>VXBI01012892.1:74527-252213 GCA_013397375.1 Toxostoma redivivum
CATTTCCCCCCCCCCCCTCCCCCCCCCCCCCGAACGTATTTTGTCTTGAAAAAATGATAGCATAAACTAGCTTGACTAAGAACCATGTTTCTAGTGACCTTTTAAATCTCTTAATCAATTTTATCTTGGAAACAGTGATGACTATTTAATTCTAAACTTAATAATTGGAAATGATGCAAGCATGTATCTGTTTTTCCAGTACTGTAATCACACATCCTTAGTTTCCTAAAGACATCTGTTCTGTTGTCACTGGCTTCTATTTGAGTGGAAAGTGTTATCCAAGTGATTAAGTAACACATGTAGTGAATTCTGAATTGCAATGTATAGTGTTGAGACTCTTTGCATCATGGAGTTCTGATGTTATAAGGAGTACAATGGAAATTCAGATTTCTAATTTGTGAATAATTCCACCTTCTGCAGACCCTGGAATCCATGACAATTAAAATATTAACAGGTCTGTAATGCAGCCATTTTCCAATAAATAGAAAAAATCAGAACAAATGTGAAATAATGCAAGCAATTAAACAAAACTTTAATGTCAGTTTTATCATTGTCTTGCACATTATTTTAGCTGGCTGTTACTGGGATCTGTTCTGATTTAGATACTTAAAAACAATCAGGCCAGGTCTGCTAATTGTTGCACTTGTTAAATTGGTCAAGATCCATGCAGTGAAAAGTTCAGAGTTTCACTATTGCACCTGTTTTTACCTGAAATGAGTTACATTTTCAAATCCCAGATGCTGGAAGGAAATTTAACTGGTCCTCAGTAGCTGTCACACTGGTAACTAAAAATTTTTTTACTTTTGTATTATGTCTGGGAGCTTTGTCCTTTTGAGGGTCTGATACCTATGGAAGGATGCCAAGGTTTCTGTGTATGTGATATCTATAAACTGCCTAGTGAGGTGGATAATCAGTTCTCATTGCCATTGAAGTACTTGGATGTGAAACTTCAAAGCCAGTGGCTAAGGAGATGACTGATACTGTACTGGCAGTTTTTATGAATAGCTTCTGTATGAACTTGTTTTAATATTTTCTTGAAGTGCTATTGATGAACATGGTGATTGGAAATAATTCAGAGTTGTATTGCTAACCAAAGAAAGCTCTTTGGTGAAAATGAAAATCCACTCAAATCCCTACCCAAAACCAAGCAACTAACCCTGCCATCACTCCATTATTCTTGATGTGAAATTTAATTTTAGTGTGGAAAAGATTACTGGTTCTCTTCCCCCAGTGTTTTTTTTTTTTTTTTTTTTGTTGTTCTTTCTGACTGGCTTTTACTTAGCCCCATGTTGGCATTGCAGTGTTTGACAGCTGCTTACTGGCCAGAGTAGGCAGTGGGAACAGTTATTGACTCACTAAGCCAAATGCCTAATGGGGAATTTGTTTTTGTGTGTTGGTGAAACAATGGAATTTTTTGTGATTATGTTATAAATGTTTCACGTGAACCCCAGGTCCTTGGTTTGATCTGGATTTTATACATCTGTGGTCTTTTGATATGTTTGTTTTGATTTCCATAAATCACTTGAGCACTAATTTTATTCAGATGGATTTGCTACTGCAGTTACACATAGTTGTTTGCTTGACACCTTGTCTCTTCTTTTCAGACATAATTTTCTTGAAATAGCATCTGGCCATCATGCTGAAGCGGGACTAGATCATCCAATCTACTGCTAATACAAAGAAAAATGAGGCTTGACATATTTGTGTCAATTTGGCAAGATGCCTGAATCATTAGGCTCAATGAAATATGTGACATTTCAAGTGGTAATGTAACCTGCAGGAACACTTGCAGGAGAAACTTGAGGCAGTGCAAAGAAAATGCTACCCTTACTTGGGCTGGGAGGTTCAGGTACTGACATAAGCCACTTGATCAACACCCATCACAAGATTGTGGTTTAGTCCATGAAGGTATTTAATTTTGTTAAAAATTTTTCAGTCTCTAGAGATTGGTAGTGGTGGTGATCCTGGGAAAATTTAAAGTGCCTTTAAAGTTTAAAAGGAAACAAAAAATCCGAGGAAACTTCTATGGAGCTTCCTTTCATACAGTAACAAGTAAACCAACTAGCAACTAGCCTAAACTCCAAAGCAGTGTGTGTAACTTTTGAGTCAGTTGTAATTACTTGCTGTTCTTTGGTTGTCTAGCAAATTTGTTTTGAACCTTCATGCATTCATAGTGGAATTTTTAGGAAAAGTCAAGCCGTGTAATATTCTCTAGTGTTTTAGTAACTAGAAAGTATATGGAAGCATAAAAAAATTAAGTACTCCTTAAATATGATACTTAACAAATTAATTTTTCTATATCTGAATTATTTTAAGAAGAAAAAATCCTGGAGCCTGTACAGACTGTAAGTAGAGTTCTTCCAAGCTGTCTTGAAAAAATTGCCTTAAACTCCATCAGCCATAACCTGCTCTTTCCAACTTTAAAGTGTATTCAGTAATGCTTAAAATAGAATGTCTTTTGAGATTTAGAAACTCTTGTATTTACACCAAACTGTTCAAACACATTTGTGGCAGATGGCTTTTGGTTTTGTATTTTCAGTTTCTGCTCTACCTTTCCTTTTTATAGAATTTTCACTTATTTTTAGCAATTTGACCCTACTGCTTTCAGTTCAGTGCTCAACAGTTGAAATAAAACAGGGCAGTGAAGTGGCAAGGGCTATGCAATGGTTCTCTGGTCCATAACTTCTGAAACAGCAGCATCATCTTCTATGCTCTCTAGAGATGGAAAAGCTGGGAAGGGAGGAAAGGATAGGAAGAGTTGGATTGAAGTGTAACCCAGTAATTTTTCTTGTATTCCTTCATACCAGTGTTCTGGGGTGACTTTATGATGATGAATTGTATCCCCATTCATCTCTTTAGTCCAGAAATAAATTTTGCACCTTTAAAACTAGATCTGAGAATGAAGGGGGAGAGAGAAGGAGAAGTGGTGGAATGTCTGAGGAGGCTGTATTCAAAAACATATAGATAAGAGTTTCACCTTTCCTACTCCTGGACTGTGTTGACTGCAGCACGGACAGTAGTGGGTGAGAGCTCTCCTTTGCTTTTAGTAAGTTTTTTTTGCTAGCTGAGGCAGAGAAGTTCCCTGGACTGTGGCTTTTCTTTTTCTTGGAACTGATCAGCCTTGCTCTGAACTGAAAATCCAGAAAAACACCGGGAGCTCACACCTGTGGCCCACCGGGGCCTGGGATGTGGCATTTTCCATCAGGAGGGATTGAGAGAGACTGAACAAGCTGAACTACACCCCACAAAAAGGACCTTCTGCATTTGCCATCTTTTCAGACAGTGAGAGGTTGCATTGTTTAATATTATTAATTTTTCATATTTGTGAGTACTTGTTAATAATAAACAAATAAATAATAACTTATTAATAAACAGGTTTTTTCCACTTTTCTTGAAGGAGATTTTAGTCTCCTGAACTGTGTGGGGGAGTGGCCATTTAAATTTGTTTTTTTGAGGGCCCCTTCGGAGATTTCCTCGCTAAATTTGCCCTGAACCAGGACAACCATGCTGGTTTTCACATCACAGCCTTTGCCCCAGCCTTTTTCCTGCAAAGTCCGTGTGGTCCTGAAAGGTGTTATGGTGATGGATGGGTAGTACTGCCTTCCCTTTTAACCTGTTGATAATGACTGAACTTTGACCTCTGAGAAAAAGGAATGAGTAAAAGCCTCCATAAAAAATCCTCAAGAAAGAAGTTATATTAGGCCTTGACAGCCATCTTAAATACCGTGTTTTATGTTATTTATTTTGCCCCATACCTTATTTCTGGAATCCAAAATGGTATTGACTAATGGTGACACAATATTTATAGGGGAGGAAATAAAACTTCCATTTTCTAGTCTGAGTGCTTAATTTTGCAGTATCTTTACTTTAGGGTTGGAAAGAACTTCCAGCAATATTATCTCCCATGCTGGACATTGGCTGCAAGGATATGACCTTTTGCCAGACCATTAGTCTTGAGAAACAGTCTGTCTTTGAAATTGCAATGAGTGAGTGTTTGGCATCTTCTACCATGCATAGAGGTTCTTCAAGCAGGAGATACACAGCAATTATTTACTGGCTTATGCAGAGAGCCTAGCCAGTTAGGCAGTTTACTGTGGATTAATGTGCTTACCAGCTCAAAGAGTCCTTGCTGGCCTGGAAGGTATAAGGTAGGAAAATATCAGCCTCCTTTGATCTTGGAGTGGGTTGATTCTTGATCTTGCTGAGTCAACATATTCCAGCTTCACTTTTTTCCTCAGCTTTTATGCCTCTTGGAATCAATATTTTTCTCTTGAATTAAGTTATTGTCTCATCAATTACACTCTTTTTCCTACCTTTTGTGGTTTATGGCAATGAAAGAATTCCTTTACAAGGTACCAGTTTATTTTTGGAGGAGCTCACACTGAATTTTTAGGTTGTAAAAGAGTAGAATTCTTGGTTTGGTGATCTTAGGACTGTGTGCTTGTTTACTCTGGACCAGTGTATTTGAAACTATTAGATCTGAACTCAAAATAAACATGACTTTGTTGCCTACAGCCAGTGAAGTGAAGGGTTGTGGGTCTTTTTCCATTTCCAAAACTTTCATTAGTCAGATCTACAGTGTTATTGTGTTTTAGTCATCTCTTTCTTAATTATGTGCTGTTACAGTGTAGATGTATTTGTTTAGTAAAATGAACTCTTTTTCATGAAAGAAGTAAGTACTATTATTGCCATAATAGTTTTAAGTAATGAAACAGATTTTAATTTAATCTTCAAGGAATCAAACATGTGACTATGACTGTCTGTGAGCTGCATTTTGTTATTGGGAATTCAGGAAGCTGTATGTGGTGGTGGTAGAGAAGGAAGAAATTAGACTTAACATGCTGGATGCATATGTTATTTTATTCTGCAAATGAATGAAGACATTGCTGTGTACTATGTACTGTTTCTAAAGCTTTCTGAAAAACCTGTGATTCTATTGATGAAGACAATTCAACGATCAAATCACTGAGACATTTTATACCCCCAGCTCTCCCATTTTTTTAGATTCATGTTTTGGGCTGTGGTACTTCTGTGTGTTTTCTGTTCTGGTCATGTCAAGACTAGTTGTGCCCAGCTTATCTGCTGCTGCATATATGTAAAGCCTGTATATGTAGCTTGTAAAACATGTTAGTATTAGAGTATTTCACTGATACTGGAAATAGCACTGTTAGCTTTGAATCAGCATTTCATTGATTTAGCTTCATTTGTTAATATTATGATAGGCTTGTGAAAAGCACACACGGTAGTTCTAAACGTACATACTGCTGAAACATTGCTCTTTTGCTGTATTTTGTTTCACTTCTTGTGTCCTGAAAATATTTTGATTGCAGATATATGTGAACAAGGATTTGCTCAGCTATTCCCAAAGAATGCCAAGTCATTTTAGGCTGAATTATTTGTAATGTGTTAAGATTAGTTTACACATCATAGTTTCTTCTCTTGTACTTTTTCTTTTTGCATTCTATTATGTTTACTGTCATGATGCTGAAATCCTTGTTTATGGGTCAGTGATTCTTTAAACTACATCCTGGATTTTGGTAACTGAGATGTCTGCCAACAGTGTTGCTTACTCAGTTGGGAAGGTATCTTTTGCAGAGTGAAGCTTATCATTCCTGTTTTTTGCAGTTTGCTCATGGAATGGAGCAAATGAGCAAACTCCTGCATAATTTGTTGCAATGATATCTATATTTTTGAAGATGTTCAGAAAATGTCTGGACGTGATCCTAGGAAATCAGCTCTAGGTGACCCTACTTGAGCTGTGGAGTTGGATCAGATGATCTCCAGAGACCCCTTTCCCCCTCAGCCTTTCTGTCATTCTGTGATGAGGACTGTGTTCTCATCTGACATGCAAATACCTGCTTTCCATATTCATAGATGTACTGAGTAGAGCCTTGCATTGTTAGGCTTTTTTTGGATGGGGAGTTACTAATCTAGTGTTGCTTTTCTGGCCTTTTTGAAAAGGAAAAAAAATCAACATCCAGTTATCTGTCTCCTGAATCAAAATTGTGTATTTTATTAGCAGTGGGGATTATTGTCATGTGGAAACTTATTAAAAGCACCTGGAAGCCTAAATAATTCATCATACAGTTATCTCTTATCCTCTACTTTACTGACAAGATTAAAGAACTTTGGGAGTAATGAGATAGAGTTTTGCTCTGTGGTAACAGTGCAGATTAGACTGTACATTGTGATTTCCATGGTATTTTGAGGCTCTGTGTTTAGTTACTGTTTTGGCTGATTTGCTAAGTGGAGAGGTATAATGCTTTGGTGTTCTTCTGACTAGTCCCGGTGGTTCTGAATGGGAGAAGAACTTATATTTCTGTTTTAATGCAGCATTACTGTTAAGTATATCCACTCTGCAGTCTGTGTCATTTTATATGAAAACTTTTTGAATCACAGCATATTTGCTATATGTATATATATGTGTGTGTATATATTTCCCCCTGAAACAAGGAGAACTGTGTTTAAGAGCATGACATTGCCTGCACCTCCTGTCAGAGCTTTTATCATGACATGACACGTAGTACCTTTTGGAAACTATTGGTATTTGGAGACTGAGTTCAAACTAGTTATTTTATTTTGTTACTGTTGTTGCCCTGTAATTCATTCAGTTTCTGAAGAGCAGGGCTACATTTTAAACTGCTGCCACTTAGAAGGAAGGGAGTGATCCTGCCAATCTTGCACTGCAAGGATCTGTGTCTTTCATATAAATCCAGTGCTGCTGTGTTGCCACAGTGAGGTGGATCGAGTAGCACTGATGCTATGTGAGCCAGGAGGGTTGTGCATATCATAAGCGAGAGGAGCAAGTCAGGAGAAATTGTTCTAGGCCTGTGTTTGGACAGAGGTGCACACCCCTAGTAGTGTTGATTCCCCATAATGAAGAGCTTTGTCTCACTTCCCTATGGGAGATCCAAGGATAGTCCCCCTCCTCTTTCTCTTCAAGTGCTGCCATACAGCATTTCAGTGCAGGGCTTATGGCACCATGCATGTTGAGTACTATTCTGATTTTAAACACATTAATAGACAGGTGTCAATTTACCTTATAGACATATGGTAACAATTACTGGTACAGGAAGAAGATAAATCTGAGCAGTATGTGCGAACTTCGAATCAGATATTTAAAGCAGTGTGGCTTCTGGGATGTGCAAGGCAGCTTTGGCTGGGTGATGAAAATAGCATTATGGAAATGTGGTAGCTTGAGTTGACAGAACATCTGTGTGAGGGTAGTCATTTCCTTAGAGCTCTGTAGGACCTGCCAGAGGGTTTCCCATGCAGAGAAGCCTGGTACCATCTGCTTACCTGAAAGTTTGCCATCTCTGAGTCTGCATTATATGCCACTTGCTATACTTTTAATTTGGAACAGCCATTCCCACTTCATGTGTTTTTTTGCTGTCAACTTATTTGGTATTTGAACAATTAGGAACTTTCAGGCTAAGGCCATACTACTATCATGGCTATTGCTTTAAATTGCTGACTATCTCCAACTGCTTTTCTTCTGCTGGTGAGAGTTTTGGTGCTTACTGCTGGAGATCAGGATACCAAGGAGACTCAATGTAAAAGGAGGGAGCTATCTTATTTACTGTGGTACCCCTTTTGAATACAGACATCAAAAAGAGGATAGTCCTTCAGTTAATATAGTTCTCATTTTCCCAGTATAGGGGGTGGGAAAAGGGAAGGAAGTAACTGATTAGGAATGGGAACCTGAAGGGGACAGGTGAGATTGAGCCAGGGCTAGCAGAGGACCTTGGTGGTGGTGAGGAGCAGTAGTTTGCTTCTTTGGAAACTGCACTTGGAGCAAAATAGACAAGGGTAGGATATCTCTGAAATAGTGCTTTTTGGTTTCCTTCCCTTTTTCCCTAAGTAGAGAAAGATTATTTTTGTCTCAGGTGTAAGAAGAGGCAGGCATTGACTGAGATACCAGAGACTAATCAGATGCTTTGGAGAGAGGAAGCATTTGGAGGAAGCTGGTAGTCAGGAAGGCATAAATAAAATTTAGGATGGTAGAAAGTGACTCTTGCTGATGGAAGAAGTGGTATCAGTGGGGCAAACTAGAGAAGAGAAAACTATATGGCTGAGTGATGGAATAGATAGAAGTGATAGTAGTGGTTAAGGGCCATGTGGATTTGTGTGCAGGAAACATGCTACTTGTACCTTAGGCTTTAGTTTAACACCCCTGAACATACAGGTCTAAAACACTTTGAAGCTCATTTCCTGTTCTCCTGTGTCGCCAGACATTTAATCTTGACTATATTCTAGCCCCAACATCAGTGTTTGGGCAGTCAGCCAATTAGGAGACCTGATTTGGCCTGAAATGATCTGTAATTTTTCAGCTGGCTCAGCTCGCCACTGGCTGAATGGCTTGTTTCCCAGTCTCCTGAGTACTAGCATAAGGAGTAACTGAGCTTGCTTTTACAGGGCCACTAAAGCCCTGAGAAAAGAATGATTTCCATAGAGATGGTGACCAATATAAGGAGTATAGGGTTATAACGTCCTTTATCTATAAACCAATATTTCAGCTGTTACAGTTGATCATTCCAGTAATGCTGCAGTCATACACAATCAATCTTTAACCTGCTGAACTAGCAGCATCCTTATGTGCCAGTTGTCTTGCTTCTACAGAAGTGCAAGTTTTGTAGCCATAGGTGACTGGCTGTGACAATGCCAGGGAAGTTGTATTCTGGGCTTTAACTGTCTGGTGATCAGCAGAGGGGACCCATGCTGATGGTGTGCAGCAATTACTTACCCAGGGATATCTTCTTACCACATGGGTTAACTTCTCAATGTCAGGTAAGCAGTGAAGGCAGTGTTGTCACTTCTCCAGCTGGATGTTGGGTCTGCAGATGGGTCCCCTCTGAGTTTGTCAGAGAAGAGCTTCCCAAAGCTTAACCTGCCAAGACATGTGCATGCAGTGGTGATCTGTGCTCTAGGTGTTGTTTTGGTTGTCCAATTATCATTTATCTCACTGTGTTTTTATCCAATAGTCCTCAGTTTCCGGCAGATCCTTGCCTTACTGCTGTTGGGACTTTTCACCTGTCAGTAGCTAGGTATTAATCAACTTAAATATAATGTGCAACTGTAACTGGAGTCTCTTTTATTTTTTTTTTTTGCTGTGATCTGATATGTGTGAAACCTTGTCAAGGTATTTTCTCTTCCTCTGTTTTTTACATAGATAGAGGATGACAGCCTCCTGCTACTAGCTCAAATAGTGGATTCTCTTAATGATGAAAAGCTCCAGGATTTCAATTTTGAACCACAAGACTAATGAAATGATTGTCAGCATTTTTAGTGATTTCTGCTTCTTAATTTTCTTAAAAAAACACACCCTTTCCCCCAACCAAAATTCTATATAACAAATACCTTCTGTCAGCCTTTTTTGTGTTGTCTCAGGTTCTATTCTTAAGGTTGCTTACTCGATACTTCTAAAAGTCAGGAAGATATTGCTGCTCACAGTTGGTGTCTAACTTTTTCTGGTTGCTATTTGAAGCTAATTAGTTTTCAAACCCTGTTCTTAACAAAATAAAATCAAAAAAGGGGGTTGATAGAGGTGTTTGCTTGTTAACTGTTTTGCTTGAAAAGTTTTCTTGGTTTGTGTTATGGTCTACTTGGTCTTTTATCTGAAACATGAGTAGAGCAGGTGTTTTCTTCTTTCTGCTGTTGTTCATCCTGGAATCAGACATTTAGTGTGGGGTTTTTTGGACAAATTCCTTTCAAGTATGTCCCCTCTTGTTCTTTCATTTTAGAGCAAGCTTATAGTGTCTGTGTAGAATGTCACAGAAGCATCTGTCCTACCACATGTGGAGAATGAGGATGTCCTGTTAAGTATTTAAAGCGTTTGTATTAAGTAGTTCTCATGGCAAGGAATTAATGCAGCTTTCACTGTGATATTCTTACACAGTGACTGCAGCAAGCTTTTGATACCTGCTGAATGAAAGTTTTCAAGCTATAATCTTATGAAGGTAACAGGGAAAATCCTGTTTCTCTTTTGCTTGAAGATTCTCATATATTGCTGTTTCTGTATGTCAGGTGAAATGTTCAAAAACTTTTCATAGCTTATTAGGCAAACAAATATTGTTCTTTTTTTGGGCTGAACAAGGGCATATGCACATCAATAGATGTGCTAAAAATTCCTTGGCTTTAACATGTGCATATGCAGAAGCAAAAGAAATTTTTTCAACTGGCTAAAGCTCCTATGCAAAACTTCAGTTTCTGGAGGCTATTATTTGGGTCCTTTCCATTATTCCTGAAGATTTCTTGCTGTGCCTTCAGAAATTTTTTCTTTTCCTCTCGTAGTATCATGTGTAAAAGGAGAGATTTATAATTCTGGGGTCAAGGAAGATCAGAAGAGGAGGGAGAGCAAGATACTATGTATAATGCACCTGTTCAATTGCAGTTCCTTTGTTGTCAGTTTGTTCTTATGTTTGTCCCCATATCCTCTCAAAATTCCTGTACAAATCTGAGGTTTTGAACCCAGCATCCTGTCTTGGCACAACTCTTAGGCAATGTGGGTGGTACAGAGGGTGAAGGAGTAGCAAGTTAGTACTGCTGTAGTGCTGAACATGTAATTCAAGCTTCTGTAGAGCATACGCTAAAACAGTTGCTGGTGGTGTACAAAATGATTGATTTTTTTTTTTCCTTAGGTAAAAAAATATTTAAGAATTACGTTTCTAAAAAATCAAAAACTTCTCACTCCAAAGAATATTAAAATGTTGTATAGAACAGTAGTTGCACATGCAACTTGTGAATCAGCATGTGCTTGAAAGGGTGAAAATTAAGGTGTAGCAGAAACCAGTGATATTTTTGGATTTTAGGTGTTTGAATCTATTTTTTTAAAATCTAAAATTAGCTAAGTCTGACTAATTGTAGGATTCTGTTTAATGTTGGGTAGCTAACTTAGCAACTTTTTCCCAGAAAAACTTCTATCAAAGCAGCTTTGTTTATCATAGTGAAAAACTTGAGTTTACAATACTCAGTTTTGTATAGAATAAAGAAAAATAAGTAATGCTTGTGAAGATTGTAGCAAGATAGCACCTCTGTGAAAGATGAGCTTTGACTGATATGGAAAATGCAGTAATGTTTCAGACTCTGCAGCAACTTCTGTGATATATGCCAATTCATAGAATGTACCACTCTTAATTTCCTTTATGGCTTATGTTGATGTCTTTAAATCTTTGGGTTTTTTTTTTCTGTTGAGAACTTAGTTTTGTTGGAAACTTAGTTTTGGGCAATAGTAGTAAACTAGAAATAATATTTAAGAGCTTAATCCTATATGTAGGAGTACTCTGGTTCCTTTTAGTTCTGCTTGAGTATATGCTTCAGTATCTGATCAGTGCCATCAACATCAGTGAGTCTGCCTTGTCCTATATGTAAACATGCTTATGTATAAAAGTTCCTTCTTTAATAGGAAGCAGAGATGATGCATTGGTCTTGCAGGACAGCTCAGTTTATTACTTCCTCAGTATCACAGGACCAGCTATATATTATTCTGCCTTCATCAAACTGTTCTTTGTGTCAATAAATAATACAGTATGCAAGATGTTGATCCATGCTGTCTTACACTTGACTGTAGTGAGTAGTGTAAATACATTGCTATATACATGTTTAAATTTGTATAACAGCAGTGTTTCCAGTGCCTTAGAGTGATTTGTAGTAGAAAATACTGTGGTTTGAAGTTGCTAATTGTAATGGGCTTCTGAAATTAATTCTAAATAAAATAATCCTACTGGTTTTTGGTGGATTGAAACCCACATCAAAATAAACCTTACATTTCCAAATGGAGAATTGTTAACTTTTTATCCTACCCAATTCTCTTGTTCAGTATTGATTTCTTTTTCTGTTTCTTAATCCTATAGTCTATATGTATTTTTTGCTCTCATTTCTTGTAAAGTTCTTTCATCTTTATTACTTCTGAAAAATAAAGCCTGTCTTATTTTGGCAGTTGGAAAGGAAGATCTGATGATCCAGTCAGTATAGTGCTAGGATACAGGAAGCTATTTAAAATAGTTTTACACAGAACAAGGTACCACCATTCCTGAACTTTTAGTAGACTTTTCAAGGTCCCTTTTTAGGCATAGGATTGATTCTTAAAAGATAATTTTTTCCCTCTATATTAGCATTGCAAATGCTTTGACAGATTTAAGACATTGTTCTGCAGAGGCTTAATATTGTGCACAGAAGTAATTAGTTGCAGATGTTAACTCAAGTTTCTTTAATCATCAAAAAATCATGAAATAATACCTATTTTTGATTGTGTTAATGCCTTGAGGCTAATGTAGTTGTATCCTCTTTTACACTGGTGAAGCAGAGGAGATAAAAAGATACATGTTTGATGGAGGTGTAGTGATTGAAAACTCTACATTCTTGAACTTTGTGTAACTGTTGCTTTTTCTATTGAAGTGGTTTTGTACCTGAATGACATTAGGACACAAAAAATGGAATGAGCTTGCTTATATTTAGTTGAAATGTGTATTTTTGTTTGCTCACCAGCAGTGAAAGTTGCATTCATTGCTGTTGTAGTCTTAAAAAGTATTAGTTTTCTTCCTGAAATAGTTTACCTGAATCTTCTGAAAATCTGTTTCAGCTGGTACTGTAACTACAAAACAAAGAAGTTTCATTTAAGCTTAAAATGTTTACACAGTCTCTAGTGACCCTTCTTAGTGTTGATAAATGCCTGGCTGCTCATGTAAGTGCAAGTGTAGGAGTGTTTGTAGAAAACAACTACTTTTCTTCCCTAGTAAAATTTGAACTGACTATACCAGCTATAGCAGTGCTTCCTGAGCTTGACACCCTCATCCTTTTTAAAGTTGGTTTTTGGGATTACGTGGCTGCTGCAGACAGAGGTGAGGGAACAAATGCCTTTGCTAATGGTTATACCACTTGACAGATTCTCAAAATATGTTTTACCAGTTCTGTTCATGTAAATATTCATAACATAGGAAGCAAATAATTCCCAAATAATGATCACTTACCTGCATATCTTTTTTTTCCCTTCTTCTTTCAGATGCTATACACGTTCCACATTTGATAATGTTAGCTGTACTGTTTCGTTCTTAATTGGAAAATGTTTTGTTCTTTTTATTATGGATGTAAAGAAACCCTATGAGTTATCTTTTATGTTAACATTCTTTATTAATAAATTATTAGCATATGAAGATTTATGAAGGTCTTGGCTATATTCCAAAATATTATACAAGATACCAAGGAATACTCAGTGTCTTTTCATTTTGGAGAGGACTTCATGCATAAGGGATGTGCTTCAACTGTGCACTCCCTTCTGCAAGTTCTGTGACCCCATTCAATCTGTGTTTTGAAATTCTCTCTAAATATATTTCCCCCAGAATTTTGCTTGTCCTCATTCTAGAGCTGTTTCCAAGGCCCATACCTGAATTACAAGTCGAAGGAAAACAATTAGGTAGAGACAGTAAAGGAGTAACAAGCAGAAGTGACCTCTAATGACTAGAATAGAAATCTGTGAATTTAACATACTGGACTTCTGGAAGTAGACATGTTTTTTGGATCTTTTTAAAAAAAAATGCATATAATGAATTACAATTGCAGGGGAAAAATACAGGAAGGCATTCTAAGGATGTCAGTAGTTAAGTGGCTTGTTTTCCTTGTGCAATTGCTGGATGAAAGGAGTACGACCAAGTTCTGAGGGCTTCTAATAGGCTAGGTTAAGAAAGACTGAATTTAAAATACTTGGAAATTAAGCAGATAAATTAGGTGTAGTCAGGTTCTAGAAAATGGGAAGAATGTCCAGACCGCCAGTGTCTGAGCAATGGAGAAGTTTCTACTGCTAAACAAAAGATATGGAAGGAAGATTAAAAGTTACAGTTTATTTGCCTTGAAGGTAATACCTAGATATCTACAAAGAAATGTCAAGGGCTAAGATTTTGGTTTAAACAGAGACCAGATCTGAAACAGGATCTGCGAGCGTCTATCATGGAGATGAGAAATCTTGAGGGCAGTGATGAAGGTGGCTGAAAGCCCAGATTCTTGGTCTGAGATTTGGGCTGCAAACAAGATCAATTAGGGGCATCATTTCTTGCAGAGAAGTGGAAGGAAATTTTATTTGGAGATGATCTGTGTAAACTTTGCAGGAGTATTTAGGATTCAAGGAGAGTGCCTGGGCCAATGAATTCTCTCTTCTCCCTTTCATTGTCCAAATAAGCTCAAGCACTGAGGACTGGCATCCAGAGTGGTGGCCATGCTGTTGTTGAGGATCAAGGAAGCAAGCTGAAGCCTAAGTTGGTGCAAATAATAGTAAAGGAAGGTAGGATGTTGGAAGATGAAGGCGGTCAAGAGGAAGTATCACAGCAAGAGGAAAAAAAAGCTAAAACTGGATGGAGAGGAGTAGGAGTTAAATAAGGATTCTGTCTCATGTTCCTTCTGTTTGAGGAACAGTGCTCATGTCATATGCAAATCTAACCACTTGCTAGAAATAAATTCTGCTGCCATCTATGTCAAAAAGAAACCACTCAAGGAATCTGGTTTTTGAGGTAATTTTCTGGGCAATAAATCACAGAATCATAGAGTACCTTAAGTTGGAAAGGACCTGCAAGGATCATTGAGTCCACTTCTGGTACTGAGGGGACAGCCCCAAGAGTCACATCCTGTGCCCGAAAGTGTTGTCTAAATGCTTCTTGAACTCTGTCAGGCTTGGTGCTGTGACCACTGCCCTGAGAATCCTGTTCCAGTGCCCAACCACCCTTTGGGTGAAGAACCTTTTCTCATATCCAACCTAAACCTCTCCTGACACAACTTCAGGCCATTTCCTCAGTCCTGTCACTGGTCACAAAAAAGAGATCAGTGCCTGCCCTTCCTCTTCCCCTCTCTAGGAAGTTGCAGACCACAGTGAGGTTTCCCTTCAGTCTTCTCCAGGCTGAACAGACCAAGTGACCTCAGCCACTCCTCATGGAGCTTCCTCTCTCGACCGTTTATCATCAGAGGATGGCTCTCCTTTGGAGAGCTCAATGTCCTTCATACATTATAGCACCCAAACCAGCCCCCAGCACTGGAGGTGAGGCTGCCCCAGTGCAGAGCAGAGCAGGACAATCCCTTCCCTTGCCCTGCTGGTGATGCTGTGCCTGATGCCTCCTGGGATGACGGCTGGCCTTCCTGGCTGCCAGGGTGCTGCTGGTTCAGATTCAACTTCTCGTTGACCAGGATTCCCAGATTCCTCTCCACAGGTTTTCTGTATACAGAAAAGTTGTTTAACAGTGATTTTTCAAAATGCGTTAGATATGTTCTCCCTTGGGGGAAGAAGGGTTGAAATGGGGGATATTCTGCATTTCAGCATTTCATTCCTAGGCCACTAGATACATGCACAACTATATAGTGTGTGTGTATATAGCACATGTAGGTATTGCTGTTTTAAGTAAAATGGTGAGCAGGTAGGATGCTTGCAAATAACTAAAAGCATAATGTTCTTAAAGTAGTTTAGAACATTTACAAAGGACAGTTTGACTGTCTTTTTTTAACAACAAAAACTTTCCTACTAAGTTATCATCTATCTCCTCTGCCTGTGCTAGAGTTTTAGGCTGTGTCCATCAGCACCATCTGCAAGGTTATTTTAAACAAAGGTGAAAATATATTTAGAAACAGCACATTGGGCAAACACTATCAAATAGATGATTTAGGGACAAAGCATTCTGTTGAAAACATGCATAAGATTCCTCTTAAAGTCTGTTTGGAAGATCTTTATAACCAATACTTAGTGTTTTTAATATACTAAAGTTACCTTCATGCCTGTAGGATTCATTTACTTTCCAATAAAAATATTCTTTTCTAACCAGTGATCTCTGACCAAATTCATTACCTGAAGAAAAAAAAAATCAGTGAAATAAATACAACCTTAACTTGCCTTGAAAGAGGAAACTCTTGCTAAGTAACAGCCTCCCTGTTAATGGTCGAGCTTCCCTCTTCAGCTGTCACAGACATACAGCTCTGGTACTCCTTCACGAGCGTAATTCCGTCGTCTCAGAGCAACCCAGCAGACTGGGAGAAAGTGGTAACTTTTGCAGGATGATCATGATGAAAACCAAACATTAGGAAAAAGTAATCAAACCTCTTTCTCTGTACATGCTTGAGAGTAGAGAGTAATGCAACCATCCTTACAGAAAGGCTGATCCAGCAAGAACAAAACCCAGCACAACTGTTCTGTTCTTCCTCCTTCAGACTCTAGTCATGTGAGGGGCAGTGTATGTATCTCCATGCCTCTTGTATGCTATGAATGTATATTCGCCATATACTGAGAGAACTAATGGGGTTGTGATACATGGGGTTGTTATAAAACTTTGCATGCTGAAAGACTTGGAAGTCTTGCAGTTAATGTGTGAACTGTTTTTTAGGTGCTGGTGTTTTTTTTTATTTCACTGTCTCTGAAAGTAGCATCTGGTTGAAGATCAAGCTTGACCAAAGGATAAAAGTTCACAACTTCCACACAGGTTTTTTCTGAATGATAGGCTTACACAAATATTTATGTCCTTTAACAGTTGTCTATCCATCTGCTGAAAATCCAAATGATAATAAATGTGTGTCCTTTTGATATAGTAAGCCAGTGGCCTACTTTTCAGTGGCAAGAACAGTTGCTGGTGACCTGTTCGCTTTTCTTGACTCTACTATAATTTTTATTTCTGTTTTTTTAATCTTGAATCTCACAAAGAAATTTGAACGGATTTTTAGAGGGTTTTTTTGCAGTTTGCTTTCTAAAGAGCCAGTTGTGTCACAGCAGATAGGAAAGACTTTTGTTAAAAGTCATTGTCTTGACAAGTGAGGCTTGGTAGCTGTTCAGAAGACTCGCTACTGTGTGTATAATTAAAGCACATTAAGTTCCAGTTGGTGATTTGGGTGTCAAGCATTATAATTTGTGGTCTTCTCTGAATGATATTTAGGGAGCTCGAGGACACTTTGAGATCAGTGTTCCTGTATAGGCAGCTGCAATAGCTCATTGCAGTAATTATTTAAAAAACTTGCACCTGTTTCTAGTTTGCTTCTAATTATTAGATCTATTTATGGTTCTCGGCCAAAACAGTCTAATCTCAGGTTATTTTAATAACATTGCTTGTTTTAAAGTAGCTACTGCTGTAGTTTCATGGTACTTGAACCTCTCTTGAGACTTTAGAATAAGCTTTTGGGATGACTAGAAGCAAGTAGCTTTCTGTTAGATAAGGTTTTGAAGATTTACTCAAAATACTTTAAATTTAAAGAGTTTGCTTATGTTGCTTGGAAGTGGGGATAGGATAGGGAAACAGTTTGATAGGTTTTGGTATTTATGCTGGGATTCTCTCCAATCTTTTATTTTTAGATTGTTCTTTCTGGGGTCTCTAATTAAGAGTATTTTAGTATAGTTCTCTCTGCATGTATTAAGTTGTTGCTTATTCTTTCTTCTGCTGGCCAGGGAGCATGTTAGTGAGCAGCTGCTCACCCAAAATCAGTATTCTCATTCTCTTGACTTTATTCTATATTTTCACTCAATTCTTGTTGCTGAAGAACTCAGAAAGAATGTGGTATTATTACTTAGGGATGTGATTTTTCTTCCATCAGGGTCATATATTTGGTAAAATGTCTTCAGCTGGCATGTAGAATATGACATATCATCTAGTTCATGCTGTCCATCACTCGTAATTGCACAGAGAATATGTGTCTGCAGAAGAAGCTTTTGTGCTATCTCCTGTAAACTCCCTCAAATACCTGTTGACCTTTCTCTTCATCTGTTTTCTTATGTTTATCTCAAAATGTCACTTCCTGGAAGAAAGACTTTGAGCTGATCATACAGTTAGCATTGGGATTTTTCATCTCTATTGAATCTGTGTATTTTCTTCTGAGTGACTGAAGAAAAGCAGACTGTGCCATTCAAACTTTCTAATGACTCTTAACTGGATTATAGTGCTCTAGAAATCAACAGCTTTTGTGTGTTTATACACAGTAGTTCCAGCAGTGTAGACAGGTGTGAGTTCAAAACTTGTTTTCCAATTTATGGCTGTTTCATGCAGTCTGAATCTAGAAACAGATGAAGTTTGTAGAGTGATGGAGCTTATATTATGGTTGTTGCATGTAGTACCTGGAACTGAAAACTTAAAAAAAGGTAAAAGCAAAATCTTCCTGACACTTGATATTGATTATACAAAGTTGTGAAGGTGCACAAAGCACATCAACAGTGACTCATTTCAGTGAATCAGACTCACTGTAGCTACTCAAATGTCATAATTCTTTTCCACACAGGGGGATTGTATTTGAGGACTTGCAAATTAGCCATGTGTTTCACCAAACACATTTCTATTTATCAATAAAGCAATTAGGTTAATGTAAATAGACCTTGACCAGCTTTTTATTAAGATCTGAGGTGCACTGTTACCTTTTCCCTCATAAAAATGCAGTTATTTCAAGGATGGTTGATCCTTTGCAAAAATAATTTCAATATCTATCAGGAAAATGTTAGTGAATTTAGTCAGAAAGTAAAGACTGTAATTTGCCTCCAGATACTGAGTTTTGAATATGAGAAATGTACCTGCAAAATGCATTATTCCCACACTGAAGTATTTTGATTCTTAACCATTCAGTAACATTTCAGATTTCTCATTCTCTGTCAAGCACCTCTTTGGCTCCTTTACATCATGCTGTCCCTGGGGAGAACATGACTGTGGGAATGATGTTTTGTTCTGGCGACCTTATTCTCTCTAGTTGCATCTTACCCAGAGCACTCTGCTAAATTTGGAAAAGCTTTCCTAAACTTCAAATTCCAGGTGGTAGAAATTTTTGTCTGCTTTTGTTATTGATATTTGAGCACAATATTGCTGCCACGACAGAGTATGAGTAGCTTTTGCAGGAATACAAGCAAGTTATTTCCCCATATAAGTGGATCATAGTAGAAATAAAGGTTATCCTAAATGGTATTGCTTATTTTCTCTTTTTAGAGTAGTGTTTTGCTGCTTTGAAAGTTTTTTCTTTGCTTCTCAGTTAAGGGAGAGAGGCACTGATACCAGTAGACAGTATCAATGATCTTCCATTTGGCAGTCAAATTGAGGAGCTCAGTCCTTTGTTTTTTCATTGTTTGGAAGAAATATGGATGTGATGTGAATCCTATTGCGAAAAGTGGCTGAAGAACTGAAGTTTGAAAGCATTTTCATCAGTGCATCTATTAAAATGTTGCTTTGTATTTCTAGTACTGATATGTTGAAGGTAATAATGCTGCTATGATTTATTTTAAATGCAAACCTAATAGCACTTTGGAAAAATGTGAGGGCTAATAAAGTACTCTTTGTGTAACAATACATTTTTTAACCTAATGCTTGTTTTAAATGTCTACAATTTTTTTTTTGCCTTACATTAGTCATTGAGCTACTCTGTTTTTCAAAGAAGCTTGAAAAGGTGGTGCTATATTGAGAGTCTGATGTGTTTCTTTCTGATGCCTTGAAATATTTTAGGACTGGAACGGGCCATTTTTGTCTATTGTTAGAATAACCTCTTTAAGCCAAGTTTAGAACAGTACTTTTCATTCTATATGCAAATCTTTAAACCTTAACTGATCGTTAAAGATCACACCGAAACATACTGCTTAAAACCAAGATGATGTTGGTCTTGTTGAAAGTGAATTGCAAAATCATGTTTTACTAAAAGCTCTTATGCTCCTAAATGGTTTCATAATTAATTCTGCTTTTAGAACTGATGGTTTAAGGACTGGATTGGAGCAATGAGTTGTGAATTGAAGGGAAAACACGCTGTGGTGGGTGTTGTTAATAAACAAAGTGGCTGTGATTTTTTTTTTTTTTAGTAGTTACTTCAGATCTTGTCAAGTTGTGTATGATTTATTTATTCAGAAAGTGAAGAAGAGCCCTTCTGATTTCGTAAAAAAAAATTGATGAATTATTGCTAGATGTGCTTCTGCAAACATCCTGTAGTTGAAGTAAAACTCTCGAGTGGACAAGCAAAGGTGCTAAGACAATCTGAAAAATTCCCATGATTAATTTTTCCACAATAGTGTTGTGGACATGTGTGGTGTTCTTTTGGAGTTCCTGGCAAAAATAGTGCCGGATTTTGCACTAACATAAATCAATAAACTTGTCTGAATCATTAGAATTGCTTAGAGAAAACCAACTTAGGATGTGGCTTCTGTTGAAGCAGCAGTTTGTTTGTAAGCAATATGATTTTAGTAGTGAGATGCTGACTAGCATTTGTGTCTCTAGAGAAGAAGAGGAACGTCTGAGAAATAAGATTCGAGCAGATCACGAAAAGGCTCTGGAAGAGGCTAAGGAGAAATTGAAGAAATCACGGGATGAGATTCAAGCTGAGATTCAGACGGAAAAGAACAAAGTAGTGCAAGAATTGAAAAAGAAAGACAGCAAGCCACTGCCCCCTGTTCCTTTACCAAACCTGATAGGGATAAACAGCGGAGAACCAGCAGACCCAGATATCCGAGAGAAGAGGAACAAAGTTAAAGAGGTAAAGGTGATGATGGTGTGGTCCTACCTGTTCATGTGTCTAACAGCAGTTATTTATGTTGCTATAATTTATATTAAAAAAGAAAAACAGATCTACAAAACATTTAGTAAACTAAAAGTGCACAAGTATTAATGAGCATCAGCATTATTGCATGTTTTTTTTCCTGGTTTTGGAGTGTTAATATTTCACTGGATAACAACTTAAAAATTATTTTAAGGAATTTCTTCAGCTTAGTGGTATAGATTCATAGTGAGTTTGTCATTAACACATGGAACAGTAACAGGAGCATCTTTAAAGCATGACTTTGTGAATTTCCTTTCAAAGAGTGGGATCTGTTTCTGTGTCATAGGATATTTTTAGATGTTAAAACATTAGGTCAAAAAGATAAGGAAAAAGAAGACCTGCTGCTAATATTTGAAAATTACCAAATTATCACATACTTTTCAAAATACATTTTAAATGGGTTTTAAAAATCTAGTAAATTTAAGTGGATTGAATGTTTCGGGTAAATGAGGCAAACTAAGATCTTTGTTTAGGCTTTTGTTTCTGTGGCAACTTATGCTTTGGGAATTGCTGTTTATGGCCTTATCCTCTCCACTACTGGTTGGCTTAGAGAGATTCATTGCCCCTTTTTGTCCTGGCAATGCCAACTTCCTATTACTATTGCGAGACATTTCTCGGAGTCTGTACTTCTACTAGTATGGCAGAAACCTTGTACAGCCATATTGTTCTTTTACTTTCCTGCACACTGATCAGTTTGATGCCAAAAAATCAGTTTAGCAAAGCAGGGATGGTTCAGGCCAGATTCAGACAAGCATAGACTCTGTTATTTGCTAAAGAACCTCCAGGATGATAGCACTTAGTATTTACATCAGATAAATATACTTCAAAATTGTAATCTGAGTTTAATTAGCTTATAAAACCAAAAATAAATCAGTCATATACCTGTCCTTGTAATAGGATGGAGTTGTAGCTGAATTACGTGCCATTCTGTGGGTAGATGACCCAAGCTGGAATTTTACTTAGAATATTAATGATGGCTAGATGGAATCCACTCTTATCAAGTAACGAGCAGCTGCTTATTCTGTGAGTGATGCAGTATGGAGCTGTGTCACTATAAGTAGTAGTTATTCCATATAGAGCCCTGTCACAAGCTGAGTATCTGAACTGGCAAATCCTTTCCTGGAGGATATGCCTGTTAGAATTACTGCAGAAGTACTTTTGCCTAGGAAGTTGTGTCTGGAATATTGGACCTCCTTGACCCTTCTTGGTTAGGGCTGCTTCCCAAAGGACAACATTTGTGGATTTGAAAAGGCTCTACTGATTTGTCTGCAAACATTTTAAATGAGAACATACAGAGCATTTTGTTTTTCTAAATGTTTTTGTAGGGTGAACAGTGAACGGCATGGTTGTCAACACTTCTTAATTTTTACTACATATTGCTGTAGCAAAATACCTCTGAGATGGATTTAATGCATAGAATAAAATTGAGTTTACCAAGTAATGCAAAATTACTGAGCACATCTTATAATGAAGAACTAGCTGGAAGAAATAATCAACCAAAGGTCTTATAGACCAAGTCTGGAATTGAAGGGGGGGGTGTGAAAAATTAGTATTTGCATTTGTGAGGTTGTTTGGTCAGAATGTAGACTGAGAGATGATAAACTTTAGGTTAGTATAAAATGGCAATTTTCTTGGTCTCGTGAAATAGTAGTAAGATTTGGACCATTCTTGCTGATCTAAACCTGAAGGTATAGGAAATTGTAAGGAATTCGGGGTAGTTTGTAAGAATCACCAGGTGGTGATCCATAGCTGCAGTTGCCACACACCTTGTGCTGTAAAAGGCTTACTCCTTTTTTTGATAATCAGCCTACGTGTGAGTCACACTGACAAGCTGTTTTTCTATTGCATAACTTGTTGATGAAACTATTATGGTTTCTGAAGCATAGCTTTTCATCACCAGACCATAGGTTTTTGTGGGACTATGTTTTAAGTGGGTAAGTCCTTCAGTTAGGATAATAGTGCCTTTGTTTTGAGCAGTTTTCACTTGTGCTTGTAACAGGATCATGGGAGCATGACTGAAAATTCTTTTTTCTATGAATTGCCTTAATTGACTCAGTTGTGTTATTACTGTAGGAACCAGGTGATCTCCAGAATTTTTAATTTTTGTTTCATGCAGGGTAGGAAATTGTCACTTCTACAGCTAGATGTGTGAAGGCAATGAACACTGGAGTGGGAGGTCTGCTAGGGAGAAGGGACAAATGGTAAGGCTGAGGAACCATTGATGGAACAATGTGGCTCAGATTAAACATATATTGATAGTGTCAAATTAATAATATTTTGTCTGAAACCTGTTTCTGACAGCATCAAATGCCTCAGAGAAGTCTGCAGCAATTTCAGAGATGTGAAGTGCATTGTGAAATATGCTCATCACTGAAGTCCTCCCTCACTGTTTTATGTAACCAGTGCAGACTAATACAAATAGTCTTTTTATATAGAGACTTCGCAGAAAAAAACAAGTTCCAGGAGACAGTATCTCTAATGTAGGCCCACAACTGATATATACAAAATATATATATATATATATATATGTATAAAATTTGTGACATGTAAGACATTATGCTTGCCTGGATTGAGGCCTGAAAAATAGCCCAGGGAAGCTACTGGCTCTTCGGAGGTTGCATATCTGGCTTCAGATTTCCTGGTGGTCTCAAGAAGGCATTTGATCTGCTTTGGTTTACTGAGAATGGTCCTGATACATATTTGAGGAACTTCACTCACAAAGAACAGCTTTAGACTGTTCAAATTCACAAAATGAATGATGTTATATAGCCTATTTCACCTCCTATTAAATGGTGAAAAACTGTGTAGAATTGGGTGGAATGATGGGGGCTATTTGTAACACACGAATCTTTACATTTGGGAGAAAGGCTGGCAAATTTTCAAATGAGGATCCAGTTTCTGTTATTTTTGCAGAAAATACATAACCAGTTTTTCTTTCCAAATAACAACTTTATGAAGGCTGGTTTTTAAACGTCTCTGTATAAGAAGTGGTTTGGCAGTAGTTTAATATTTTAAAAAGGCATATTTTGATTTTAGAAAAAAGTGCATATGAAAGTAAAAAAGAAGTGTGTAATGCTCTTAAGAGAGCTTTGTAAAACATTTGAAAGCTTTACATAATAGGCATGTTTGCTGAGCATAGAGAGGGAGGCTTCTTAAGGTCGTGGAATACAACTGGGAGCTGGATCTGCATCTTACTGGTTTTGTTTTTGTGTGTCATTTGGTTCTGATAATTATATTTAGTGTTCTCAAGTTTAATTTGCGAAGTTGTATAATCTGTCTATATTCTTCTAAGAAGCTATTAATTATTTCAATAAGGAGCATTTATGAATTGGCTGATTATTTTAGATGCACAGTGACAACTCTGAGGTTTTCCACTTGCTTACTGTACATGCTTTATAGCACTTCTCTGGCATATCAGTTTGCTGTTCAGGCTTTTAAAAGATGCTGTGGTGTTTAATTAACAGGTACTTTAAGAACAAACGCATTGCATTGAAAAATCTTCCTGCTGCTACACTTTAGCTTTGTATTAATATTTTAGCTTTTTCTTCTATGTAAAAGAAAAATATTGAAAATAGAAAACATTTTATTTTTTTAGTTTGCAAGTACAACTTGTATAATTTTACAGTGAGACTTTAAAATGTGTCTTTTCATTGTGATTAATGCAGAGAAATTAAGAACATATCCTGTCTTTTGGAAGTCATTGTCTTCTTTTTCAAGTTAAATTAGCTACAAATTGCTTGAGCACTTGGACTTTTGGCATTTAAATTCCATTATTGTATTCCTTAAAGGTGTTCAGAGTATTTTTTTTCCTTTTAGTTTAAAGGTAATTGTTATATAGTGTTCTGTGGTCTATAGTGAGTTTTATTTCCCTGGGAAGGTAAATTTTAACCAGTCAAATAAGGAAAATTTTGTAATTTTTTTCACTCTATTCAAGGTTCATGTTTTCTTTAATTTCAGCCTAAGATGTCACAGTATTATCTTACTGTCAGCACTCATTTAGGATACTTGTTAAAATACTGTATTTCATCTAATAATGGTCCTAATCCTATGCAGGTGTTCCTTCCCCTCTACTCAGCACTGATGAGGCCACATCTGGAGTCCTTTGTTCAGTTTTGGATTGTCCAGTATGAAAGAGACACGAGCATATTGGAGAGGGTCCAGTGAGAGACCACAGAGATGCTCAAGGGACTGCAGCACATCTCTCAGATCTGAGTAGAAGATGAGGCAGCTGGGCTGGACAAGAGAGGGAATCTTACAAAATTCCTGGAGGGAGGACGTGAGGAAGACAGAGCCAGGCTCTTCTCAGTGATTCCCAGTGGCAGGCACAAAGGCAGTGGGCACAAACTAAAGCACAGGAAGCTCCATGTGAACATAAAACATTGTTTATTGTGAGGCTAACCAAGCAGTGGAGCTGGTTGCCTACAGAGATTGTGGAGTCTCCCTCCTTGGAAATACTCATAAAATGACTGGGAATGGACATGGACAGCTTGTTTCAAATTAGCCTACTTGAGTGGGGAGGTGGGACCAGATACCCTCCAGAGGTTCCTTCCAACCCCAGCTATTCTGAGGTAGGATAATGTTTGTTGACTAAGCCTGTCAGTTGGAAGACAGCTTCTCCAAAATCTTACACAAGTGCACACGGCAAATTTAACAGCTAAATAATAATGCTGTAGATTTCAGATAGATTAGGAAATCTAAGTTCTCTGGGACTTCTGTTCTGTTACTTGTTCTGTATTTGTTGTGATATGCAGTTGTGTAATTACACAGTGCTAATTGTAAATATACTTTTTTAAATTGAGAAGGAGGTGTGGTGTCCACAGAGGTAAGGTAGAGTTATGAAGTGACTGAAGCTGCTGGCTGTACCATTCTTGCTTGTGCAGTTTAAAAGCTCTGTTTAATGATATGGAATGGCAAGGTGATATCTTTCTGAAAGGCTGTTCTCAACACAGCAAAATTCTGTTTCTATTCCTGTGTGTCACAGCTTTCTGTAAAGAAAAAAAAAAGTGAAGAAGACATTTAAGCAAAAGTTGTTGTGAAAGGGACATCCAGGAAGTAGAGGTGCCAGTTAAAGGTCATTGAATAATAGAATAGTTTGGGTTGGAAGGGACCTTTAAAGGTCATCTAGTCCAACTTGAAGTTCATTTATGACATATGACACCTGTAGAAAGAGTTAAGATTGGATGCTTTGCACAAGTGAGGAAAAAGTCTGTCTGGGCAGCTGGGGATGTTCTGACTTGAGTTCTTCTGCTAGTGAATTTCCCTCAGAAAAACTTTCCATTTATCCTCTTTTAAAGTTAGGGTTGCAATATATTGCTTCTTTAAGGGGAAGGTAGGAAATTAATTGTTTAATATCAGTGGAGGCAATGTCAGAAGTACTTACAGATATGTGCCAAGAAGAAAAGTGATTAAAATGTATTTTTGTCATAGTCTCTGGCTGATACTCAAGAGGTTGCTAGTACTGTTGAGAAGTAACAGGCTGTTTTATAATCAGTAAAACTAACAGTTTCCTATGGATTTTTGACCTACATCCCCTTATACTACCTTCTGCTCATCATGCACTTGTTGCTGTGAATATCCTCTTACCTTCCTGTTTGACTGCATGAATTGCAGTGTGTTCTGTGCCTTCTTTAGAGCTACTGGTGTGCTAAATGCTTCCCCCTGAATGAATAAAGGGTTGAATTATAACTGCCTTTGTCTCAGTCAGGGTACCAATTTGTGTCTGTCTGCCTTGTCTAGCCACAGATACTTTTTCTTTTCTGCAGCGCAAGAAGTAGAGTATGTGGTTCCTCCAGCTCTTTAAAATCAAGTGTGAAATTAGAGAATGGATTAAAAGGCTACTGTAAATGTATGTGTCAAATGATGTATGTACAGACAGCAAGATTGCATAAGCCTCATTCTTTTAAGAAATTGGGCTAAAAATATTAAGTGTCCCTTACCTGAGTTCTATTTTGTGTGCTTATTGAGAAAAGTGCTTTGTAGAAGAAAGAATTACTTGATCATCCGGAGATCTTTTCATGCTGCCTAAAGTCCTCTTTTCATAGTTGCTGTTCATACAACTTTCAATGCTAATCTCTTGTATTGTTCCTAATTGCAATGTTATCTAGCCAAATAGGCTGCCTTCTATGACTGAGGGAACTTTTTCCAATATCTAAAACCAATTTAGAACAATTTCATTATTGCTGACACTTTACAGTCTTGGTCAAATTTATTTGGACTTCTAGTTGGTTGCAACATCAGTTTGTAATAATCCATGCCTGTTAAGGGTTTTGCATTGTATTTTGTAGTTCACTGCTCCCGACTTACATTCCTTCAGTTACTTCCTGAAACTGAAGGACATAAGTATCGTGAGTCAACTTTTTCAGTATTTAAGGTAACACTCCCTGCAGTGTGAATATATGTATAAAATCCTTACACACACATTTTATATGTAAGTGTGTGCATATAAAAATCTCTTTGTATCCATACATGTGTATACACACGTGTTGTTTATTAGTTGGTTTTGTTTGCACACTATTTGGATTCTCTGTGTTCTGGGTTTTCCAATGTAATTTGACAAGTTGAGAACAAGTAAGTTGGCTTTCAGTTAGTTTCACTACATTCTTTTAAAGCTTATCTTAATTTTATTGAATTAGTGAAATCTGTAAATTAAGGATAAAGTATTTTTGATTGAGCCTGTTGGTAAACTGGTTTTCCATTTATATATTAGAATGAATATTGGTTAATTGGCACTTTGCCAGTACAGGCATGTTAGGAGTGGCCTTGACCAAAGTTGTGCCCCAACTTGTTGGAATGATTTCATAAAGAACTCATTTTACATTTGTTAAATCAGTCATTTATGTCTGTGAGAAGCTTTGCGGCTCGGTATATTTATTTTACTGGAATAGAAGAATGGAAATAAAACTAATGTGGAGCTTCATTTGCACTATTTCAGCTGCACATCCTGGATATGTTGATTTGATTTGTGACTTAAAATGTGCTACTCATGAAGAATGCAACTTTTTGTTTGAGGGTATTTTAAAAATTAATCAATTTAGTCAAGTTGTAGAAATTACAAAATTCTCCAGTGCTCATGCAGTATTGGAGGCATGTTAAAAATTCAGGAAAGTGTTCATTATTAAAGATGTCTTTTTTCTAGATCATTGTGAGAACCACCTGTCTTTCAACAATGAATTAGCACGTTTGCAGTATTTAAAACTCATAAATGCAAATTAAAATCAAAGAAATAGGGAAATATTTCACTTGACCTGATATTATCAGCCAAACAAAAATGAACAAAACTCCAGGTAAATTTCTTATCTTCAGAACTGGGTAAATCAAAAGGCTTCATGAAGTCTACTTGACCATACTGCTATTTAAAAAAAAAAAATTGTATTTTATATGCCATTTATTCCTGTAAAACAGAAATGCTGGTAGCAAAAGTCATGAATTACAGCTAGATGGAAGAGATCTCTATTTTAAATTACACATGATCTATTATACAAGTGACAATAGGTGTGTTTTCACCTGTGGAGACTTTGATTGGAAAGCCAGAACATCCTGTTATGTTCTTGTTAGTCATATTTACATATTTTCTCCTGTAGTCCCCTCTGTGTTTGCTGGAGCAGCTCCATAGAATATATGCCAATGTGTTCTTATCATGCAGTTTTCCTGATGGTGTTAGCTCTCAAGTATCAATAGTAATGATGTCATTGATACACAGTGTGAGCTACTCGTAATTGATGACTAACCTCTCACAGTGCATTCCATTAAGACAGCGACTATCTGCATATGATACTGAACTACTGGAAACTCCCTACAATACACTGTAATTAGTTTGCTCTGAGATTTGGATTCTGATTTGCATTGCTGACATGTATTCTTATTTTCTGCTTTGTTGCCAGAGGAATAGTGGCTAACAAGGCATCAATTTTTGAAAGGGATTCAAGGGGAAACCAAAGGACTGCAGTACTCTGTGTCTGCTGAATGAACTGTAGATTACCAGAAACCAGAACAGGGAGTAGAATCACTGGGCATACAGATATGTAAGGTGTCCTGCTCTATTTTTATTGATACCATGGTCTCCAAAGCCATAGAAGATCCCTAGAAGAGTCAACAATCATGTGAACAAGGGAGAGATGGTTGGATACATAGTTTTTAAAAAAATACTTGGCAAGGTTCATGCTACTAGGTGTTGAACTAAGCAACCATGGGATGGAGTATAGTTTCTGTGTTTGCCTGGAGAAATTGAATAGAAGGCAGGAAATGGAGAGTACAGATAAATAGTGCTGGAGGCCACAGAGGACATGTGCTGGGGATGCATGCTCTAAATTATACAAATGAATAATTATTTAGAGTTTGAAAATGGATGTGTAGTGGTATGACAACTTTGTTGCCAACATGAAGAATTGCAGAAACACCTTATGGGACTGAGTGATAATCACCTTTTTTTATTTATCAGCTAAATGTAAAATGATGCATATTGGAGCTAGAGATGGAGAAATTCCAACTTCATGCGAAGTATGAAAAGCTGTGAGGTGACTTAGTACACTTGAAAATGAGAAATTGTGTTTTTTATAGTTCCTTGGAAATGTCACTGCAGTGTCAACAGCAGACAGTGAGCAGATACTCGGTATTTCAGAGAAGAGAACAGATGAGGTTCTTATGGTAGCCTGTGAAGCTCAAGTGCCCCTGCATCTTGTAAGCATCACGTAGTTCTAGTCTTTCAGCTTCAAAAAGGATAGGGTAAAACTGGCAGAGGTGCAGGGCTAAGCTGATGGACATGTTTAGACTGATGCCTAAAAGTACAAGACTGGAAGAAAGGAATTATTGGAACTTCTCTCTCCTGGCTGATGTGCAATTGTGGTTGATTACAAAGATGATCCAAGAGGCTCCACTTTTCTGAACACCGCAGCACCAGTCAATCTTGTGAATACCATATTCTCTTGAAATGATGATGCACAAGGTCAAAAATACCTGCATCATCTTGGATTAAAAATATTTGGCTTTCTTGAACATTTTTGAGCAAGGTTCACTGCTCCGAGCTCTTTACATCTTCTGTTCCATTTCTCGTCAGTCTAAAGGATTTTTCAATGTAATTTCATCAGGCATCTGAGGCTTCAAGTATTTAATGCCAGCAAAAAGTTTCCCACTTTGCATCCTTTTGATAAGTGTTTTTGTTTTAGTAATGGATTTGTTACTAGATTTGACAGTCAAAGAAAACCCAGTGTTCTGTGTGTGTTAGGAACATATTCCAAACAGACTTTCTCAGTGACAGGGTTCAAAAATGTATGACAGAGGCATGAACTGATGCCTGAAATATTTTCTCTTGAGATAGAGCTCCCAGAAAAATAAAAAAAAAGGTATGAGTTTTCTAAGTTTCATCAAAAATCTGAGTATACAAGGAAAAAGTAATTTTTAAAATTAATGTCCAAAAATATTCTTTGCAGACAGTAGGAAAATGGTTATTAATTTTTAATCTGCCAATTGAGCAGTAATTTTGTCTAACAAGTCCTTGGTTAATTTGAAAACAGAGTTTGACGGTGATGTATCTAAATCTCTCAAAATTGTGCCCTTAAGAAGAATACATTGCTTTGAAAGCAAGACCTATTTGCTGTCTGTTATGCATGTTCCTGATAGAATGGCAGGAACCAATTATATTTACAGCAATTTTACAGAAAATTTGTTCTCTTGCTTGTTTCTCAGGACTCCTACTTTCTGTTTGCTAATTGCCTGTCCTGTTTTTAAGACTGGAAAGGGGTTATTGAACCAATCCTTAGCTTGAATTACTGTTTCTGTCATGCTGCTGTGGTAGAACTTCCTTACAAATCTCTTTCCAGTAATTGTAGCCTCCTTTTATTTTTTGTCAAAAAGACATCATTGCCACTCTATCTTTATAAAAATTATTTATAAAAATCTGATTTCCCAGTGACTTTAGAGGATTAGATCCCATGAACATGTTCTAAAGTCAGCAAAACCAAATACGTAATGGTGTACCTACAAAAGCAGTTTCATTTGGCATGTCCTGCTTCTTACCTGTTTTGGAGCAGAATCTAAATTAGTCTTTTTGTAGCATTACCAAGCTATATTTTCAGCAGCATCTTACTGGTTGTTATTTCCATTGCATCTCATAATAAACATTTTCAAGATTAGTATGCAACAGATGGATACCCTATGAATGATCTTGCTTTCAAAAGCAAGATCTGTCGTTAATGGTGTCAGTAAAAAAATCCATTGCCAAAACTGCTTGTTCTCTGGTGAACACATTGCAAGATCTATATATGATATGCCCGAGCTCCAATCCTTTCCTGTGACTAACTGCTATCAGGTATGGAAATTTCAACTATGGAAATGTGTGTCTCGTGTTTTTCACAGTTATTGATCCATGCATGTTATTTTCATTCTACTGAGCCTAAGGTGCCTCTCTTGAGTTCTTTAAGGACTGGGTACATTTTCTTTTGCAAATACTTTTACCTTCTTGCTATTATCTGTAGTGCTGATATTCCAGTCAGTTCTGAGACTTTCCTCTCCTCTTAAAGACAGAGCCTTATTTTAGGAAAACCTTGTCTATCCCTGCAGCTATTCTTCAGCATTTCCAACTTGCACTATGCAAACACTACCTAGTGTACCTATAGAAATAATTTTGTTTTTCCAATCAAGAGTTCATGTTTGCACTTTCTGACCCAAAATGCCATCCTCAGTTAAATTTTGTAGCTGTCAGAGGCATCTGTCTTCTCGTGTTTCTCCAAAGCATTAGTGTGCACAGCTGCTCCCAATAGTATAGGTGTCCTGTCTGTAGTATAACATGCTTACCTGTTCTGGCAGTAGCAGAAATCTCCATGTTTTTACAAGATCTCTTGGCATATTACCCTTACAAAACTTAATACTGTATGCAACTGCTGTGGGGCTTCTCACTTGCATGTAACGTGCAGTTCTCTGCTAAATACGGTATCATGAAGTCTGCTTCCTTTGTGGTAGAGGAAAGCAGCAAGTTGTGTGCCAGAGTAATGGTCAGCATTGATCTGGAAAAAATCAGTTGGCTACTTAGTGTAATAAATGATCTTAAGGACTTAAAACACCATATTTTTAGTGTCTGGTGTACACAGAGGGGCAGGACAGATATGTTTGTGGTTATCAAAGTAGCTTAGTGTCCTCAAAATGTGATTTCTTATCTTAGTCTTAGTTGATGCGGTCGACTGTGGCTTAGTCTCTTGTGTTCAAGAGACTTTCTAGTATATTCTTAAGTTACTTCTGCATTAATTCATGCATCCATTGAAATGTACTCCTTTGCACTTTCTATCTTAATAAAATTTTCTTAGGATCAATTATGTATATATAAACATCTTGCATTGTATATATTGTTTTAGCCCTTTGTAATTTGTGTATTTTTTGGGGTTTCTTCAGAACTGAACATACTGTAATAAAACATGTACCTTCTCCCCAGAAGCATAACAAATTAGGACAGTGAAATATTCCACAATTACCATTCCGCTGTGAGTAAACAAGTTGTTCTTCTCCTGGACTTAGCTAGTTTTGATCCGTTCTGGTATTTGTTTATTGTCCTGGTTTGAAAGACAGGTATTTGCTAAAAGAGACAGGGGCCTCATTTTGAAAAGGAGAGTATAAACCCTCCCTCCCTTCACTTTACTATGATTTTGAAATTAAAGGGCTCTCAGGCTAAGATATGGGGGGTAGGAATAACAGTTCTTTACTGATATATACAGATATATATGTAACAAGGTAAACAAAACACAACAACAATAACTGTGAGATCAACAGCAACAGAGCAGAAAACCCAGTAAACAGTTCTCTCTGTTGTGGACGCTTTTCCTCTGTGCTGCAGTTACCATTCTGGTGCTGCCTGCCAGCTCTTGGTGAGCAGGGAGGAGATGCGATGATCCCATGTGGCAGGACGGGCGCTGCAGTGAATGGCGTCTGTGTCCCAGATGGGAAGGACGGAGGGGAGACGCTGCTCACGGATCCCGATGCTCCAAAAGGATGTCTGAGGTCGGCAGGAGATGCAGGAGAGAGAGTGAGCATCGGAGCAAGGAGAATGTGGGATCCCACCGCCAAGCAAGGCAGCTCCCCCGCATCGGGATGGGAGGGCGGAGTTTCTAGCGACCGTCCTTCTCCGAGCCAGATCAGCGAGAGAGAGCCAGAGCCCCAGAGAGCAGGCCCCTACCCCACCTCTTCTTTTCTGCTATTCCCCCTCTCCTCCCCCCAACGAGAGAAACTGTTACCTTAGCTATCTGAGCTTCTGGATGTAGCCCCAAATACTTAGCATGACAATGGGAAAAATTTCACAGAAAGAAAAGGGAAAAATTCAACCCCTAACATTATACCGTCAGATTTTTACAAAGCTAGAATGTCAATGGCTATTTGATTCTCCTTCATGAAATATTTATTTGGGGCATCCAAAGATCTCAGAAGTCCAGTTTCCTTTATGTGCAAGCCAGTTGGTTGGATTTGCCACATCATGGTCATATTGTTGTTTAGTCATCTATCTGTTTTCAAACAGAGAATGCACTGGTCAGTGTTTAGTTTCATCCTCTAGTTGTTTTTAAACCTTTAAGTCTGTTTTCCCAAGCAGAGTTTTTAGGACTGGCAGGCTGCAGGTTAGAGCAGGACCCTTCACAGAAGCCTTTACTATCCCCAGCCCTTAGGTCTACCCTGTCTGGATAAGCTTTGAATAGCCCACTCTGATCCCATAAGAGTGATCATGCTTTGAGCAGGAGGTTGAACAGGAGAGGCATCCTGAGGTTCCTTCCCATCTGAACGATGCTGTGAGTCTCAGTTTTATGATAATAAGTTAATGAACAATTTTATACGGAAATTGTAGGTTTGTTCTGGATAACATTAGTGGGAGCTTTCAGAGGAACTTCTATCCTTACTGCCTGTGACTGGGTTTGTCATGCTGCAGTTTTCTTACCTGTCAAGAGGGGATCCCTTTACCTGACTTGATTTTCCAATAGCTGTGCATTGGCCAGTTTGATAAGTGCTTTGTAAACACTAAGGAGTTTGTGAATGTTAGGGAAATGGCTTTTCTCTCCTCTTTTAATATAGTTGCATCCACTTTTTTTTACACTGCTAGTTTATGACACTAAAAGAAGTTCTAGAGTATTATGACCTAATCAGGTGTCAAAATTAGTGCAAATACTAAAAGCAACATTTGAGCTGACTTTGAATGACAAGCTGTAGGAGTGGGACTTTGGCATCTTGAGGGGGCAGCTGCACCAGTTTAACAGAGAAGGGCCTGTGTGTGGGGTTCAAATTTATTGTCTAGATATGAGTTAACTGAGCCATGGGAAATTTGGAGGGAGTTTACATTTAAAGGAATTACAGCTTTGTAGTTTGGATAGGGATCTCTTGGTGGTTGTAGGAAGAATAGAGACTTCTTTTTCCATGTCTCAGCAGTCAGTTTAGATGCAGTTTGAAAGATTTGGGATGCTCAGATGCTGACTTCCACTAAATCTTGAATTTGGTAAGAGGAGGGATCTGAGAGGTAGTAAGAGGAGAGATGTGAGGTAGTGCTGGTAAGGCAGCTGGCTGCACCTCATTTTTTAGCCAGCATCTGCTTGTTCTCTTATATTTTCTGTGAGTGTGGTGACTCTGATTAAAATAAGAAAATTACAGTCATGTAAATCGTTGTGAAAACAGATTACCTTGCTGCCTCAGTTTCTTAAAGGGTTAGTATTGTTCTGCTAGTTACATTCACAAAGTTTCTCCTCTTGAAAGCATTTATCAAAGTTGTGAAAATTATGATTTTAAGTCCTATACATTTTCTTTGGGATTTTGTTCATACTTACACTGTTTTAATACCATTTTAAAAATGAAATTTAAAAATAAAATATGTATAATGTGGATACAGACACATGGCTGTTCTTTTTCCTTACTGTTCTTGTGTCTGGAGCAGTCCATGTCTTTTGATATCTGATTTCTTCCTATTACTTGCTTTTATCTGTTTAGGTACTAATAATATTTATTTATTTAGAAATGCATTCATTTTGCAGTTTGGTGGCTGCTGAATTCTCAACTAGTAAGGAGTTTGAAGAGTTTTAGCAACTCTATAAAAGCATTGCTTAGTGGCTGATGTGCACAACTAGTCAGCAAGATCTTTTGGGTTTTTAGATGTAATTTTCTTACTGGGTGATGGAAGTATCTATTAAAAAGCTAAATGTCTTGTGTAGTAAATATTTATAACATTATACTGCTTTGTTCCTTATGTTTTCTAAAAAGCAAAGCTTTTGGCATTTCTTTTGGTAGAGGCTATGTGATGGTACATCTTTGTCAAGTAGGTGTTGCAAATGAGAAATCTGTTACACCTTTTGCAAAATTGTTGAGTCCTGCTTGGATGTACCAGTGTAAATAAATCCTTTTTACGCTTCAGGTATCAGTAGATATGTTTTTCTTTTAGTTAGCATCTTAAGATATTAGCCAATGTTTCACAGCAATTCCTTACACTTAAATGCATTCCTAATGCTTACATTCTGAAAGGAAAAGAAAGAACAAGAAAATGAACTAATGCAGAGCATTAGGCTCCATAGCTCAAGTCAAATAGACTTGAAATTTTTTCAAAATTTATTCATGAAGTAAAGTCTGATTTCTGTAAGAGATAGAAGCAGTGACAAAGTAATTAGTATGTTGGGATGCCTGTGTAAGATGCAGTCTCAAATAAGGAATAAAATAATGTATTCATAGAGAGTAGTTTTATAATGTAATAAATCCTATTTTTTTTTCTGTTTTTTAGATGATGAAGCATGCCTGGGACAATTATAGGCAATATGGATGGGGACATAATGAGCTCAAACCAATTGCTCGGAAAGGACATTCCACCAACATATTTGGTAGGCAATATTTTCTCGTTTGTTTGTGATATTTTTTATTTTTAATATTTCTATCCAAGTATCTTCTTTGAAAGTCTGTCCAAACTTTCTAGCAAACTCTGTTTTAATAAAAATTCTTTTGAAGTGTGAGTGACAGAAATGTACTATTTCAGTGGTATTTCATTGAATTACTTTATTAACCTTTCTTTTTGGGAATAGTATGTTCTTATTGTTGCAGAAGCTAAGCTGTGTCTATATCACTGATGCTTTGTGTGTGTATATAAATTAAAGTCCTGATGCAATTATGGTTATTTTTTGGTTATATTTAGAGATTCAATGAATATAAATGTGGGGAGTTTTTTATATTTTTTAAACCCTACCTCATCTTGTCTAGATCTTCGCATTTAATTCCATGAGAATTATGGAACAGTTTGACTCAGAGTAAATCTTTTAAAGTTGATCTAGTCCAACCCCCTGCCATTAGCTGGGACACCTTCCATGAGACCAGGTTGCTCCGAGCCTCATCCAGCCTGGTATTGAACACTGCCAGGGATGGGGCACCCACAGCCTCTCTGGGCGACCTGTGCCAGTGCCTTACCAGTGGTACTTAGCACAGTGCAAGGAGAGAGTGTGAGCTGAAGGGAACACTGGAGCAAAAGGCTTCTTCCATGACAGAAGGACATTTCTTAGATACCAGGACAGCATTGTGTAGTATTCTTAGATACTTTGTTATCTTCTACATAAGCATTGCCTTAAGTTTTGCTAAGAAAATCTCTTCTGAAGCTTATTGTGATTTAGTTTTGTGTTATGATTAATTGATGGCTTTCCTTTATATTTTTTCAGCTGATGAAATCTGATTTGACAGGGAAAAATCTTTAATGTTCACCTCTATAATCATGTAGTCTTTGCTACTTGCAATTCTGTTGCGTAATTTGACATGTGCAATTTTAGATTAGCCCTGATTTGTAATCCAGACTCTGTGAAGTAAGTTTTTTTTCCTTCATGTGGGAGGAAGACATTTTTATGATGTTTGTTTTTAATGTGACTGACATGATATTTTGAAGCAGTTATGAATTACAATTTCACTGTAGTCTTTTCTTTCCATTCCTTCTCTGCTTACTTCTAACATGTCTTGCTAATGAGTCTGGAGGATTTTTGCTTTTTTACCTTGGAATGATTATTCTTTGAAATGCTTATTCTTTGAAATTTTGACATTGCTTTCTGAAAGAAATTGCAGGCCTTGTCCGTGTTAAAGTTCCTGCTCCTCTTGTGCTAGCTAACTCTAGCAGCCAATGCCCTACATGTTTGTCCTTTTAAAATCAAGATGCTATTTTGTGCCATTTAGTTTTTAGCCAAATCATGTCATGATTGCTCTTTTCAAGGCTATTTCATATGAAATACTTTTTTAAAACATAATCTTCAGCATATATCAAGTCTAAAATAGAATTAGCTATTGTTCATGTGGTGGATGGTTGATGGGGGAAATGTGTGTGTGTGGAAATTGGTCTTTGTAACAAGGACTGTCTAGGCTGTATTGTTATTTCTAGCTCTTTAGCAATCTCTGTTACCCCTATTGACACGATTCCCAGCAGTATTTGCCTTTATAGAAGGGTTCCTTAATTTTGTTTTGAAACGTCATGCTAGTTTTAATAGAAAGATGCTCAGCAAAATCTGTTTTTATTATTCATCTCAAAGATGATTTTATCCAAACTATTTTCAGCCATTACTGCAATCTACTGTGCTTCCATTTCAATTCCTAGCACGTCTGTGAGATCCTGCGAGGAGATGGTATTACTGGTTGAACAGCAGCTCTTTGCATGAATCTTTGGGAAATCAGGTTTGCTGATAACTCCCAAGTGAGGTTAAACACGATTCAACTTAGAAGACAAATAAGTCATTAGTCTTCCCCGTTAGACTCCACTTTTGTCTAAAGCAGTGTTTATCTATGTCTATGCCAAGGAGAACGCCAGTGTTTCTAACATGTCAGGATTTAGCAGGTTTCAGTCAGGGGTCAGAGAAGGGAAGAGGAGGTGGCCTGCTCTGCTCTTACAAATCTTAGTTTTGAGTAATTAAAAACATAAGGAAGGATAAACTTTAAAGATGCTCTATGCCTCACTGAAGCATGCCAGCAAGAATGTTTATGGGTTTCCTCAATTATTAGTTTGACTTTTACAACAAAACATTCTAGGTTTGCTTTAGTTGGCCTGCAGCAAGAAACTCTTGCCAGTCTTTTTGAGATGTCCAACTGTGAATTGTAAAGGAGAGTCTGCTAAAATACTGTCTTTTAAACTGCATGGTTGGGCAGTAGTTGTAATCTTAAATAGCACCTCTGCAAAAGCTGGGTCTCAGCATTAGTAGTATGGTACTGCTTTGGGGAAAGTATGACTGGGAGTGGGTAAGCTTCTAAAGATACTTTCATTTAGATGATATATGAAGCAAACCTTAATAGGTTCTCTGTTGGTGAAATGGGGTGATAACTGCTTTTGAAAAGCCTGGCATCCTGGCATTTATTCCTACCCTGTAAAACGAAATATAAAAGTCAAGGAGAAAGTACAGCAGAGAGGTGTAAATTTTCTTTCCAGTTTAAATTTTTATTTGCAGCTCTGCTGAAGGTTGTAACAGCTAAGCTAAAAAAAAGTTGACCTTTTTTGTTGGACTGCTTAAATTGGTGAAAAAATTTGATGACAGCTGCAGGGCTTTGTTGCAGAGGGGGTTTGTGTGGGACCTCGGTCAAGTTCCCATCAGAACACAAAGGGTGAAGAGAAAAGGCTGATGGAAAATGATCTATGATAAGCCCGACAAACACTGACCTTGCTTCAGGAGGGTTTCTGAGTTTAGCACAAACCAGAGTAGTTGATGGTATTGTTGGATTCTCTTCCTGTAATGAAATCTGACTGGATTTGCTTTTGAGGATTAGAGTAACCACCTGAAACATGGTGTTTGAAGATGATTTGTCTCTGCACTTGTTTGAAGCTCTGTAAGAGAACATTTCCTGAAAACACAATTAGAATTGTTCAGTCCAGATATGTTTCAGAGTTTTAAACTATTATCTGTTTGTGCTGTATCTTTTACTCTAGTGTCATATGAACTTATTACCCTAGCATAAACTGTAAAGGATACTTTATTTTGAGTTAAATTGAGAAGTTAATACTTGTTAGTTTGCATCGGTCTTCAATCTCTGTTTTTCTAAAACATTGTTTATTTGAGAACCTGAATTACATTAAGGAAAAGGATAATAGACAGTCCTTGGGCAATTTGGAACATTGTCCTCAGCAAAACTAGAAATTGTGGGCTGTCATCTAACCTGATGCTTTCTGAAATGAAAGCTCTGACATTTGTGGTGTGTTTTATTTTGTTGTTTTGGGGTTGTTTTTTGGTTTGTTTTGCTAATTTTAATTATCTAAAAATAAAGTGAAGATGTGCTGTTTGTCAAGTAATAAGTACATGGCAAAGTACTGGTACAACTCTTACAAAAATGAAAACTTCCCATATTACTAGCAGTGCATTTCTAAACCTTGCATTTTGATGTATTCTGTCTAGAGATGAGCTGCTTTATATGAAAACAATTTGGTAATGTACATAACCCATAAATAGCTTTATGTCTAGATATGTTTTGAATGGTGTGGACAGATCTTAATAATATAAAGTTGTAGACTCTTGCATACAGACATACCCATTCTCATGTACAAAGTTTTAATAAAGTCATTATTTTGTATTTTGTCACACTAGAGTTGTCTCACGCATTGACAGTGCTTTCAAGCCTCTCCTGTTCTATCATCTCACATGCCATGCAAAGAATCAATTTAACCTGAACTGCTTGCCGGCTCTCTCTTGGGATCCTATCTTCTACAGGGGAAGAGAGAATTGTCAGTGAAGTCACATTGTAGTTGCATTTGTGGTACCTGGTAGAGCCCCAAGACTGCAATGTAGTGACTTCACTCTTCCTTAAAACTTGACCAAATAAATTTGTCTTCTCTTTTATGAGGATTTTTTGTCTGGCATTTTAAGTGTCACTGGTGAGCAAGATATGTCCAAGGGAATAACTTAAGGATTCAGGTGGGGCAGCTCGTGTGCTGACTATTCCCTGTACCAGTGGACTACTGGGTTTGTACCACATCATTGAGCGTGTCCTGTTGGCTGGCTTGCACGCAGCCAGCCTCAGCCTTTTGCTGCCAATGGCACTGATGAGCCACAGGAGAAAGTTGCTGAGGTGAGTGCCCAGTGCCACAGCAGTGTAGGAAGCTCCTGTGGCAGCTCCTTGTGTTGCTAAGCAATGGAGATCTGACAGTGCATTTCTCCCTGTATCAAGAGAGCAGGAGCAACAAAACTCCTGGAGAAAATGCATCTGTCAGACTGCAAAGATGGGAGGCTGGTGCGAGAAGGAGCTGAGTCAGGCACAGGAGTCTTTGACAAGTACAGTATAGCTTGGGAGAACAATGTGATTTCTTTGTCCGCTTTGTGGTTCCTGAAGTGAAGGGTGGAATATTTCTTGTAAGCACTACAAGAAAACACTGTAAGAAATTTTTTGTTGTTGCTTATCCTTGGAAATACTCGTTAGTTTATAAGACATTTTTGTTACCTGTCCTTGTAGCAGTTACTGGGCCACCTGAGCTGCTCTGACACTTATCATCTGCTGTCACCTGATTAGTTGAAATTTACTTTTGAAGTTCACATTAATTGAGTGTCAAGGGTGTCTGATTTAGTAAGCCTTTTGTATTTTCTGGTTTGTCTGTTTGGTTGGTTTTTAGCTGGCCAAATACCTGTTTATAAACAGTATGGAGACAAACACTTTTACTGGAAAGAAAATAGATAATACACTTTAAAGACGGTGGGATGACATTTTAAAACTATAACAGAAAAATTCTGGTGTCTTCTCACTGTAAAATCCTAATAAGAAGACAGATGGAAAACACAGCTTCTGCCGAACATCCTTTTTCTGTGCATGTGTTCAGCCCCTGAATCCATGTAAGAGGATAAATGAGAACAAAAAGGGAATATGAAGTATATATGTAAACAAAAATGTTCTTGACTATATGTTATCTTGATAAGAAAAGCCTCCTTAGTGGGCAGTAGTTCTTATCTTTTAACTGTACATGCCCAAGTAATCTACTCATTACTGCCTTTTCCTGTGGCAAATGGAAGGGGAAAGAAAATCCATTCATGCTAACTGGGGAAGGGAGGTAATTTCACAATGCAAATTTCAGCCTAATCTCTATATTTCAGGTTCAAGTCAATTTTAAAATAAATGAAAATGGCCTTAAGACAGGCCTATACATCTGTGTCTTCTGCAAACTCAGTAATGAGTGACTACAGCAAGATAATGTTGAATATTATATGTACATTGAATGTGTACTTTTTTGACTGGCAATGCAAATTTTCAAGAGATAGAATTTTGAGAAAGAGCATAACTTTTGAGTTGATGGCTTTATTTGAAACTAGAACAGTGCTCTAATATCACAAGAAAAGTTCCTTCAGGTCAGATGACAGATCAGACATGATTGTTACTTAGTCTTCAAAAATTGCTCACAGCAGGTACCTAGAGAAGGCATGTAAGAGCATGAAAAGCTCATAGTGAGCTTGTCTCAGAGTACTCCACAGCCTTACAGAAGTTTTTGTAGTGTTAGTGCTTCTGTGGTCAGAGGCAGCAAGTTTTATTAATCACTTCTAGTTTATTTTTCCTTGATTTTTTCCAAACTGCTTTGGAGTCTGGGCAACCTTAAGAAGAACATAACCCATTATAAGTGGTTCCATAGTTTGAGTTGATATAATGTAGAAAACCTTTTAGCTTTGAAGTCTGCTTGCTGTCATGAATTACTAGTTTTGGTGTTGGGGGAGGGGGGGGGGAATCCATTATTCATCTCTTGCTTGCCATTCATGAATTTGTAGAACTGCATATGTCCTCAGCAGTGCTGCTGTTCTGCATGGAGGGTGTTGGCCTGTAAACTCATTTCTTTTACTTACATTCTTTCATACCTCGTATGTTTTCAAGGTGGTGGTGTTGGGGTCTTTTCTGGTCTTTGAGTGGAAGACTAAAACTTTGTTCCATTTTCTGTTTTGTTTGCTGTTGCTTTCCTAATAATTATATTCTCTGTCTTTTAGGCTCCTTGTTGAGTCTACAAATACAGCACAGGGTAGCTTTTCTGCAGTAGCATTCCTTTTAGAAATCCTCATGCCCTGTATCCAATGATGTATTTTATAAATCTGATGTTATAAATATTTTCAGTTATTTCCTATTTAAGCTTTTGCCCAAGCAGTCATCTCAGTAAGATCCCACTGGTGATTTTACCTTACACTGATGGTTTTTTGCACATATCCCATTTCCTATATTTTAAACCATTATTCATCTGCATAAGAACAATTTTCTTTTACCCTGTGGCAGGTCACTTTTCCTCAGTTTTTGTTAAGGGATTGTCTCACATCTCTTCTTTGTATGTTCTCTGGCCAAATGCAAGTTCACTTCTTAAACAGACTTTAACATTGATGCTAAGACAAGACTTCCCTCTACAAAGTTTCTGATTTTTCTTTAGTTTATCTCATTTAAAGCTGTGTTCTGATTGATGTTGCCAGTTGGGCAAATAGTGATTTGTTTACACTTTTGCTTCACTGCAATGTGTGTCGTGCTTATTCAGAATATAGTTGTTCTCTGAAACTTGCAACTTTATGCAGACAAGATACAATCTGTCTGTGTGTTCCTTCTTAAGTGTTTTACAGTACTGGTGGTGTAGATAAAAACAACTGCTTAGCTAAGAATGTTTTTTGAATGTCACTGATACTTTATTGAACTGTCACAAGTGTGCCTATGCATATCAGGAAAATTCACCATGAGCAGCTGTTGTTCTGTTCTTTTTAATAATACAATATTCATACTAAATTCTTCTCACACAGTTTGTATTCGTTTGTGTACAACACATTTAGGGCAGTTGTACTCCATGTCTTATTTTAGCGTCTGAAGCAATTATGTTAAAGCCTATTCAGAAGATTGAAAACTCTGCTTTAACCAGAAAATCCCACAAAAGATGCCCAAATGCAAAGTGGAATTAGATATATACCTCATTTCTGTAACCTGCCTTGTAGGACAGTGAGGTAAACATCTGCATGAAATGGTAATGAAAAAATTGAGTTGTACTGGAGTTCAGGGCTGAGATCAGACTGAGAATTTTGATTCTTTCCAATAACATTCTCTCCTGTTCTGCTTGTATAAACCAGTCAATTTGCTCTGAGGAAAAGAACTGTTTCCTGTTGGAAATCTTTGGACTCAACGTTTATTTTGATTTGTGAATTATTTAGGTGGGAATGCTATTTATGAATTTAAACTTTTTTCCTATCCATTGGAATTGAGAGCAGAGGGTATAAAAAGGAAATGAGGTTAAGGCTATACAGTCTTGTTTTGGACTGTGTTAAAATATAAACAGGCATGACAGCTGAGTAAGAATAAGCATTCTGAGCTGTAAAACTAAATCTGCTGAGGAGAGGTCCGTGGGCACGTGCACAGCGAGGGAGTCAGGTGTGGGTACGCTTTGCTGTCATCTGAAGCCAGCAGATGTATGAAGCAGCTGGAATTCAGGAACAGTTCAACCACGTGAGTGGAGCACTGTGCCTATGCCTAATACACTGATACTGTTCACTCAAGTTTTGCACCCTTCTGGTGAAGTTCTACGGCTATCCCACAGAAAATCTGCTCCTCTTATGCTGTCCCAAGGAAAATTTAGAATGTGTTTTGGACCAAAATGTGCGGAAGTGGTCCAAATATAAAGATAGGAACGCTTATGTGCCATGATGGCTCTTAGGTGGGTTTTCTTTTTTAATATGCTTTTCCTACTGCCTAGCTGACAAAGTAATTTAGCTTACAGTTATCTGTGAGAGATTGTATCTTGTCTTGGAAGATCTGTACATAGCTTGCTTCATACATCAGGTCACACAACTGTAGTCATGTTCCAGATAACATCTTGTTCTCTTACTTTCTCTCAAATGTTAATCTTGCTTTGCTTGCCACTGTGTATAACTGATTGCTGCCAGTGTTTAGATTCTTCTTACTTCCAGGCCATCATTCACAGATATTTTTCCCTTCAGTCTTCCACTTCCTGTTTTGTCAAAACAGACTTAGTTCAGATCTGTATTTTTGGTTAGTTTTGATTGACTGCTTCATGTGTGCAGCAGATTTGCTGTCACCATTCACTTTTCACACATTATTCTTGCTTGGTTCTGATATGCTTCCATGGCCTCCTTGGTACTCAATGCCATGTTCTCTCTCTCCTTCCTTTCCTACTCTGAGATTCATCCTAACCTTTCTCTCCTGACATTGTGGCCTTTCAGTTATCACCAGGTCTTAACCTTCCACTAACTCAGGTCATAGTTCCAGCACTAATCTTTATTATTGCGATAAATGTGATTCGTGCTAATTAAATGGTAACTATATTAACAAAATTGTATTTAGATCAATAGAAGGCAATTGTTACAGAGTGAGGGGGGAAGATGGGTGAGACGGGACAAAGGACATCGTCCAGATGTTGATAGCCAAACAAGTATTTTGGAAGGGATAGTAGAAGGATGTAGGTCTGATAACTAGCATCTAGAAATAGGAAGTTTCAACCTTAAAAATGGGCCAAAATGGGATGATTCCAAGATGAGACGTAATTAGAATCTTGTTATGGAAAACATCTGCTCAGTTACAGAGTGCGCATGTGCTACCTGGAGGTCACACCTCAGTCACTGATGAAGACGACGAGCCTTCATCGGAAATGAGACCCTCACAAGGATGAGAGACCCCCTAACTCATTAGCACAGTATGCACCATGCAACCTAGTGACACAGATTTTAGAACGAGAAACTAGGAGGAGTTTTCTAGAATCTTCTTTAGCATACAGTATATAAGTGGGTTTGTTAGCCTTGATGCTTTGGTACGTGAGGAGGGATGAGTCCCTCTCCGTATTCCCAGTTGGGGCGGGGGGGCCCCTCCCTGGTCGGTTTTGCTTATGCTTTATATGAACCTCAATTATACTAAATTTCTTAATGCCAAATTTTGTATATTCTCAAATATATGCACTTTGATTGTATTCATCTCCAGTACTTTAATTATATTTATTTATAATTGTTACTATTAAAAATTTGCTGCTACATTTAATCTTGTTTGATAAATTGGGAAAATAGAACAACATTCATAACATTATGGTCTGCACACAGTCCTGTACAGTAATTCAGTTTGGTCTTTGTGCTTAAAAGAACAAAAAACATGGAGGAAATTGGATAGAAATGTAGAAAATTTAAATAATCTGAGGATATTCAGGCTTTGTACTAAGGGGACTGCATTCAACTCTTGCTTGCATGAATTTTGAATTAATTTGAAGGGCCATATAAGATTTAGTTAGGGAACAAAGTAATCAAGTGAAGAGCAGTCAGGAGGAAGGCTTATTGCAGTATAGATTCTTAGACAAAGTTTTAAAATTCAAGTCTTAAGAGCATAGGTATTTAAGCAGCAGTTTGTTGATGATTAACAAATACCAGCAGGTCCAGTTTTTAATAGGTTCAAAGTCTAGCATAGTGTTCTACTCCTATTACTTCCTCAGTTATGAAGTTAAGGAAAGCATTACAATTGATCATTTAGTGTTATTTATATGCTGAAGTACTCTATTGCCTGGTACAAAACATTAAGACCTCCTTTTCATCTTGTCTATTATCAGCAGTTTAACAGAACTAAGCAATCAACATGCTTAGCTTTTTGTTCTGCTTTTTTAATTAGTCTAAAATGTTAAAGGCAATTGGTTTCTTCATGGCTACTTACAGGCTTATTCATTGCATTTTATGACTGAGCTAAAATAATACACTGCAGTTTTGTATGAAATTGTATAGTTTCATTGACTAATTTTGAAGTACTTGAAATTAAACTCTCTTTTTCAAAAGTTTAATTAATTTTCTTAAATGTTATCTTGTTCCTTGTGAGTCATTAAGATATTTTGCAAGTGGTATGCTTCAGCAGTGGCAGCTTTATTGCCAGACCCTCATTAGAGATACAGAAAACTGTTGATAATTGTTTGCTTTTAATTTTCATGTTATGTATTTTCATACCATGTCTCTAATTGTCTGTTACAACAAGAAATCCTGTTGCTACAGTCTGAAAACTTGAAATACTTAAATCTTTTGGAGTAGAAATTGGCATATTTTCTAATATATATTCCAGTCTTGCTCAGGGTGTATTTTTCAGCCATTATGAATCTGGGCAGACAGGAATATCAATAACAAGAATATTTGTTTTCTTTAAGATTGTAATAACTCTATATTTAGTGTCAGGCTGAGTTTATCAAGGAAGCATTTTCACTCAGTTGCTAGGAATTAAAACAACTGCCAATGGGAAAAATAACTAAACTTTTAGCTTCAGAGAGTGAGAGAGTATATATTCCTCCTTGGGGAGGCTTTACATCTCCTCTTTTGTTTCTGGAATCACTGAGGTGGAAAAGGGAGGATCTCCTCTATGCTTGTGTACACCCCAATAGTTGGGTTGCTCTGTCAGTAGTGCTGAACTAGTCTGAAGCTGAGGTTGCCTGCTTTAGTGGAAATTTATCTTAGAAATTATGGTAAATTATCCCTTGAGGCTTTGGTCCTCTTAGATTCCTTTTGCAAGCTGATCCTACCCCCATCCCCAAGGTAGCTACACCAGTAATGAAGCATGTTCTGCTCCAGTAGGAGTAGGTTCAGCTTCCACTAAGTGATGTCTGTCCAGGGTCCTGCAAAAAACAAATCAGATATGAGACAGGCTGAGACCAATAATATTTTTAGTACTATTTCCATTTGTATCTTACGGTTCTGTCAATCAGTATGATCATTCCATTGGCCATGGGAAACTACTTTGAGAGTGAAAGCTATTCTCTTGCATCTAGATCTCTAGTCTTTGCACATAACTAACTATGGATTCCAGCTTTTTATTGCTTAGAAAGATAAGTCTACTTTCTGGAGTATAAAATAAATTATTTTGATTGCAGGAATGTCTTAGCACAGGGATACTTGCTCTTTGTGTGGTGTAGAGACAGTTGTCTTAAGAATGGCCCAAATGCTTTTACCTAACTTATTGTTCTTCCTCAATCTTGCCAATTCCCTTGGCTTTCTTCAAAATGTAGTTGCTGATGGTGTCTGCAGACTGTCCTTGCAAAGGAGAATAAGAGTCTTCATTAGATTCCTGTGTGATTTTGTCACTAGTTCAGGAAATATGAAAACCCTACCTTGATTGTAAATGGACTGATGAGCATCCTGGTTTTGGATGTGTCATCTGCTGTATTCTCTGAGGTAAAATAAAATGCTTCCTTCTCAGTCACTGCTTGAGGTGGAAGAGTACGAATGGTTACATGCACCTATTAGGCCTATTTATATGATTTCCTTGGTTGCAGAGTGGCCTCAGTAAGTTTTCCACTTAGTCTGGTTTCCTTGACTTTGTAGCAGCAGCATACATTTTGGTAATGAGAGATCCATTTGAGTAGGCTGGATTTCCCTCAGGTTTGTTACTCCTCTAGCAAGTCTCTGGATGAATGCCAAATGTGTTGTAAGACACACACACACTTGTGGCACAGTGGTGTTGGAACATAGGCAGAGGGAGAAAAGGTAAGAAGGAAATTCTCTCTCCAACCTTTTGCCTTCCCCTGGCTTATTCATTGTGGGGGTGCAGGGGAAAGAGAAAGCCTTGATGCTGTGCAAGCACTGCTCAGCAACAGTAAAAATTCTGGTGTTTCCAACACTGGTTTAATCACACATCCAAACCCCACAGCACTATACAAGCTGCTGTGAAGAAAATTAACTCACTCCCATGCAGACTCAGTATCCCTGCTCAACCCTCCACTTGGACCAGTGAAAGCCCCTATGGAAGTGTTTTTCAGGAGAGGTAATGAGATTTGTGTGTGATGTATGCATGTTGAAATAAGGAGGACGTATGGGTGAGATGTTAAATAATCAGAGTTTCTGTGAAGCATCTATTTGATGATAACCTTTCAGCTTATAGTGCATGACTTCAGTTTACTGGTGCAGAGTTTTAATTTGTCATCTTGTTCCTTATTTAACTTGTCTGTGTCTCCATCTTTAGTCTTTTCGTTCATAATTGATTTATGCGTAGTTGATCTATTCACGTATTTTCTCTAGTACCTCACTGCTTACAGTCTCTTCTACTTCCACATAATAAATACACTAAACAACCCTGAGCTAGTATGAGACATTGTAAATCTCTACACTTTTTCTTTTGGTATAATGAAAATGGGCTATTTTCTTCATATTCCTTTTGTCATGGAGCACTTGACAATGATCTGTCTCCCTTGTACTTTGATAGTCTCTTGTGAGACTTTCAAATGGTACTAATAAGCCAGTTCTTCATCTAGTGCTTTGGCATACTGAAAGGATTCTAGATAAGATCATTTTTCTTTTAGAGGCCCTGATGTTTACACTTAGTCATATAATTTGCTAGAAATTTCAAACTATAGATTTATGTGGTATCAAGTGAAGGAACTATTCGGCTTATCTCAGGAAACAGAAGTCCACCTAACTACAAATCTGAGTTACCATTTTGCAGTCCTTTGGAATAATACTCTTGCTTAATGAGAATGTGCATGATTTTCTTAATAGTTCAGCTATTTCACTGCTAAATTCTTTCTATTAGCTCATGATAGATGTTCTGTTTTATTTAGAAGAATGAGCATTGCATTCCTTCGGCAAACTTCATTAAATCTGGAGCTCAATCAACTAGAACTATAATTATATGGAGAGGAAACTTCCTAATCTGACGTTTGTTAAATTGAGCCTTTTTGGAATTGGTTATTATCTTATGTGACACGACTAGCTGAGCCTTTGTATTGAACAGAGGCAGACCCTGCGAGGAGTGCCTTCAGCTAGCAGAAGTGTTATTTTCTGTTATAGTTTAATTGTTTTATAGCATTTTTTTCACCACGAGACATCTGCTCCCTCTATATGTGGAGCAATAATAGACTGCTTGAGGTGGTAGCAAGAAGTGTATACTTTAAGCTGTTATCTTATTATTTAAGGTTACTATATGGTGCTTCAAATGATATCTTCTGCAGTTTAGTTCCAGGGGAGTTATCCCCTTGTCCTTTAATGCAAAATTCATGGATCTTGGCATGGCTGTGAAAGGGAAAAAAAGAACGTTCTCTATTATGAATGGAAAATTATTTCACTTTGTGACTTTAAATGAATGGTTTCTATCAGCATCAGTAGGGGGAAGTACCACTGCCATTTCTGCTCTACATGTAGCAGTATACGTGACCCTAATGCAGGGTAGTGATTGAAACACTTGCTGTTTCTTCCTTCTTTAGTTTTCAGTCAATACCTTGCTAGAAGTGCAGTACATTTTAAGATGAAGACAGCTATTACAATGTCACTGTTTGTTTTGGTCAAGCTGTAGGTACAGAAGAATTCAGTGGAAGAACAAATTAAGAATGGCATCCTCTCTACATAGTCTTTGAAGAAAGAAGCTGAGAGCAATTAATTTTACTCTCTGACCAACCATAATGTAACCCATCAATGGTTTTAAGTTGTACTTATCTTGCAGTATGGAACAGTCAAGGTGTTGCATATATATTGTACTCAGTGTTGCATTATGTTCAGTTCTGCCCTGTATTCTTGTAGGCACAAGACTTCTGAGTGTGAATTCTGCATTTTGGACTTTTCTACCTCAGCGCCCATGAGGAGTGAATTAGCTTGCTTCCTGCTGCCTGACTGACACTAAAGGAAGAAGACAGAGCAAACAATCTGTTGCAAAATTTTGACTTGTCATCTCTTGACCTTTTGGAAACGTGTTAAGCCAAAAGGATTTGAAAATGCAAAGATTGTTCCTCTGAGTCTTCCTCAAGGAAGAAGTACTCGTGTAGAAAAAAGAAAAATAACTCAAATTTGGTTGAAATAGCCTGCTTATGTGAGAAAAGCAAAACTAATAATTCATTATAGGTTGGGACGTGTATGCTATCCTTAGGAGATTGGGATAAAAATTAGTTGGGCTCCCACATGGAGTCTAGAAACTATAACCATACTGATCTGTGCCTCAGAAACAGGTGCTCGTTGCTGCTTAGAGAAGAGGCATATGAGAGTAGAAGGGGCTTTTCTCAGTAATGTTTTGTTGGACATTCATGATTCTAGGAATGATAAACATAAAAGGTGAAAGAAAGGAGTGCAAAGGCAGCCAGAGGGAGGGCTTGAACAAATCATTAGGGTACAGCCCAGACAAAAATCTCAGAGTGTGAGCCTGTGCCTTTAACTGACTCTTTGGGACAAAAAATGCTGAACAAGCCAATTTGATTGGGCTGCATTTGTTTCTGTGGCTGCGAACAGTGCCAAAGGATCTGGTGTGAAATGGGTTGTAGGCAATCCCTTTTGGAGGCCACTGGTTTAGGTGAGATCTCTGTATATGGGGTTGAGGGCTCGCTTTTAACACAGTGATAGTGAAAGCAAATTTCTTGTCTGTATTTGGCAAAGTCATATTGTTCAGTCATTATGGGGTGCACTGTGGAAAACTATCAACCCTTCTGATCATCTCTGGAGAGAGCTCTGTTCTGTTTTCTCTGAATTCACCTATTGGATTTGTGAGATGGCAAAAGTTACGTGCTTTTTCGTTCCTATGAACCTTCTTCCACGGTTTTGTGCAGAGAGAACTCAATGAAAAAGGTTGTTTAAGATTGTGGTTTTGAAGATACTTTCTTGAGGTCTGGCAAGTAAATATTCTTGCCCCCAACATACTGCTCTCCCATGTTGTGAACACTGGAATGTAGTTCTGAGATCTAGAAAACTGTGGAAGATTGTACTGCTCTGCCTGAGGTTCTTTGGAGTAGGTGTGGGGAGCTAGGATGGTGAACAGTGACACACCAGTCCATTTCCATGCAGTGTGTTCTCCACAGCCCATGCCAGCTGAAGAATACAAGAGCTTACTGATGTGATTACCACTGTGTTTAAGTTGGAAAGGTTTTTACTTTTTGAAACTCTTGCAAGAGGAACTTCCAGGATTTCCCAAGACTTATGTATCCCTATTCTTAGTGTATTTGAAAATTTTATCACTGTGGCTTAAATAAAGGAACAGAAATAATTTTGAGCATGTTGCAGAAGCAGTATAACACATTCCAACTTTATGTTAAAAAATACTTTATCAGCTGGTACTGAAGGTAGTCCTTGTGTCATGGTCTTATTTGCATATTTTTGAAATTATAAATTAGGTAGCTGTCACATTATGCTTTTGAGAAGGTGCTAAGTTAAGTGCAGTGCTATGGCTCTGCTCAAAGCAATCTCCGCTTTAGCACAAGCAGTGGAATTTGTCATTTGACTGAAGGCATTAAACCTTACAGTACTTAAGTACCACAGTGAATTAATTTCCTGAGAGTTATAGGTATGGCTGGTGGACAATTTGTCAAAGGATTTGTCTTTTAATTGATCTTGCAAAAGGAAGTGTGTCCCAATCTGTACTTGATTTTTCTTAACAAACACCACCAACTTTAGGCTTTCCAAATCTAATTGAAATTAATTAAAACTGATGCATGGCTATTCTTTAAAAATTAGTTGGTTGTTACTTTGTCATGGATACTGTTTTAATTTTTTTATCTGGGGAAAGAAGTCCCTGAAAATGGAATTAAGCTTACGTGTCAGTCTTTTTGGTGTGTGAAAGAAACACAGTGGGGGTGATGGCTTTATTCAGGTACTGTTACGTTTGAGGGGGAAAAAAATATAGCTCTAACCACGTGAAAGTCAGAAATGGATGAATAAAAACCACCAAGCAGGAACATTGTGCTGTAGAGATTCCCATTATGGGTGGAAAACACACTAAAAGAACCCTAAAAGTGACTTGTTAGGACACTTAGTGACATTAAATTGCAAGTCAGAGTTATTGCACAGGTATAAACAGTGAAATTTGGCTATTTTGTTGGTGCACAGGAAGTTTTGTACTCTCCATGAAAACAGAGAACCCATAATTTTTGCTTTCCTCTAGAAACCAAGATCTGTGCCTACTGAGGGCAGCAGCTTGAGCTGGGATGGCCTGGGGAGACCAGGGCTATAATGGGCCATGGCTCACCACCTTGTCTTCCCTTGCACAGACTGATGAATCACTCATCAATCAGCTCTAAATTGCTGCTGTTTCAAGTGAATGGTATTTTAGCTTAAAGCACCATTGATTTTTATTTGGCTTTCAATGCTGCACTTGAAATTGTGACAGTTGAGAAATCCATTAGCAGCTCATAGTCTGGGTCCCTGCAGACACTGAAGGGAACGTCTTGGGACTTCGTCTTTGGCAGTCCAGCTCTTCCCTGCTCATCAGTCCTCGCTTTTCAATCATTAGGTGGCCTCCATAATTGCAAAACTTTGAATATTTCAGAAGTAAATGTTGGGAAATGCAAGGCATTTCTGCAAGCACTGATTACTTTATCTTGCATATGCCTTTTTTTTCCCCCCTAATGCTTCTTTCCTAGAATTCCTGGTAGCTTTTTGAAGCTGAATGTCTTTCTGTCCTTTAGGGTGGTTTTTTTTTTTTTGTTGGTTTGTTTTTGTTTTTGTTGCTCAAGTTCAAGTTAGGAAAGCAGATGAGAAGGGCTCTTCTTTCTATCTTTTTTCCCCAGAAGCCAAACTATGCCAGAGGATTGATACTTTGAAAGAGAAGTGGGGATCCTCTTATGTACCTGATAATTCCATGCTCATTTTGATTATTCTTTGTGCTGGTACCTTTGTAGTAACCTTGCTTTGCTACTGCTTGGATTATTTTCTCATGTTTGTGATGTTTAAGAAAAGGAGTGAAATAGTCACTTGTAATAGAAACCATTATTTTTTGCGTGTAGGAAACTCACAAATGGGTGCTACCATAGTAGATGCATTGGATACTCTTTATATCATGGGCCTACATGCTGAATTCAGAGAAGGACAAGAATGGATTGACAAAAATCTTGATTTCAGTGTGGTGAGTAGAGCCTGCCCTAATACTTCTCTAGTCTTTTTCACAGTGTTCATCTTGGGGGATACAGAAGAGGTCTTTCAGGTGAAACTTAACCAAATTTACAGATCAAAGCATCAGATGTAAACTTTAGTGACACACTCTGTGTATCTAACTTTGTTTTAGAAAAAAAACCCTTAAGATATTTCCATATATTGTATTTTCAAAGTGCAAATTACAATTGGCTAATGGAAGTAAGCCGAAGTGTTTTGTGAGAAACAACCAGGCCTCATTAATGAAGACAGAAAGATGAGGTTTTACTGGTTTATAGTCTCTGCAAATAACTGAACTATGAAAGACAATTTTCTCCCAAACTACTCTGTTTAAATTACTTAATAATAATAATACAATCTTCTCTCTTCTTCCATTTCTTAAGTGTTTTAACATAAAATATGCCACTTGAATTCTTGAGTTTTCCTACAGACTCTTAATGTATCACAAGAATTTCCCAGTTGGTCATACAGCATCTGACATTCTTGAGAGTTTGGAAGCATTAAATGGAAGAAATGGCTCTATTTTAGTCTTATTGATTAGTGTTCTTAGTACTAATTTTGGGACTGTCACAGACTCTGTGATGGAATTTGTATTTCAGTCCTTTGATTTGCCCTGTGGTTCCAAAAATAATTTTTCATTCAATAAATGCACATAATGAAATATAGTTGTCTGTTCTGAATTCAGCAAACACTTAATGTTTCTATATTTTAATCTACTTTTCAAAAATTATTTGTTTGGGCTTTTTCCTTTTGATTTATACCTTGACTGTCAGGCAAACATCTAAGAAACTTTACTCTGCTTTTTCAGTTAGTGCCAGATAACTATTCAGTCAAAAACTGAAGATCCTAAATATATCACAGACAGTGTAGACATAATGATACCATTATGAGGGTGAACTAAATTGCTTCCATAACTTTTGTCTCATCTGAAGCAATTTCAATATAAATTTGCAATATTAATCTAGGATTTGGATGAAAGAAATTTAAATGACCCTCTGGGGTTCAATTACATCTTCCTATGTATCAAAAACCATTTCTGAAGGCTAATGAGTGGTTTTGTGTACCAAACTTGACTAATTTCCTTATATGGTTTGGAGTTTATAAATAAATACATTATTGTGATCATCTTGGATTCTTCTAATGGGAAGTGGAAATCATTGGTTTCACTTTATACTGTCCCATTATATGTGTGATACATGACTTTAATAGGTATTAAGTGGAATTGGTGTTATTTTTCTTGTATCACCTCTATGTGACAAGAGAAAGCCTTTTACTAAAAAGATTTGGGAATATTTAAAACTTCCAACTTTTAATCAGTGCTGTTTGAAGAAATTTTTATTCACATAATCTTTCTGAAATAGGTAATATGTGCAAAATGCATTTAGTTTTGATCCAAACACTGCAGGTGCCATAGAAATAGCACGAAAAGAAAGATGTACCTGTAAATGTCATTTCAGCTGTGTGCAGATTGGTGAGTCAGCTCGTTCAGTGCACATTGTAGTGATTTTCTGGATAAAAGGAAGAGTCTTGCCTATCTCAAAATCTCTTAATAAAACTACATTTCTGTGTCTAATAGGTTGAAGAGAAGTTTATGGGGGAGACAGATGGAGTGTATGTGGAAAATTAAGTGAATGGGCCACAGAGGGAGTCAGTTGTTAAAACTATCTGGTTCTTCTTAATTTTTTGTGGGTTAAATGAGTCAAAAGATACTGTTGAATTTAACCTAAGGATAATAATGTGGAAGAAAGCAATAAAATGGTTTATTCTCTTGAGTTTCTCACTGGTCCTGCCATACTACTTGCCATAACATAAAGGCTATTCTGAGACAAAGATTATGTTGAAATAGAGCTCTGAATTTGAGCTTAGTAATTCAGGTTAAAAATGTGCATTATGGGAATTCTCTAATTATTATTTTGCTTTATCTTTTAAACCTAGAAGGCTTGGTGTTATGCTGAAGCATAAGAGAGGAGATGCTGAATTATAGAAATGTGCGGTCCTTGCCTTCTTTCCCACCAGCACCAAATTACTGTAATTGCACTTTGTGGTGATAAAATGGTTAGAAGGCAGGATAAAAAACTAATTTAATTTTAATAAAATCGGTTGAAGCTGTAACTAGAATTGTCATTTGGTGTCACAAAGATGTGCACGAGAATTTCAGTTCAGATCTAGAGACTGCAACAGTACAGACCCTTGCATGTGGATTGCCTTAGGATATGTAGTTTCTTCTTGACAATTTTGTTTCTTCCTTGATTAAGGAGTTGGTTAATTATTTATTAATGCTTTCTTTCTGTTCTAGAATTCTGAAGTATCTGTTTTTGAGGTCAATATTCGCTTCATTGGTGGTCTTCTAGCTGCATACTACCTTTCAGGACAAGAGGTAAGGTGATTTGAAGGTGTCTGAAATTCTATGTATTCTAGCAAATGTGGCATGTGGAGATGTTTCTAGAATCTTGATTTTTCAGTAGCTTACAGACTAATTTCACAGCAGTCAGTTGTCCAAAATGACCAAGTTCTTTAGAGCATGGAATCTTTAAAGTTTGTTTCTGAGTAGATCTTGTGCCATTTAGGACTTGGTTACAGTTTTGAAAAGGTTCTTTTATAAAGATGTTTTCAGAAGATATCCATTCAAATAAGCATCAGCTTGAAATGTCAAGTGAAATGTCAACCTACTCATGCCAACAATAACTTGTTTTGATATTCTGTAACTCCATGAAGGTAGAAATAATAGCTTTGTCACTTTTTCTGCAAGTCTGTAGGTTTGCTTCATCAAAGTGCTACTCAGTCTTAAAATTTTCTCAGTGACATACAGAAGTAGCAAGCCAATTTTATACAACTTCTGAAACTTCTGTTAAAAAAGATGTAGAGAGATGCTTAGATTGACAGGATGCATGTCCCCAAAGACGTGCAACAATGGACTTCGTAAGTCCAGCAGTCATAGTACTGTGACTCTTAACATAAACTTGTTAACAAGAGTAGAGCTTGACCCCCAGCTCTTCCTATGTCTTAGGAGCTACCTGTCTTTAACATATTGCCTGTGTCTTTGATTCTTTGGTTTGTCCTTTATTTTCCATGACCCTTCTGTAGCCCACTTACAGACATATTTCATGGCTTAAGGCTTTCAGGTGTTCTTAGGTATCTTCTTCCATTGTTTAGGGAAGCACCACATCAATATCAACAAGTTCTTAGGGATTTTAAGACTGCAGCCCTAAAAATAACCAAGAGAAAGCTCATAATTTGTTGTCTCTTTAAGTCTTTGGCATATTCCTGGGATCTGTGAATTTTCTCTTTTATGAGTGTCTTCTCTTAGGAAGAAGAGCTCAGTGGCAAAGCAAAAATCCTATGTACATCTTGAAAGAAATGGGGTGGTTTATTTTTCATCTAGTGCTCCTGCTTCACCTTCCTCAAACTGGAACATGTTCCTTGGAGGCATCTACAGTGAATATGAAAAACCTCAGAGAAAAAGCAAGGATCACACATTTATAGCTGGATTATTTGTATAGATACAAAGGGCTTGTTCACAAGCCCCTTAAAAAGAACTTTTTTGTCCCAGTATGCAGATGGGTGCAGCCAGGCACTGCCAAAACATATGCTTTGCCTGCATTTGTAAAGCAGAATATTCCTTCTTAAATTTGCTTCTAACCTCTTGGTAGAGTCAGAACAAGCTCCTTTGCTTAAATAGCTTTAATTTCTTTCCTTCTTAGAAAGCATCTACCCTCTCTTTCCTAAATATTGTCTGGGCTGAGTCTTTTGTTTTTAAGATTTTTATGGCATCATTCTCTCCAAAAGATTTCAAATGCTTCATGACTTGTGATACAAGATTACTCCTGTCAAATGTCCATATGTATCATCTTTATTTTCCTAAAGAACTGCTAAAAAAAGTGCTCAGACTGCATTTCTTTCAAAATAGTATGGCAGCTAGGATTGCTTTAGGTATCTGAGAGACTGCTTCATTTGCCAAGTTGGATGGGGTTTCTCTGCAATTTGTTGTTGCAGATATGACAAGCAAGGGATTTTGAGGCTCTTCAGCAACTGAGCCCAGGAGAGACATCTGCGTTTGGGAGCTCCTTGGAGTTGGAAACAGGTTGCTTGAGATGTGATTTCCAATCTGGTCCTCTCTCTTCCCCGAGAAGGGAACATATTCCTTAGCTCAGGATTGTGGCATGCTTGATTTCTTTATTCACTGCATTCAGACACATGTGGAGACACTACTTAGCATTGCTAAGACAGACAAGCCTGTTCCCAGCTGTTTGGGTGTTTTGCCTGATGGTTGTGAACGTGCACGTGGACTTAAACCTTTAAGGCAGTCTCTGTCTCCTGGTAGGTATCCTTTCTTTGTTCATCAAGCTGTCATTTACTTGATCATATTCACTTATTACACCTTGTTGATATTCCTGTTGCCATCTTCCTACCTCCAAGTCTCTACTTCTGCAAGATTGTTGCTAGATTAGTTTTAGAAGGTTTTCATACTGATTTTTCATACTTTTGCATGTCTTGTTTGATGTATTTAAAATAAGGTCCAGTACAATTAACTGCTGCTTTGAATTAATTCCATTTTTCTCTTTTCAATAAATACAAATTCTGCTTAGGTCTACAACAGGAATTTCTGCTGTTTGGTGATAGTTACAAAAGCTGTTCTTACTTCGTTTTGACTCCTGTCACTTAGTATTGATAAGGGTACTGTAGGAACAACCATAAAACAGTGTCCAAGACTCAACATCAGCCGTGGAACTTTAATCATTTGTAAATGGCCACATCTGGAGAATTTATAGTCATCATGGTTTATCTACAGTGCCCTTTGTAGGGAGAGGGTAACTGTGCTTGATAGGATTTTATCCGATTGATTCATAATGGTAGCTATTGACCATAGTTTCAAGTACAGCTGATTATTAATTTAGATTAAATAGTAATTTTTAATTCTTTTATTGAAGGCATGTTAGTTTTTAAAGTTTATTTAGCATGACTGTGGTTCCATGCTGTATTTATACTGTTGTGTTACTGCTGTTATTTAGAGGAGCATCAACTGAAATAATGGTTTTAATAATGCTGATTATAGTTAATGGTAGAATTTTAAGTCTTTTGTGTTAAGATTGTGAATATTGCTATGCTTTTATCAGTAAGAGTTCCCTCTTACTCACTGCAGTGAATTTGTGAATAATAAAATGTATCTCCCAAACAACCAAAAATAAAGTTGCTGTTTTTAGCAGCTGACAGCTTGGCTGAAAATGCTGTAGGGCTTGTCCTGTCCAGTGTTGAGTCACAGGCCATTCTTTGTGAAACATGACACGTGTAAATTTTTTAACAGCTCAGCCTCTTGCATGTGGGAATTTCTGCTGGACTTTCATGAGTGATGAGGATATAAAGCTAAAGCTTGAGAAGGATGCATTTTGGTTCAAATGTCATGGCTGTCTTGCCTCACTTTCTGCTAAAGTAGGGAAACAGAATTTTTTCCATATCTAACAGACAGTCCTCCTGATATGTGAAAGATTACCATCTTTCTCTGTTTTTTCCATCTCAGCATGCCTTTTGAATAGAAGATAATCAAGATACAACTGCAAACCTTGACACAGTGGAAAAATTTGCCCATGCATTCTGTTTCAGTCTCCTGAAGTTGAAACAACACTGATACCTCTCTGGTGGCAGGAGTCATAGGTCTGCAGTCTGGGGGACCCTTGTTTAAATCCTCTGCACAGTATGTTTTTCATGGCTGATTGTGGATAGGCCATCTGGTGTCTGGCTAGGTGTATGTTATCAGGTATAAGAGTGTGCTTTCTTTGTCTCAGCTCCTACAGAGAAAGGAGGTCTCAATCTGTCATTGATTTTGAGATTCTTTGAGGTAGTGACTTTTCTCCAGGGTCCATGATTGAAATATATAATGAATATATATTGAAACAGTAGAATATAGAATCATAGAATGGTTTGGGTTGGAAAGGACCTTTCAAGATCATCTAGTACAACCCCCTGCTGCAGACAGGGGTAGCTTTCAACAGACACATTACTGGAGCCCCCTCTGATCTGGCCTTGAACACTGCCAGGGATGGTGTGTCCACAGCTTCCCTGGGCAGTACAGCCTTGTTACCCTCATTGTAACAAATGCCTTCCTTATAGGTGCTCTAAGAGGGCTTTGAGCAGCCTGATCTCTTGGAAGGTGTCCCTTTGTCGGGATCTGTATGGGTTTCTATCTTCAAAAGAGCAGAGCAGTTGTTGGTTCTTGTGAAGTTGTTTATTGTAAAGGCACCTCAGTCTCAAAAGGCAGAGTCCAAGACTATAATGTCCGTGCTAAAGCTTTCTGGCATAAAGTCCTGATTAAAGCAGAAGCAGCTCTCTGGTACAAGAGGTAGGAGCTGTGGCCTGGTACAGAGTCTCAAGAGGCAGAAGCTCCCTGGCCTTTCTTCTTCTGTTCTTTCTTTCTTGTTTTTCCTCTTCTTCTTTCATGTCGTGGTGGTGATGATGATGGTGGTGAAAGAAGAGAGAGAGAGCAAGAAAGTTCTCACTCCAATAAGGATTTTTATTTACAAATTACCCAATGAGCTAAAAACATGGACTTGAAGCATTTCTTCTAAACCTATTAGAATTCTGGTTCTATAGTACAAAAGTTTATGTATAATTTGCGCATATAGCCTACCTGTTCTATCTGAAGAATGTAAGCAATATTCTTACTATATTTTTATTATGTCTAGAACTATGTTTTTGAGCTCCTACTGCAGCTTGTTTTTACACTAGATTCTAAAGCTTTTGCTCTTTAAGGCACCTAAAACAAATTCTTACTTACTTAGACTTAAGCTTACACTTCTATGTCACGTATGAGTGGCTTAAAATACTTTAATTTCTGTAAAGGCTTTTAATTTAACTCCTGCATTCTGTTCTCTCTGAGGCTTCTGTTTCACACACTCCAACATTCCTGCCCATGGCAGGGGCTGGAACCTAGATGATCTTTAAGGATCTCTTCCAACCTAAACAGTTTTGTGATAATATCCACTCTAAACCTACCTTCTGTCAATTTTAAAATAATTGTCCCTTTTCCTGTCATTAGGGGCCATAGTAGAAAGTCCTCTTCATCTTTCTTGGAAGCCAGGCCCCCTTTAGCTGCTGGAAGGTGCTATAAGGACCCTCTGGAGCCTTCTCTTCTTCAGGCTGAACAACCTCAATTCTCTTAGCCTGCCTTCAAAGGAGATGTGCTTCAGCCCTCAGATGGTTTTTGTGACCATCCTCTGGACCTGCTCCAACAAGTCCACATTCTTCTTTTTTTGGGACCCCAGAGCTGCAAACGGTGTTAGGGTCCTCAGTATAAATGGGGGGTTTTGTACATTTCTTTTGAAATTATACTGCCAAACTAAAGAAAGAGGAGGTTGGACCAGATAATCCCCTGCAGTCCCTTCCAACTGACCGATTCTGTGAAAGAAAAAGAGGCTCAATAAAAAATGAAGGAAAAAAGTATGATCTCTCCTGGGAGTGCCGTGTGTCACAAAATAATAGAATCATCTAGGTTGGAAAACGCCTTGACAATAGAGTTCAGCCTCTCCAGGCAGACTCTCTTGTATTTTGCTGTATGCCAGAGATTCCTTCCCAGTTTCAGTAAGCAGTCAGTGCAAAGTGTTCACTCATTGTTATTCTTTATTAAATTGTATGCTAATAGGTATAATCTCTAAGTACCTAAATAGCTAAATAAGAAATGCAAAATTCATTGTGCCTATATGCAATAAGGGGCCCCTAATTAAGTATTTTTGAGGTATAGGGTTTATGAGAATTGCTTAGTAGAATTGTGAGTGACTGGGAGACATACTGTGAAAACTAGACACTCCTGTTTTCTACCCCAGGTTGTGACAGAATGGATAACATGTTCATATTTTACATTTTCATCAAATAGGATTGTAGTTAAAGTGTGCATACTACAAGTTTTCCACCTTTTGAATTCAGAAGCACCACTATGCTGCTTGTTTTGCATCTGTCTAACAGAGTTAATAGTTCAAAATAACATAATGATGGTAAAATATATAATGGTTTCTTATCTAAATTGAACCAGACTGTTTCTTAGTAAACCCTGCAGTAATCCTGTAATTTCTGTAAGAACTGCATAGAGTCTTCATTATGCTTGTGGGGTCGGAGACAACACTATGATACACCTGATAATGTAACAGAAATAAGAATTAAATTTTCCATATGCCTAGTTTGGAGTAAACATTGAGTATGGCACCTTAGGATGAAAAGCAGCCTTAAATTATTAAAAAAAAAAAATCAATAAAATCCCAAAACAAAACAACAAAAAGAGCAACTTTTAAAAAATGTGGCTGCATTTAGGGATTTTCTTTCTTTTGTGCATCGTACTGGCACAAATATAATTTTTGTCTTTAGTTATGAATCCATGTGGTTTTTTAGTTTTCATTGATGTCTAGCGAGGCACTGTTTAGCATTTTCCCCAGAACAGTAGGCTTCTTTGTTTATTCCAAGGTAATCCCCTAGTCTTACTGTGTAAGAATGTTTTGTGTTCTTTATGATTTTATTTAACTTAGTATCCAGCACTTATAAAATTAAATATCTTGATATCACTCTATTGTATGTATCAGCATCAGGATAGAAATGCTTAATGAAGGAGTATCATGTATACAAGGAGATTAGAGCAAGATAAAGCTACTTGTATTTAACAACAATAACAAAAAAAAAGGATGCTATTGCAAGTTGTATTCTTATTAGATTGAATCTATCTGTTCATACAGTCTCCTAAAGCCATTTTCCGGGGAGGTTACCTAGAAATAAACCCATAGTGTATGCCTGGTTTCTGAGGATGTGCCTCTGGAATAGCTTGATCTCCTGTAGTGTCTATCTAGTTCTGTGGCTCAAGATTTTATTCAAGATCAGTCATGGTTGGTGCTTGATTTTTCTTTGGGTAACTTGGCTTTTCTCTTCAGCATGGATATTGGTATTTGAAAATTCTTTTTTTCAACACAAATAGATATCTAATTGATCTTTATTTGGTATATGATTGATTATATGTTTTTCCACTTCTTTTAGTTACACCTGTGAATCTGAGTCTTTTTTGGGCATCAGGGTAGCTGATACTGATTTCCGAGGGAGGATAGGAGCACTGCTTTGTAAAATCACTGCCTGTCCACAGTGCTTTCAACTCCTGGTGCAAAAGAGCAACAAGCAGGCAAGCAGTAAGAATGAATGGCACAAAGCAGAAATGAGTTGGCTGATCTCTCTGTGTTAATGCTGAAAGAACGAAGCTTGCCAACAGACCACAGCAATAAGCTGCGGGAGAATTTACAAAATAGATCCATGATGATTGTGTCTGAACACAGAATTTGTGAGAGTGGGCTACCAGGAGACCAGGAGTTACAGTGTCCTCAAGGACTAAAACTGTGAAAGGTCTGTTGCAACCTGATGTAGGATATCACACTGGAATCTTCAACAGAAACTGAATTTTCTTGTGATGTGCTTCATCAAGTGTTGTAATTTCTGCTGTGCTGTCCTCAGACCTGGCTAGTGAAGGAGCAATCAGTACGAGGAAGATTTCACAGATGACAATGCCAGAAGAAACCAGTTTTGATCCTTCAGTACTGAGCTCATAAAGGCAGATGGAGATTCCTAGAACATCTTGCGGAATCCATTGTTCCTCATTTCTAAAACCCATCCAAAAGACAGCAGTAAAGATACTGAACTCTGCTACGAGCAATATTTTCATTTCCAAGTCTTTGTGAACACACTGCAAATGAAGTAACTTTCTGCTCTCCAAATGGGAATTTGTTCAAGGAGGGAGGGACAGATATCTGCAGAGCCCATTTTGCATACATGCAGAATCATCCTGTAATTAAACACAGGGAATGATCATTGGAGCAATAAAACCTAAGTAAGATAAAGAACAATCTTGTACCAGAGATTATTGCTCTGTGTTCAAAATCCGATTTTTTACAGTTGTATTTGATGAATTATTGTCCCTGCTCCTCTATGGCTCCTGCCTAGTAGCCTCTAGCATTGATGATACTCATTGCTAGAATGAATGTGATTGCCTGCCAAATGTCTGTCCAACTTCTTGAAAAATAGATAAAGTCCAATTTTTTGAGCAAATATACTAGAATACTAATCTCTTCACAGTGATCCCAGTCTGCTGTCTCTGGATACTGTGACGTCTTCCCTAAAGGTTAATAATCTTTGATTACTATTTCTTCACCATGCTGTGGGACCACTTCTTGCTTTAAAAAAGTTTCTTTCCAGAGTGGCTCGGCATACTTACTTCTTACACAGCAAGCCCTAGCCAAGCAGAAAAGGGCCCCATCCACTGATATTTACAGAGTTATCAGCAGCTTCCCAAGAGGTGAGGAAGTCTTCTACCTTCAATATGTTAAGTCTGCCCCTTCCCCATGGCCACAGCCCAGCCCAGGTCTGTGACACTGCATGGCTAACTGGTGGCTAGCTGTAGTGGTGAGCCCTCATGACGGTGGACCCCTTCTGGGGCTTTGCGTCATCTGTGGGAGTTGGTAATAGCAGTTTCAGCCTGGCTTAGGGATTTGGTATTTCCCCTGTGTGTTTTCAACATGCATTATTTTCTGTTTTCTCATAATGTATGTTAGGATATGTGTTAAGCGAGATACTGTTTATATGGAGAGCAGCAAATAAAATCTTCTAATACTGAAAGAGAGTACCTGGAGCAAACATACACAGGCACTTGTTGGAGCTATGTCTCCAAGTAGGAGAAGGCAGGATGCAAAATGCATGTTATCATTAGGAGGCTGAGGAGGTGTAGTCAGCTGAGCCTAGGAGAGTCAGAGGAACATGGTGTTCCATGGATTTATATTGTTTCACTGCAGACTTTCTTTCAGATACCTAGATTTTATCCAAATCAATATGGATCCTTTAAATGTGTGGATTTCCCCTGTCTTTCTGAACATTGAAGAAGAAATAGTACAAAAACATGTAAATAGAGCCCACATACAGACAAACAAAATTCTTTAATGGTAATTCTTTCAGTGAATAAGCCTGTTTTATTTTTTGAATCCTTAAGAAGTCATTGCTTGTTTTGATGTGCTTACTCTGTGATTTTTTTAGAGATTGTATCACAGACTCTAGAATGTATCTGCCAAGCTGGTTTTGAGCTAGGACTTCCCCCAAAGCAGTGTGTGTACTGGCTAGTATCCTGCTACCAGTGCTCCTCTGTTCCATGTCTGAGATGGTCACTACATTCCAGGGTGCTTGGGAAGTAGTGCTCTGTCCTGCAAATGCATGAAATGTAACCTCAGCCAGAGGGGTGGTCACAGAGGAAGTGCTAGTTAGTCATCACTCTTACATGCTGTGTGGGACAGTTGGCAGGTGTGTGTGTGTAATGCCTGCATTTATGAGCACCCAAGGTGAACCTTCTGTTCTCGATCTTTTCTGTGGAATTGTATTGGACATATGTCCCATAATGTTCATGAGGGTTTAACAGTGTTGTGAGAGTGTGTGTTGTCATGCTCATTTCAGGCATTAGTAATTGCAAAGTGGATAGACTTGAGGATAAAAAATACTGGCGATAGTTACTGGATTTGGAGTGTTTCAGTGATCGGGAGTATGACATTACCTTTTCTCAGCAATTAGCACTCTGAGTGCCTGTGGCCCACACAGATTAGAGTTCTTAATGCTTCTGGCAATTCAGCATATTTTCTGAAGCAAGAAGAACCATAAAAAGGAATGCCACAGTGATCTCTTAAAACTTGGATTTAACTCTTCTGATTAATATCTGATAGAAAGTCAGTAACAAAAGCAAACATTGAGCCCCATGGCTTTGGAACTGCTCCCCACAAAAGTTCATCTGCAGCTCTTTGCAGTAGAATTTGAAGGTTGATTCCAGTTCTTGCATGTGTTCTGGTTTGTAGGAAAATTCACTGAGAATTGGACTAAGTGAGTGATACATGCTCTGCCAAGAGCTCCTTTGTTAGTAGTCCATAGGAGATTTGTAGGGTATGCAGTAGTGACCCCATCTTGCCTTTAAAGTAACCAAACGTTTTCTGGTAAGAGCAGCATTTGTCTGAGGAGAGAGTGCACAAATGACCCATTGACTGCTTGCTTTTTTTCATGAAGTGAAGCTTCACAAATCATTAAAACTTGTGGCATGACTGGTGAATGGAAATAAAATATTCCTGCTAGCAGTACTGCATGGAATGACAAAAGCCCGGAGATGGATAGACAGTTGCTTGTTGCACAGTGTACACGGCTGTGCTTGAGGAACAGTAAGGAAAACAAAGTGAATATTATTCTAATGTCTCTTGTGATAGCAGCAGGAGGACACTTAGACCATTATGACAAAGTGTTCTTGTCTGCTGCTGATTTATTAATACAATAGAAAGCGTAGCTTATTGTTTTATTTTTGTTGAACAAAGTTATTTACGGTATTTGCAATATAAACAAAAAAGATTAATAGTTTACTCTGTTTACCTTTGCCAGCTTTAGATATAAAGCAGTTCATTTACATGACTGTCTTTTTCATCTTTTTAAACACCATCAAAATGACATATCTTTCTGGCCAAGATAGTAATATCATTTGTGTGGATAAATCCAGTCTCAAATCTCATTTAAAGTAGAGCATGAGGGATGTTAAGTATCTGATACTCTATTAACAGATAATCAAACTAATCCTTTCCAGGAATCTGACAGGCAGCATCTCCTCTGTTCAGGAAAACTCATTTGTCAAATTAAGTTATATGTGTCAATGGATATCCCCAACAACCAAATGAAATATATAAAATATAGATCTTCAGTAAGTAAGACAATATGGTGTGTACTAGTTTCACTGAATTCTTAGATGTACTGATGAAATTACCTAAGTTAAAGCTTTAAGACTTACCTAAATCAAATTTTCAAAGGGTGAAAATCTCAGAAGAATTAACAGCATTGTGTACATACTGTCCAATGAAGATGAGATTTGAGCTTGTTGCCAGGAGATGAGTTGCTTATTCATAACTAGTTGTGACAACTCGCTGGTCTCTTAACAGGACACAGCTTTATTTTTCTTTGACTTTTAAACATTGTCTCATATTGGGCGCTGCCACTGCTCACTGCAGTGCAGATTGCAATGCTTGCGCAGCTTTTGTTTACCAGGCTTGTAGTAAACATTTTCTTGACTGGCAAAGGACACTTAGCCCAGTTTATTGCTGCATCTTGGTGCTGCACACCACCTGAAACAGAGAAAACTGACTTCATTGCAAATTTGTTTCCTCCACTCTGATTGGAAATAGGTCTTTCCTGTTAGTACAATATATTTTAAATTGGTGGAAATAAAGGACAGTCTGTTTTAGCACTAGAAAATACAATAGCTGTGCAGTGATAGCTATTCTTAAAACTCATTCTTTGGTCATGTTCCTGTGGATGACTGTAAAAACTAAGAAGGAATAGGTAATTGGTAACTATTCTTCACATGTCATGCATCTCTTGACCAGGGCTGTTAGTTTTTCTGTCCCTCTTCTGTAGTTTGAGAAACATATTGATGCTGATGGGCACCAGTGGCTGCAAGCACAGTATCCTTCCTGTTGTTTTTCCAGACATTCATTTATTGGCATTACTCTTGACACAATAACACATTAGGTTCTACCACGGAGCTTTTCTGTTCTTTCCTCCTGGGGGTTTTCATGCTTTATCTGATCCAGAAAGGATGTATGGCATTGTCTTTTCTCAACTGAAAACACAGTTCTTCCAGCAGGATTTTTTTCACTTTGAAACAGAACTAAAATACAACTCTGGACATGATAGTGCTTTAAAATTGAGTATCTTTGGCTGTCTTTGCCTTTTGGAACTTGTTCTCATTCAGTACTAACTCTCATGTTTTTATCTTGAAAACGAATTTGCATGCTAGCTGAGAACAGATATGGTGAGAGAAAAATAAATGCCAGGAATGATACAATAACTGCTAAGCAAACCCACTAGAATCTAGGAAAAATATTAACAAAAAAAATGTTGCCTCTAATGATGTGTGTACCTACCACATGATAAAGATGGCAAAGTTATCAATTAGGAATCAAAAGGAATCTGTCTGCAGTAACATTCTGTTACCATTTATGAATTGGATAATCAGGAAACAAGTTTTTAAAGGAATGACCAAAAGGACTCTAGCCTTCCAATTCAACATTCTGTGATTCTGTGATTTTTTTTTTTCAATTCAAAACATAAGATTAAAGATAAGTGGTTATATCAAAATAATGCAACTATGTGCATTTTAAGAAAAGGTCTTTTAAGGTGACCTGGGTAATTGTGAGCCAGATAGTCTGATTTCACTTATTCTGCCCATCCCAGAAATTTACATAATGGAAAATAAGACATCATCAATGCAGTAGTGACTTGACAGTATAAGTCTTAACTTACGAATTTATATCTGACTGTAGGTTTGCTCTTGATGAGATGGCAAATAAGTAGAAAGCTCTTGAGAAATTTAATTGAATGTTCAACTAGGCCTGCGTAAATTAAATCCATTTTAGTGTTGCCAGAGGTGTAGGTGAAGACTGGAAGTTACAAGAAAAATTAACAACCCAAGTTGAACAGACCAACATGGGGACAGAATAAGGAATTGTGTTTTGAGTAGTTGTGGCTTTGGAAGAGTATGTGAAACCAAAAAGGCAAGCCTGCTCAGCATGAACCTCTGGTGTGAAATCCTAAGTAAAAGACCTATGAGCATTTGGGTTTATAAATAGGAACTTCACATATGAGGAGGAATTTACTTCTGTTGTAGTCATTAATAAAATTTATAAGACTGCTGTTGGTGTGTTGCAAGCTTCTTAGTAATAATGTTCTTAGGAGGATTTGTAGAAGCAGTGGAAAGTCGTGAAAAGTTAGGGGACTGGTAGTTGTGCCTCCTGGACACATGAACAGCCAAGATGTGGTACAGGATGCAGTCCAGATATCTCTCTGAAAGGAACCTTTCGCTTAAGTACTGCTCATTGATGTGACTATAAAGGTATCTTGGCACTTACTCCTTATTTTATGCAGATGGTCAAATAGTTGCTCTTGAACCTTTTTAATTTTACTTTGCGTGACATAAAAGAACAACATTTTTATCTTACAGTTCTGGTCCTGATAACTATAAATTATGCTGCAGGAGTCTGGATATTTATCTCACCATTTTGTCAAAACAAATATCTGGTTTTTCAAGTGCCTTGCAGAATTTATGCAACTATGAAGCTTCAGTGCTTACTAATTCATTGCTCATAGGTTTTGTTTGCCAACTAATTTTCTGTCAGAACTCAGTCTATATATATATATATATATATAAACTGTAGATAAGCAACATATCTGTTGATTGGGGAAAACAAGGCCGTTAATAAAAAAAACCCAAAAACCAACAAAACAATAGTCAAACACTGTTTACTTTAATCAGGAGCAATGTAATGTGATTTGCATGTGTCATTGTGTCAGGGATATGTTTTTGAAGATGTAAAAGCTGTGTGATTTTTACTTTGTTTTTTCCCCTAGACTGTGATTTTTGCATTGTAACCTGTCACATTATACCAGTGGGAAGAAGGGAGGCTGTGTGTATAATGACTGCTCATAGTGTAAACAATATGTAATTTAATCTCTGTTTAACTTTTCTTTGTAAAGGCAAATACAGCCTAAAAGGGACTGAGTCATTTCTGGCAAAGACTAAAGGGGAAATCAAGATGAAATTTAAAATGGAAAGCTTGGCAGCACATTCAAGAGAAATGGGAGATAGAGGAATAACTGAGAAAGAAAATAGAAATTGAGACAATCTAAGCACAGAGCTGAAAGACAAAAAAGAAATATATACGGGAAATATATTTCATGGCATAGAAAAATATATGAGAAATAACAGAGGTTCTTGTCATGAATGGAGAAGGTGCCAGGAAAAGATGTTACCAAAAAGAAAACCAATGTCAAGAGACATTAATAATCACAGGAAGTAGACAACTTCTATTGCACAAAAACGATTCTGATAAAACTTGTTAGCTTAGTACAAACAGCTTAATTATTTGGCTTAAGAACTATTTCTCAAGGTTCCTAACACAAATTTTTCTTCTTATAAACCACAGAGTGACTGGATCGTAAGTTTGGTTATGAACTTCAGGCACAAAATGCAGTCTGTAACTCAACTCGGTAGAATAGCTGGTAGTACCAAAATACCAAAGATCATTGATTAATAGAAGAAAAACAGAAAAACAAAAAACAACACCCCCAAGATTCATTGGTACCATTTGCTTTGCCTGGATGTGTTTGGCTACAAAGGCATGTTGAAAGACTGATATATTAGAGTCAATTCTAGTTCCTAGGAATATGTTTTGGAGAGAGGAAGTGTTTTTCCCCTGGCAGATTCCCCAAGGTGTTTCTCATAATCCTGTTCTTTACAGCTGTACTCTTGGCAGTCCATCTGTTTTATGTCTTACCTTTTTAAGATCTCCATTCTTTCCCTGTCCTTCCTCTTGATGTCTTTGTTTCTTCCCTTCACTGCTTATTTATGCTCCCTTCTTTTACCAACTTCTCCCTGACACTTCACCTTGTAGGAGGTGGGGGAGTGGAAGCCCTGTCCTTTACCACTTCTGCTTCCCCACTGGCAAAGCTCCATGCAGATTTTCTGTCCCTCGGTGGCTCTTTTCTACAATTTCCTGATGGCCATTCAGATTCATTCTTCTCCTTTCTCTTTCTCCATTCCCTTTTTCCACAGTTTAAATCAGTCTTTCTCCATGCCAGCTAATAGTGGGGGAGCATTTAAGCCAGAAGCCAGACATTGTCCATACTCTCACATCTGGTTCCCTCTGCTACTGTAGTAATTCTCACAGAAAGAAGAGATTATGCTTAGGCATGAGTGGTTGTGGTTGGTGTATTGAGTTCAAGTTCAAGATTGTTGCTTTTAGTCCAGGGACCATTTTTTTACAAAGGTAACAAAACTAGCAGGTTAATAGTGCTTATGCAGGTAAACTTAGAGTGAAGAAGCCAGAGATAGGAAAAGCAGGAAAGATGAAGCACAGAAATTGCCTACTACTCTAATAATAATAGGAGAAGAGAAAATTGACTCAAGACTGCCATGGTTTTTGGCTCAGTTAGACGGGATGTGAAGCAGTGTGCTACATCATCTGGAATTACCACATTTAGGAGGCATTTATATGCCAGATTTTCATCACATTTATTCTGAATTTTAAGTCATCTGTGATGTTGACTGACGGTGTGAAGTGCCTTGGATTTGAAGGCCCTTTAAAAGTTGAGAACATGTAACATTTCTACTCAGAAATGCATGAAACTTATGCCAAGGAAGCTAATACAGCTATTGAAGTAAATGGAAATTATGCAGTTTAATTGAAGCATTATTAGCCAATGCCAGGTAGTTCAAATATGGTTGTCCAGTGCATGCTGAATTTTTATGTTCAGATCTTCTAAAGCAAAAATTTTGAATATTTCTAATAAGGTAATATATGCACAGACTTTCTCATACGAGTTTTTCAAAAATATCAGTAGTGTGAAGCCAATGAATATTTCAGTACATTATGAGATGCCTCAATCAACAGTAACTCATGTCTCTTGTCCAGGAAACCCAGCTTTGGAAAACTTTTGAAGAAGATAAAGATAGGATCTCTTAAGAATTCTGTTTGCAAATCTTTCCCTACTGATGGTAGAGAATCACCAGAGTATTTATGTTTTATCTAAGAAGCAACATTTGAATATATAATTGCTAATTTGTAAAATGTAAATAGGGAAAGTTGTAGTCAACCAGACAGTATCTGTCTTATCTGCAGTTAACTGATGGAGTTGAAGTATTTTTGTGTGTTTGTTTTTCAGCTTATTTGTAGACTGTAGCTGAACAACATAATTAAATAGGCATTTTAATGCTTGTCAGTACAGCTCTTAACTTAGGAGCCATCACTAGGATAGTTCTCCTAGATTGTTATGATGGGATAGTTTCCTCCCATCTTTTTTTATAGTCTTTGTCCCTGTATTCTTTATTCCAAAAAATCATGACCTGTATTTTCATCTCAAAGCAGTCTAGAGACTCTAGGAAAGAGGCAACTTGGATGTATGAATGGACCTGTCCAGTCCTGTGGGCTTTACTGAGCTTTTGGTTTCAGAAGTAGAGTGCAGAGCACAGTTGCAGCTTTTACCTCAGAAGTCATGGTAATTGTGAGACACCGCATTAGAAAATTTTTACAAGCTGAATCTCTGGATCGTTAAGCAGAGAAGCTAAGAAGAGCCAAGCTTGTGTAGCCATGAAGTTTAGTTGAAGTGTTACGTCGCCAAATTTCATGTGTCATCTGAAACTAGACAGCCTTCCTTGCCTTTCCCGCTGTTCTTTAAAATTGTCAGCAAAAGCATATCCTTCAAGGAGGAATTCAGTGTGACTTTCTTAAATAAAGAGTTTGTAGAAGTCTTGTTTATGATTTTACTGGTTAAAGAAAATGTCAACCTACTCTACATGTTTTGAAAATTAAGGGAGTTTCTTTTTTCCACAAAGAAGGAACATTCCATGAAGTATTTATTGCCTTTTAAAATGAGAAAATGAAGTTTTGTAATATTTGTGGCTGAAGTACTCTCTGCTTTATCCTGTTGCTCTTGAGAGTCCAGAACTTTCATAGCACAGGACTGGTTACATTTGCAGCAGCAGATGTAACCAGACCTGGACTTCCATGAGGGTGAATTTGGCAGTGTTTTAAAATTAGAATGAAGCAGTTTCTTTCCCTCTGCCTGTGTAAACTGCCTGTGTGTAACAGCTGAATGCCTTGCAGAGGTGTAGTAGCTTTGCAGACAAAGGTTTAAGTGAGCATCGTTGGGCACCAAAGCTAATATACAAGATAAGCGTGATGGGCATTGCCCCTAGATCACTCCTACCTTCAAAAAGAGCAAGAAAGGGGGTCTAAGGAGCTACAGCCTGGCTAGTCTTACCTCTACCACTGAAAAGTTGATGGAGCAACTAATTTAGAAAACTATTCCCCAGCCCATGAACAACAAGGCAACCCTGATGACATATGATGAACTGACTGTATTTCATAAGATCCTCATAAAGAAGCTGGTGAAGTATGGGCTGGATGAGCAGATATTGAGGTGGACTGAAAACAGTCTGAGCAGACAAATTCAGAGAGCGATAATCAGCCATGTAAAATATAGTTTGAGGACAGTAACTAGTGGTGTACCCCCGGTCGCATCCTGTTCAATGTTTTCATAAATGATCTGGGTGATGAGGCAGGTGGCACTCTCAGCAAATTTACTGATGACACAAAACCAGGAAGTGCAACTGATATGCAGAGGAACCTCAGTAGGATGAGGAAATGAGCTTGACAGGAACATCATTCAGTTCAGTGAGAGCAAGGGCAATGTCCCGCATCTGGTGAGGAACAAACCCATGCACCATTACACGTGAGAACCGCCCAGCTCTGCAGAGAAGTGGTGGATGCCAAGTTGACCATGTACCCTTGCAGTAAATGTGCCCTTGCAGTAAAAAAAGTGAATGGTATCCTGGTGTGCATTAGGAAACTTGATGGCAGGTCAAGGGAGATGGTTCTTACCCTTTGCTGTATTCAGTTCTAGGCTCCACAGTACAAGAGATGTGAACATACTGGAGAGAGTCCAGCAAAGGACTGACAAAGATAGTTAAGGTATTGGATTATCTCTCATTTGAGGGAATGCTTAAAGAGCTGGGACTGTTCAGCCTGGAGAAAAAAAGTGCAGGAGAGACCCCATCATTGTGTGCAAAAATCTGAAAGGAGTAAGTAAAGAAAGTAGAGCAAATTGTCATCATAGTCCAGATTCAAGTTGATGCTTGTTTTTTTAACTCTGATCTTAGACTGCTGGGATGGGTTTAGATTTTTCATTTCCATATTGATTTTTTTTCTGTCACAAAGTAATATAAATTCATAGAGCATTCCCTTTGCAGAGTAAGTCTTCTCTTGTTTAAAGAGTTTCAGTCTTTTGGAAATGCTAAGTGTTGTTCATCAAGTACTTTGGTAATCATTGCAGCTCACCAAGGACAGCAATAGTACCTCAGCTATGGCATTGTTTTTAAGTATCTGCAAATTTTCCCTCCTTGAACATTGCTACAGCTCAAGAAACCTAAGGTGCTGATGAGGTGCTGTTGAATTTATGTATTTCTACATCATTTCACCTCTATAGGTAGTATAGTTTGTAACTGCCTTGCTAAACTTCACATGAACATGATTTACATTCTCTGGGACCAATTCTAGATGTGGCATACCTCTTCAATCATCACTAACAAACATCTATGAAGTATACCTCAAGTGTTCTCCCACTCTCATTTCATACTATGATAGCTGAAATGTTACCAGAATCTTATTACATCTCCCTCATCTCACAAGATGACTTTGTAATTACATCCATGAAAATTACTAGAAGCAGATGTGTAAAGAGGGAGCTGTTTCTCCATTTCTCAATGACATGGCCCCCACTTGCAGGAGAGAATGCCCTAGGAACAGTGTAAAACCTGGGAGCCCCCAAACTTTACAGAGGCGCGAAGTGAGTTGGAAATTAAGAGCCATTCATCTAGGAAATTAGAGCTATTCATCTAGCATGCAGACATCTTTTTCCTATGCATAAGACTTACATATAAACAGTCATCAAACCTGCAATCCTTATTAAGCTACTTCTGGTTTTCTTAATTTGTTTTTTGGTAATAATGCTGCTTAATTTTCACCATGAGTCTTTACTCATACAGAGAATCCTCTCTAAGAAGCTGACCTTTAAATGAGTGTTTAGCCACCAAAAGGCAGTGAGGAGCTGACTGCTGCAGATTGAAGTCTGAAGGTAGAAAGATAACTATTCTTGATTGGGCCAAGGAATACCACATAGTTTCCTCAATGGTCTGAGTCTGTCAAGGGCTCTGGTTTTTCAATCTACATTTAGTAATTAGATAGGTTTCCCCTATCATCTTCATCCTTAGTGTTCAAAGGAAGTATGTTCATGGTTTGATACTGATAGTAGTAGTGATGGTGAACCAAGTACTACATTTCTTTGAACCTGTGCAGTATGTCTGTTTTGTCTGATGTTTTTTTCAACAATCCAGGGCTATCAAGCCTACAGATTCAGCCATGTTGTATGGCCATAGGTTCTCACTAGTTAATAACCATGAGATTAGAGAAAAGTCTGGCATTTTTTACTTTTTAATAAGAATGATTCAAAGGCTGCTCTATGCACATAAATGAAAGAGATTCCTTATTTGTAGAAAACATCACTCTCAGAGTTAGGAACAGAGGCCATTTGGTGCTGTTTGCCATCCATAGTGCTGAAAGGGAACACCTAACAGCAGTATAGCATAATACAGTCTTCTGAGAGCAGCAGCCATGCAGCCAGGCACTCACTGGATACATCAGTTAGGCTTTTGATGAATCGTTGACATCTTTAAGGCCTTTTCTGCAGAATCTTTTAAAGGCCTTGCTTGGATTAATAGGCTCAGAAGCAAGCTTTCATACTGTGGGGTGGGTGGCAGGTTTGATATGTTAAGCATCAATTTAATGGATGAAAATTATTTAAGCCCTCACAGCTGGTCTGCTGTACATACCAGTTTGTAAATACTGATTGCTGTTTTCATCTTAATGAGGGATCCACTTATCCGATTTGGGGTTTAGATTTTGCTTTTTCTGCCAATTTTCACTCTTTCCTCCTAGCTGTAAACAGCTTGATTTGTTTTTGAAAGGGGGAAAAATCCTTCCATTGCTTTACAGTATTTGCAGAAAGAGGCATTAGCCTAGTAAAGGCCATGTAAATTAATGGCTTTAATGTGTTAGATTTTGCCATGTAAAATGGAAACACTACAGCGGCTTCTAAAACTTTTCTGAAGAATGTCCGTGTTTTGGGAGTGGACAGAACAGCTACCTTGGGATTAATACCCATGTACGAGAACAGTATTTTTGCATCTTCAAAGCATGATGTCTTGTTACCTCTGTTATGGTGTCTTTAATAAGATTCTGATCAGCTCTGTACTTGTAGCTTTGTGCTAGAAAAGAAACTTGGGGATAGATGGTCTCCATTATTCGTGAAAGGTGCTGTGTGTGTCTACAGAGTAGATACCATACCTGAGAGGCAAAACTTTTTCCTCTTACATGCATGGAACGCACATAAGCTATCTCATACCTGGGACCTGTGGTGGGTCAACCCTGGCTGGATGCGAGGTGCCCACCAAAACTGCTCTGCCACTCCCTTTCTCAGCTGGACAGAGGAGAGACAAAAAAAATGCAATGAAAGTTTCATGGTTCAAGGTAAGGACAGGAAGAGATCACTTGCCAAGTACTGTCATGGGCAAAACAGACTCGACTAGGGGAAATTAACTGATAATGAGAAATAAAAATAAAATCTTAAAACACCTTCCCCCCACCCCTCCCTTCTTCACAGGCTCAATTTCACCAACAATCTTCTCTATCTCCTCTGCCACAGCAGCACAGGGGGTCAGGGAATGGGGTTGCATCATGTGTTATCTCTGCCTCCCTTACCTTTTCAGGGGGAGGACTCCCTACACTCTCCCCTGCTCCAACATGAAGTCCTTCCCTCAGGAGAGAGCCCTCCATGAACTTCTCTAACATGAGTTCTTCCCCCAAGTCACAGTTTTTCACAAACTGCTCCAGTGGATGTCCCCCACGGGGTTGTCAGTCCCACCAGCAAACCTGCTCTAGCGTGGGCTCCTCTCTCCCCAGGGCCACAAGTCTGCCAGGACCCTCCTCCAGTGTGGGCTTCCCATGGGGTCACTGCCTCCTTTGGGGATCCACCTGCTCTGATCTAGGGCTCCTCTACGGGCTGCAGGTCTGGATCTCTGCTCCCCTATGGACCTCCATGAGGGGCATGGGAATCTCTTCCCTGGTGCATGGAGCACCTCCTTTCCCTCCTGCACTGACCTTGATGTCTGCAGCGTTGATTCTATGACATATTCTCACTCCTCTTGCTGCAGTTGCTGTTCTGTGGTTGGTTTTTTTACCATTCTTAACTATGTTATTCCTGAGACTCTACCATAATCACTGAGAGGCTCAACCTTGACCCATGGTTAGTCTGTCTTAGAGCCAGCTGGCATTGGCTCAGCCAGATGTGAGGAAGCTTCTGGCAGCTTCTCACAGAACCCATCCTTGTGGCCCCCTGTTACCAAAACCTTGCCATGCAAACAAAATGCAGCAACATGGCTGAAAGAGTGGTAAGGCAGCTGCATAATTCTCAGGTTTTCTTCCATTCCTCGGCAAAGTTAAATAATTTAAGTGTTTGTATGTGTTGTACAGAGCATTTTTTAAAGCTGTAATGATGACTTTGCAGCAATCACAATCATGCTGCATTAGTAGTAATTCTTATCACCAAGTTTTTCCTAATAACTGACTTTTCCTTGGTCCATTTTGGTGTTATTTTCTGTTCTCCATGTCCATGGAAAAAGTATTACTTCCTTTTAATTGTGTTAACCTTTTTAGACTGAAAAGTCATTATCTTGTCTTCTCTTGAACATCATTTGTCTAGACTAAATAACCCCAATTCTTCTACTGTTTCCTAATGAGCTCTATTTTTAAGGCAGCCATTCATTTTTTGTTCTATTCTTCTTGCCTATGTATTTTTTGAAATGCATAGCCTGTCAGCAGGGAACTGCCAAGGCTAAAGTAGAATCTATGAGGTAAACCATTAAAAAAAAAATTAAAGTAAAAATACTGCGTTATAAGTAACCATGTTATCTGATACCAGCACATTATTTATAAGCTAAAGCCTAAGGCTTTTACTGTTGTTCTTATGATAAGTTTGGAACTTGCTAAAGAAGGCACTTTAATGAGCTCAGCGGAACTCTCTGGACACACGTGCAGTTTCCCATAAACACCACCTTGCTCACCACTGCTCGCCACATTTCTTTACCCTCCCTCTCTCCAAAAATGCTTTTGTGGTCACTTGGCTCTGATAAAACCCTATGTAGCTGTCTCCTAGTTCTTACTCCAGCCTGCATAGGTAAACACTGTGCCAAGCACTCAGTGGATTTTTTTTCAGAAGTAGCAGTGAGATCAGACCGAGATAGCAGTAATAGAAAGTAAAGGCATGCCTTGAACCAGTTTTTTGTTTCTGTACATTCAGTTTTGGATGAGAGGCATATAGAGAGGGAGTGTTGTCTGAATCAGGAGTTCCTGCTGGTGCTCTGATGCTGAAATGGCTCAGTGATTGCCCTGCTTTAACTGTCTTGTCCAGAATCATGCACATTTAGATCAGCTCAACCTTTACGTCATACATTCTAGCTAAAAACTCCTTCCTCAGATACCATACATTTCAAACTGATGAAAAGCTGGATACCAATGTAAATAGTTAGCCATTAAGAATATTCTTGAGCAAGGATGCTTCTTAGGATGTTCTTCCATTGAATATTCTTACCCTAATGTTTCAGTATCTTTTATTAATGAACAATATGATAGTGCATAGCACTCTCAGAGGGTGCAAGATATGAAAGCTGAAGATAAACAAATTCATGTTACAAATATCTTTCCAAACTATTTATCATTTAACTGGAAGTCATAATTCTGTTCTTGATTAGGTGTTGAAGCTTGCCTGCATTGTAGAGGGGGTCCCTCCAGATGACTCCCAGTAGATAGTTCTGTCTGGTCTTGACCCATCTACTACCTAAAACTCTAGAAGTTCAACATGAATTTTTGGCCCTTCTTTGTAGATGCAGATGAGGTAGTTCTTATGCAACTGGGCCAAGACTGAGGTTTTAGTTCTCTTAAGGGTTTCTTTTTTCCCAGTTACCATAGATTCCACCTGTATTATACTTCCTCCTTATACTATGCCTTCCTATTCTGAATTGGTCCTTTATTCAAGGTCAGCCTGTTATATGAATTTTGCTGCAAAATTTCTCCATGTTTTCTCAAAGACTATCTCTTGTCAGTTTCTTTGCTAAAAATCATTCAAGCTGTATTGCCTCTGTTGCTTTACAGCTCTATAAATTCTGAGGTATATCCTTTTTCAATTTAGTTATCACATCTTACAATTCATATGGAGAAACTCTTTAAAAGTTCTTTATCTTGGCTCATTGCTTTCAGATTCACCTCCATCTCTCCATGCTCCACTGCATCAAATACAATTAGATGTCATCTTTAATATTTTTTCTGGTTTATTTCATGTCTCACTAGTCATCTCCTCAAACATTAAGATACTGATTTTTTCCCACCTTCATATGAAAAATAATGATATTCTTGATTGCTTACTTTTCAGCTTGCTTCTCTAGTGAGCATCTCTTCAGTTTCTTCCCATGGACTTTACGAATCAACCCCTGCAGTCCTTCTTAAAGATTTTATTATTCATTTTGATTACAGATTTTTGGTCAGGTAGTTGACAACAGAATTGTAGAATATCTCAAGTTAGAAGAACCTTTAAGGATTAGGGAATTCAACCCCCTGCTTCTCTCAGGTCTAGCTAAAACTGAACCATATTGCTAAGAGCATCATCCACACGTTCCTTTAGCTCTTGGTGCTCAGGCTTGATGCTGTGACCAGTCTCTTAGAGAAGAACATTTCCCTCTCTGAAATTGCCCTTGTGTATCTTCATTAGATTTCTTCGTGTTCTATTGCTGGTCACCAAAGAGATTATGAACATCTGTGTTGTGTATGTTATTCTGGGATGTGGAAGCTCTTCTTTGTAACTGGTTTGTATGGTGCATCAAACTGATAAATAATGTTGCCTCCAGATTAAGGAGATATTTGTCCAGAAATGTAATGAATACTGAAAGTGCACTAATTAAAATGTATGCTAGCAACTAACTGGTAAAAGCAGATGCATACCATGGGAATATTCCAAATATGCCTTTGGAAAACATGCTGTAGGTAGCTTAGAAGGAACTTTCTCCCAATTGCTTGTCTGTCTAATAAACGTTGGGCTCTGAGTAAGGCTATTACAGATTTATGTTCTAAAAGTAAGTAGAAATAACACTAGAAATTACTGAGATTTTGTCCTGTCAGTGATTTCTGTGAGGGATTAGACTAGAGAGGGAAGATGAGCCCTGTAATAATTTTGCATATGCATTATCAATGAAGGAAAAACTAGAGGAAACTGTATATCTGGTTTTGCATAGACAACGTTCATAAAATATTAGGAACTCTGTCTGCACTAATCTCATTAAAATGAGATTGGAAGTTTGTAAAAGTTAAAATACATGGGTAGGAGAGTTGTGTCTTGGTTTTTAACTGAATGATACAAGGTATGATATAAAGACTGTTTTAAAAAGCACTTGAAATTTCTAATACTGGTGGAGGGAGGTGGGAGGAGACCTGATATTCTTCTGTAATAGGAATCTAAGAACTCTTGCTGGAGAGCTTGGAAGTAAAGAAATCAAAATGACAAGTTTGCTTTTCATGTTCAAATCGAACTGAAAGTTATAAAGCGAACAAATGGCAAAAAATGATAAGTTTACATGTTTTTTACAATGTAAAGCTTTTTTAATAAAAAGAGGTAGGTGGGGCAAGGAAATTTCAGTCTTTACAGTTCTTGGAGATAAATCAGACTTTGTAACTATTTGCAATTGATCCTACTATCTTAGGTTTTCAAGATCAAAGCAGTGCAACTGGCAGGAAAACTTCTTCCAGCCTTCAACACACCTACAGGTATACCATGGGCAATGGTGAATCTGAAAAGGTAATGCATTTTCTTTTGTGAAGTGTGTTCCTCCCCCTCCCTCCAACTTAAAATTAATAATGGCATACATCAGTTTTTCTTAGTAGTGGAACTGTATAAAATGCAGACAAATTGCCATTCCTGGCATATTAGAATAATTTTGATAGAGTTCAGCACATTCTGACTCATTAACTACAATAAATTTTGATCCTGGGTTTTCTTAATGATTCTGCAATAAGCATTAAATTTGCTAGTGGACCACACTGAGTGTATTATTTCTAAAGCTTAATAATTATTTCTTTAGTCATTACAAAATCTGTTAAAAAACAAAATTGTTTGCAGGACACGGTTGAACTTACTGGGCTTTCTGTACTGTGTGAGCTGTATGTTACCTTTAGAAGATTTCTAGTGTTTGAGAAGATGATGGGACTCTGAAGTTATTATTTCATTTTATGTTTTAGCTTGGGTATAAAGTCTGATTTGCTGAAGTCAAGTGCGGTCTGTGCAGAAGGCTCCTTTAGATGACTGTTCAGATCAGACTGAACTTAGATGGTCTGCATTGCCTCATGGAAGACAACTGTCTTGCCTAATATCTGTTGTATTGTTTGCTCAGTGCTAGGATTTCCCTCAGATTTTGAGAAAGCATTTTTGATGCAAAGCATTCTTTAGATTTTCACTACGTCCTTAAACAGTAGCTGAATTGGGATGTATATCTAGATTGTGTGTACACTTACTCATAACTGAAATCTTTTATGAGAGGAAGCAGAAGTAATCTTCAGAAATAGTTAACTACAGAAATTAAAATACCCAATCCTGAAAGGTGATGAAAACTCCCAGATTAGATTAAACCAGAGGTAATTTAGGATTTAGCAAGATGGTATCACTTAGAGTGCAAAAGGTAGGAAGTATGTGACACTTTCTGCTGATTCTTTAGGTGAGCCTGAGGAACTAATGTATTATGCCAACAGTAAACATCGTGTATTCCTATGTAGACACGAGTTAGGGAAGCACATCCCACACAAGTAAAGGGAACACAGTGGATCAACAGTATTAGGCAGCAAATGCTGCCACCTTCACAACTTGTCTTACCTTGATTCTTGTTCTTAGGAACACGCAGTTAATAAAGAACAACTGCGATTGAGCCCAGTGTTAAGTCATCATATTTGTGTGGCATCATAGTATTACATTATTTAAGTCTAGGACTTTTTGTTGATGAGGTTATGGTATCTTTATTTCAAAAAGACCCGGCCAGTGAACCAATGCGTCAATCAAATCACAACTCCTGTAATCTTAAATGTGGGTTAAAATGTTGTTATTACTTGTTTAACTGGATGTGGTAGTTGTGCTGTACACAGTAATTTTGAATTCTCTGTTGTTTTCTCCCTTTCTTTATGCATTTTTTTTGGAATTCAGTGGTGTTGGTCGAAACTGGGGCTGGGCTTCTGCTGGCAGCAGCATCCTTGCTGAGTTTGGTACTCTGCACATGGAATTTGTGCACCTCAGCTATTTGACAGGGGACCCTGTATATTACAACAAGGTGAGTCTCAAAAATCGGTATTTTTATCATAATTATCATAAATTGCATTAAAGAGGAAGTACTTTCTATATTGAATTCTGCTTTCATTCTTGGGAGCAGGTAAATATTTTCATACTCGTATTTCTGTTACCAAATAGGTATCTTTTTCAAGTAGAAATATATGACAACATAGGTTTTCTTATTTGTTTCAGAATACATTTAAAAATCGGGATTTTTAAGCATGTTTATGTGAGCAGTCCTTTAAAACAAAAACCATACAAATCTGAGGAAAGTCCTCCAGAAAGCTTGTGGTTCAGATTAATAAAATTTTTACTAAAAATGAAAGAAAAAAAAATATTCGATTTAAGCATGTGCAGAGGGCACTTGAACATTGTTAGTGGTGAACCTGATTCTTGATTTTATTTAGGTCATGCACATTCGGAAGTTACTTCAAAAAATGGATCGTCCTAATGGACTTTATCCAAATTATTTGAATCCAAGAACAGGCCGGTGGGGTCAGCGTAAGTATTCTTATTTTATTAATTCCTAATTAGAAGTCTGCTTCTTACTTTGTTGCTAAGCATTTATTTTGTAGGGCACATTGCAAAAACATAAAACACAGAAGGATTGCTTGAACTTGAGATCTCCTGAAATGAATCTTTGCCTGTTGCTGTCTGAAGTCACAGAGCTCACGTTTTAGGGTACTTTCTACTTAATCTGATGCCTTTCCTTATGTTTATCAGTCAATAAAATCTTCAGTAATAAAGAATAAGGCTGAAAGTATTTCCTCATTTTGATTCTGTTCCTGGTTTTGTTCTGCAAATTATCTCGTAAGCAGATTATTTTAAGGTGACACACCTTAATGCATGTTTGTGGTGGTTAAATTGTGTTAGTCACTGACATCTACAAACACAATTCATCTACTTAGTGGCATGTGAAATGGCATGGTGAACCTCCTTATAGATAAACAGCTTTGGAATGGAAAGAAAAAACAGGTATTGCTGACAATGTAAGAGGAGAGATAAAACATCAAGAGAGAGACAAACATGATTCCTTTCTTGAAGTGGTTCTTTCAAAAAGGGTTCTGTGCTTTGATACAGTGATGGTGATAAAAGAGAATTTTTTCTTTAAGGGTTCTATTTCTATTTCATTTATAAATGCAGGTCTATTTAGGAAAGCCAAGCAAGATGATCTCTTTCTGTCCTGTTTGACATCATTGATAGGTTTTGGGGATTTCAGTGGTTGGCTGTAAATATCCAGCAGAACATGTTCTGGGCTTGCAAACTGAGAATCCGCTTCTGACTTTGAATCTGGTATGTGAGGGATATAAATACAGCTGTCATTGCAGTTATTGTGAAATACTTGTCTAATCCCATCTTTAAAGCCAGAATTTTCTCCAAAGCATCTTACGTCTTTGAGTGAATTATGACAGTAATTATGACTGAGATGGGCAAATGGATTGATGGGACAAATTCTCCTGATAAATTTCAGTTTAACAACACATTCAGAAATAAGAAAATAGGCAAATAAAGATACTCAAGCAGTATTTATTTATTCAAAAGACAATTTTATATTGTTGCTTTTAAACTATTTTTTGTATTGATTTTTTTTTTATTCCTAACCATCTGCTTGTGCTGGTTTTATCAAAAGTAATCTAATGTGACGTATCACCAGGATTCTTTAGAGGCTTCATAGAATCATGGATGGCTTGGATTGGAAGGGGCAGTAAAGATCATCTAGTTCCAACCCCCCTGCTGTGGGTAGGGACACCTATCACTGGATCAGGTGGCTCAAAGCCTCTAACCTGGTCTTGAACACTTCCAGGGATTGGGCATATTCACCTTCTCTGGGCAGCCTGTTACAGTGCCTCACCCACCCCCCCAGTAAAGAATTTCTTTCTAGTATCTAATTTAAACTTTCAGTTTGAATCCATCTCCCCTTGTCCTGTCACTACATGCTCTTGTAAAAAGTCCCTCTCCAGCTTTCTTGTAATAACAATGCACAGTATTAGTATCTCTTGGGAATAAAATTCTCCTCATCACTATAAATAAACATACAGTGAAAAGCTTAACTTTGCAGGAGTTTGGTGAGGGTCAAACATACTATGAAATAGATTTTGCAAGACAATATACTTAGTTTAGTTTCAAGTTTAGGATTACAAACTGAGACTTAAGTTCTGAGGATAAAAAGAAATCTAAATGTATAGAGTCTTTATTTTTCTATGCTGATCATGAGTCATAAATTTAGTTTCTGGAATTTGGTGGTTGGGGTTTGGGTGGTGGTTTTTTTTTTTTTTTGAGCAAATAAGGTTCCAAATGCATATTCAGATGTTCTGGTAATATTTCTAGGATTTTCCCAGGGCAACATTGTCATGGTTTAGGATGGTAGTCTCCAATTTAGTAGTCCTCTAAAACCACACTTTCTGCTTGCCTCCTGCTGGAAGTACAAAAGGCAAAGATCAGTGGTTGAGATAAGAACAATTTACTAGAAACAACAGTGAGAAAAGAAAATGAACAGTAACTTCGACAATATTCATAACAAAAGGTGTAAGACAAAGAAACGATTTACATAGAAGAACTGTTCTTTCCAACCACTTTATTCTCCCTGACCAGAAAGGATCCCCTTCTCCTGAGAGGAGTCATTTTCCATGCCTCTGGCAATGACCTGTATTGAATAACGTTAGGGTCTGCCCATGCCCCCTCTCAGCTACTGTAAAAAATTAATGCTGTCCCAGATGAAACTAGGACAAACAGCAATTGTAAACCTAATACTGATTTTGTGGGTACTTGATGTTATAGGTAAAAATAAAAATGTGCCCAATCGTAATTAAAATAAAAATAAATTTATTCGTGACCATGTTACAGTCCCGACAGCCAACAATCAAAAACGACAGTGCACAACTCCCGCGAGAAAGGGTGGGTGAACAAGGGTCTGGCCTCTATCACACCAGAACCACTCCATCCACACTAGCTGTTCCAAGAGGGCAGCTTATACCTTTTTTCCTAACCCCCAGCAGAGTCCCTTTGTTTCCTTTCACAGTTTATCATATTCATGTTGGTTCCTTTCTTCACTCCAAGCTGCACAAAACCTCATCTGGGAATTGATGAATGTTTCTTCTCCGATTCTCGAATCCTGTATTCAGGTGGAAGATGTAGATGGCCCTAGTTATCTCAGATGGGTATCTTTCTGGGCCATCATCTCCGGGCATCCTTGGTGATCATATCATCGTGAATGACCATCTCCTGTGTAGTCGAGGTTTTCTTCATATGTTAATCTCACATTCTACCTTGGTCCGTGGTTTCGCCATCTTAGAATTGAAATCCTTGCCCCCCCCACTCCCTTTGTACAGCAAGTTTGATTCACATATCTATATTTTATTGGCACGAATTACTAACTATATCCCTGACACTAGATAACAAGAGTCCATAATTCTGCATTTCCTTTCACAAACCTGGATGGAGTGATGAGAAAACGTCTCTCTTGTATCCCTGGTAGATCACTCTTCAGTGCATCTGTTTGCAAAAATTTAACAAGTTACAGTAAAGGAGCACATGGTCTGAAACACTGGACAGATGAGATGGAGTAGCTGAGGCTTAGGCAGGAATTTCTTTCTTCCTTGCAGAGGTTGTGTCCGGCTGCGCATAAATGAGTTGAGTAAGGATGATGCCTTCTCACACAACATCCCAATTCACTAGAGGACTTGTGTCTAAGTTCCCGACACTGTTACTGGCTTGAGTCTTGTGATTGGTATTAGGGGCAAGGCTTTTATGTTCCCCTCAGAAGGTAATTTCAAAGAACATTGTATTTGGCTTGTTACATACCTTCGTAGTGTGAAGACTGAGACAACAGAAAGAGTATCAAAGCGTAACTTCTTTTTCCAGCTTCTGAGAAAGCTGCCCTTTTCATCTTTGCTGTGACCTTTAGTTTGATGCATCTTATCTTGTACAAAGTACTTTCTACAGTTAGTTTCTGAAAATTATTTCAGAACACTTTATTTGCCTAGACACAAGTAACTCTTCACTGACCTTTCTAGTGTTGCTTTCCTTTCGTTTTTTCTTTCTTCCTTTCAACAATTTTTTCTCTCCTCAGCCTTTTTTTTTGTTCAAGTCTAATTAGTTTTTTTTTGTTAATCTGTACAGTGTTTCTATTAAGTCATGAGGAACATGAAGTAGATAAAACAAATCGGCATAAATGCACTGAAGAACTATGGGATATAGCTGCAATATAGCATCTTTTTAGTGGTGGGTTTATTTTCTATTTCTGTACCCTTCATTCTAGTGGTGAGTACCTTTATTTGAAGTAATAAAAACATCAGTGGTTGACACAGCCCTCCAAAGCCTGGGCTAGCTGTTTAGATGCACACCAGCGCTGTGCCAGGTGTGGGTAACTGCCCTAGGGCAAGATTTCCTGGAGGCAGAACCTTTAAAGCTAGTTGCTCTTCAGTGTGGCCTATGTCTAGTGTTCAGTAAAGGAGGTGAGGGAGGCTCTCATCTCCTGAGGCTCCAAATTGCTTATTGAAATTGGAGGGTTCAGGGACAAAGAGCGCCAAATACTTCTGTGCTTGGGATTAAATACAGGGGCAGACCAGGGGGTGGGTACAAACAATTGACCAATAAAGGGTCCTTAGGGGAGGAGTGGAGGGCAAGGTCTTACAGGGTTACAACCAATGAGGGAAGCAGTGGGAGGAGAAAGGGTCACATGGGCCAAAGGGGTGGAACAACTAGGGATTGGCCCAGGATAAGACTGATAAGGTAGGTGCTGGAACAAGGGGCGGGATTACAATGATGGACAAGGGGCAGGGAATGCCAAACAAGGTAGTTTCAGGGGTGGATACAACTTGGGGACAAACCAGCTGGGGAAAACATAGGGGTACACAGGAACAAACCATTATAACAATAAACTGAATAAAATAAACATGCACTGCAACAAGTGGTGAGGTGAACTTTGCGGTCAGACGAATTAATGCTATTACTGCCAGTTGATTCTTAGTATTAGACCAAATATATAGTGGAAGGATTAATTTAGGTCAAGTTTTATCAGCAGTTATATTTTGTCTTTGCCTTTTAATTTATTTAGAAAGAAAAATTGTACTCTTTTAGAAGTATTGCTGTTTTGTTTAATTTTGTTCCAACAAGTTGATAGGTAAACTTGAATATTTAAAGGAAATTCCTTTTGCAAGATTGTGGAAGAACGGGGAAGCATGATTTTCTGTGGCTTTGGTGTGGCCCCATAGGGCTCTAAACTGGATCCATCTCTACTTGCAAAAAAGTACCTTGTGGAAAATTCTTGATACATTCTACCTTGATACTTTTGATAGAGTATTTTGATACCTTTTCAGAGCTGTTTGCACCAGGCACACCATAATTTTGCTGGTTTTAACCAAAGGTACCTTGGCCCCCCAGTCTTCTTCACATCTCCAGGGTTCTTGAATGGTGATGAGCTAGCTTTTGTAAAGGTCTTTCAGGCCTTTTGGGGATCAGCAGTTGTTATGGGATTTTTCTGTGCCTCAGAATATTTCTGTCTTAACCTCCATAGATCTTAGGCTATGTTGCTGTGTTATCTGGTTTGTCTCATTTAACTGTATGCTCAAAATGTGGTCTGTGCTCTTCTTGGGTTAGGAGAAGAGGAATGGTGTATGTGAGATGCTGCAGTCTTGTCGACATCCTTCTGATGTGAGTGTAGGGTCTACTGAGTCATTTCTGCTGGGGTTTGATTTATCAGAGTGCAGGCCTTTTGATCTCAGTATGAATAGCATGTTCTGCAGTTTCACTGCTGGGAATGATGTGCTGGGGACACTGCCCTGAGATGTGCAGACCATCTTTTTACTTGTTCATCTGCTGGAGCTTACAAAGACATGCGCTTCCATTCAAACCAGTCAATGTTTCTGTTACAAATGCCTGAAAAGTTATAATCAGTGAAGTAATGTACTAGTCAATTAGTAATAATGATTTCATCAAGAAGGATGTGACCATTGCTTCCAGGTTCTTAACAAGTTGTAGAGATGAGTCAAATCATTATGTCAGTGTGGCATTAATCTATAGCCATGTCTTTGAAGTGATTATGATTTAATTAATATAAATTTTCATTTACATTTAATGCACTTGACATAGCCCTTGAAGAAGAGTTCTGGTGACAGATGATTTCTTTCTTTTTCTGCCTGCTTCAATGAAGCAGCAGCAGCCAGGGTCTGAAGCCACAGCAGGCAAGACTGAGCAGGGACTACTGCTTCATCCCATTATTTCTTTCCACTTAAGTGCTGTGAACCCTAATCCTAAAAACTGCTGGGTGAATGGTCATTGCTAAATCCTCATCCTTTCCCATGCAAATGCTTTCTAATTCAACTGAACATTTAATGCTGTGTAACAGCAAAGAGGTTCATTATACCCAGGAGGAGAAATATGAAGGCTAAATATTTGGGTTTAAGCTTATAATGTGCAGGTATTATTACAGCATGGGGGTCATGACAGACAGCTTTTGAATGGATTCAGCTCAGGATTTGTCAGCTCACTGGGGCACTTGCTAGAAGACAGAGCTATAATGCCCACAGGAATGTTGACAGATTCCATTTTTACTTATGGGCTAAGGTGATGGTCCAGTAGGAACAAGTTATTTACAATACTTCTGCTTTGGGGTTTCAGTTTCTGTAAGACTGAAAGCAAAATAGCAGGCAGGAAGGATTTTCTAACCTCTCACATTAACCTTCAGTTGACTTTGTCAGCTTTTTGTTTACACAATGTGAGTAGTTGGATTGGTGTGAGCATCAGAAGTTTGAATTTAGATTATTTTCAAAAGCAATGACAGTGCTTTCTAGAGAAGCTCCTAAGCAGATATAACAGAAAGTTGATTAAAAATCAGGGATTTCAAAATTATGGAACTTGATTTGTACTGAAGAAAAGTAATTTCTTAAAAAACTAAAATATGTTGAAAAAAATTTAATTTGCATTTGCAGACATGTTAGATGAGAATACCAACTAGAAGAGCAATAACAAAAGAAATGCCAAATCTGCATGTTATTGCAAAGTCAGGGCACGCACATCACATTTGCACATTTCTGTAAATTGGGCAGTCTTCCTTTTTGCTTTCCAACACTTTGAAAATAAACTACTTAACTTCTTCTGGTTCCAACATCTCTTGCAAGTAATAATGTTATTGAAGGGGAACTCTAATTACCTGTAACTTCAATTCTCGTTTCCTGCATCTGGGCTACCTATGGAGTTACCTGGACTGAGAGAGAGAGTTGTCAGTTTAACTAAAGTTGAGGTTTAGGCCAAATATGGCTTCTATATGCAAGAAAATAAGCAGAAATATCATTCTGTGTTAATCTTGTGTGTTTATTACACCTTAGTGATATGTGGGCACATTAAAAAGTTGCTCTGAAGTTAGCTAGCATGTGAATTTACTGTGCATGAGCTGAGCATTGCTATTAGGAATGTAGGCGCAAACACCGAATTTGTGACCACTGAATGCTGATGTGATGAACATTCAGGCTGCAGTCTATTCTCTGCTGCTTTATTCATGTCTCCTTACAGAAAACAATCCCCTTACTCAGATTTGCAAGTAGTCCTAGTTAAAAGCCCAGTGGGGGACACTGTCACCATCTTTATAAGGAGTCACTGACAGTGTGATATTGATCACGTGTGATTAAGAGTATTAAATGCACTAAATTTAAGTGGTTCTTCCATGTCAAAGTGATAGTTATCCTTTAAAGACAATAAGAAGATTCACGCAGGTATTTAGCCTGTTACACTACCTTAGCCCCTTCTGGTGATGTTCTCACTTTCTCACAGCTTCCTGCACCTGTTACTACAGAGTTGGTAGAGGCACGACCCAGGTGGCAGAATGGGAGAAGCTTATACCCTCTATTTCCCAGTTGGTCATGCTGTAGACTGACCTTTAAATAAATAAATAAATAAATAAAATATCTTTATAGATGTGCATATTGCATTTTCTTCAGGTGGTTTTTAATTTTCAACAATAACTGCTTAAATTAAATCAAGCACTTTTAATTTTAAAATGCTACTTGGAAAAGGCATCTGTGGATTTAATTTATTTGTGTTAGATTTACACTTATTTTAAAATTATGCAATTTTCAAACATTGGGGAAAAAAAATCTAAATTACTGTCGTTAAATTAGTGTAAATACTGGACGAATATTCCAGGTTTTTTATGTCTGCCTGTACAGCTGGTTTGAGGCTAATGCCTTTGGGCTGAGCTAGGTAATTAACCAAACTGCTTCATTTAAACTCTTGCAGGTAATAGACAAACTATGAGCAATGCATCCTATCTATTTTCATTTGTGATATGATATTCTGTCAGATGCATAGCACCATCTGTCTATATTTATTTTTCAGAATTTAAAGGAACAGTGAAAGTAAATTTGATGTAAATGTATATACCATGGTTAAAGATCCTAAGAGAACTGCTGCATTCAGTAGACTCCAAGACCTGGGGATTCTTCCTTCCCAGCTCTTGAAGCCCTGCCAGATCCAAGTGTCTCCATCCCTGTCTGGTGGATGTGACTGCTGAAGTTCCCATTTGCAGTGAGGACATATTCCAGAGGTTCTCACTTGCATTAAGAGGACACTGATGCAGCTGCTCACACACACAGCCACTGACAGCCCTGCCTTTGCAGCACCTCTCTCTAGTCCTCCACAATTCACCTGCAGCCTACTCAGAGGTAGCCAGAGGTTTTGATCCTCCTCCTTATGTTCACTGTCAAATAGATGCATGGGCTTGCACTCTTCACAAGTGTCCTCATGCTCATGGACCCTTCAAATATTAGCAGAGGCTCTCAGTCCAGTATCTGTGCTTGCACCCTGGACCTGTGAAGCCATCAGCACAGAGCTTGGGTCTTTTCAGATGCAGGTCTCCTGCTGTCCAGCTGGGAGTTTGCTAATGAACTATACATGCACTCAAGATTAAATTCACTGGGAAAAACAAACAAACACAGATGTTTTCAGTAGCTGGCATGTAAACCTAGGGCTCTGTGACCCACCATCAGCCTCTGAGCTCTGCCAGCCAGCTCTCCCAGCCCCTATGATCTCCAGACCCTTTTTGATTAAGAAAGTGCTGATGAAGGTCACACTCTGCATATCCCCTTGTGAGAATGCGACTGCTGAGAAAAATTAGCATGTCAGCTGAAGGGTATTGCCCTGACAGTGTGAGCTCTATTTGATCCATTGGGAGAGTGGATCTCTTGAATGCAAGCTTTCAAGGGTGCTGAAGAGATAGAAATCCATATCCTGATTTATTTATCAGTTATTGGGCCTTTCGTTTTTCAACTTAAGCAAGAAACCCTTTCAGTTTTTACACCTGCCTCTAGGAGATAAGACCCTTGCAGATAGCACAGTGAAGTGAATAATACTGAAGAATGAAGTAGTCTTTCAAAATATTAAAGAAATAGTGCAGATACATATTTCAGATAAAAATATAATTTCAGCATAAATTAACAGGTTGATAGTGTAGTTAGAGATAGTGAAATGATGCTAGTATTGGAAAACCTATGTTTGCCAGCTGAAGCTGCTCATAATCTACTTTAATTATGAAGATGTTTTACATTCTCTCTTCTACCCTTATTTATTTACTACAACCCTTGCTTAACACAAGGAGTATCTTAAGTTATGTCTATTAACACCTGTACCTTCTTTAAAGAAGCTAGAAATGCCATGAGTCAGGAAAATAAAACTGAAATGTAATCTCATGTTCTGGCAAAATATCCATAACCTAAAAGGAAGCAGAGGGAATTGGGTCAAGTAAGCCTGCATATTCCAAAGTATTTTCCAAAACTCATCAGATAACTACTTTCTGTTTGGACTTGTGAATAATACTTTCTAATACTTTAACTTACAGATGATTATTTTTCCCCTTTAGTATAAGGAAAAGATTTTATCTCTTAAATAGAAATGGTGCAGAATTAAAATAATTGCATATTGTAAAAGTACTTGTAGAATAGTTTCCAACCTGACTGCATTTTTGCACATTTATTTGATTTAGCAAGTACATTTTTTTTTTAATTCGTGTTTGCAACATCATTTATAGAACTGGAACTGTGTGATAGTTAGTTTGGACATTGGTGTAAGCACTTACTTATGTAGGTTTTTCTATTTGAAATCTGTTTCAGTTTATTACATTATGAACAAATAAAATTACAGCATTATTTCTAGACTTCCAGCAGTAGATCTGCTGTTACATATGAGGAATTGGGGGTAGTTCTTTGCAATTTAATTTTTTTTTTTTTTTGCTATCTTGGCAGTTGTCCTTAATTTTACTCTCCAATTTATTTTGTGTTGTTCTGTCCTTAGGAACATGCATGTGTTTTGAATAGAAAATAATCTGTGTATACTCTTCTGGGGTATTCCCTTTGCCCTTTTGCTTTACAACCTTGTACAAATGTAATTAACTGTGTTCCAAGAAAAAGCTGCATTCAAATTTGTTTATTCATTAGAAGCCAAGAGCAAGATAATCTATTAAAACTTTAATTTAATGAAATACAGCAGAATTATGCATTACAGGGAATATGCTTTTATAAGACTACAAGGTTAAGACGTTTTTCTGGTCTGTTGAGCAAGATGCTGAAAAAGGTGAACAAATAAAAGCTTTGTTTGGTGCGTTAAAGATTCTAGTCTTATTGGAAGGTTAAACATGTATATGAATTATGCATTTGAGGAGTGTCTATAAATAATTCCTAAAGAAAGGATTTGGATATGGTATAACTTTGGGTTATGAGGATGCTTGGATACATTGCTAGGCAAAGAGATGAATATTTCATTTTGCTGTACCACCAAGCTATACTTTTAGAGCATGATCTTGGTGGGGAGTGCATCAATATCTAGAATCTGTGATTCATTCCACAACAGCTTTTCCATTTATCTTTCTCACTGTGAATTCAGTAAATTCATCTGTATTAATGAAGTCTGACATGTTTAGGGTACTGCCTGATACTTCTGAGAGTTTACACTGATGGCTTTGAAGACATTAACTTAAGATGGTTGGGGAGTAAAAAGTTATCTTTTAACAGATGCTCTGTAAGTTTTTAGAGTTTGATTCCCTGTGGAATCTCATTATTTCTTTGATAATTTTATGCCTAGATTTATGCCTATGCCTAGAAAGCTGCATATTTGAACCATTCTTTACTTACTAGTTTCTTACTAAAGGGAAGCCTGTCAAAGTCTAGTGACAAATTTGTTACAGCCGTATTAAACTTTCTTGTTTTTATTTTATTCCTCCTCTGTAACATATTGGAGGCTGTGCACTTAAGTGTTTTTGTCGATGCCCTCTAGATGATTGGAAAATTTGGATGACGCATCAGTTGTCACATTTGACATCTGTTTGTTTTTATTCTGTCTTCAGTATGTGAGACTTCACATTCTGAGTTCTGTGTGGAGGTGTACCTGCTGGTGGTCATGTGAGAAACATTTCCAGTTTGGTGACATTGAGCAGAGGGGGTCTGTAGTTCTGTTCAGTGAACATTGAATGTGTCTTACCAATAACTTCTTTTGATCCTGACGTTCCACTGGGACTGTTCTTGTAGCAGCAAGCTAAAATACCATCTCAACTTGAAGATCTGTATGGTCTTGCAGATATGGTCCCATATGACATATATAATCAAGAGAGGGGTGGTGATGAATACAGTCCACGTATGATGTGGTAGCTCAGTCTCAGTCACAGAGCATGACTGAACAAGTCTTACAATCAGCACAATTTCCCAGCACTTACGGAGTGATGAAAACTTTAGGGGACTGCATGTGCCATTTCAGGCATCTGTCATGAGAAGAAAAATAAAGGCTACATAGACTGAAGTTTAGGAGAAAGAAATCGTCAGAGTAGCCTGGATTTATATTGCATGTGGTGTAATCCAAAACTACGTCAAAAACAGGAAGTGTTTTTCCTTGCTTCTCGGAATCAGTTTTGACTGTCAGCTTCCATGTGGGATATATATACATATATATGTAAATATATAAACTACCATGTCTTGATACAACTTGAAGGGTGAAGTTTTTGACAGTGGTTTTACCAGCTGATTTGGTACAGATGAGTGTTGGACTAGATTTAATCTAATCAAGATTTTATTCTCCCATGATCTTGTTTATGATCTTCAAGAGGAGAATTGAGATCTTCAAGGAAGATTAAGCTGAATAAACTAAAGTGTGTAAAGACCTGAAGGGCTTGTCAACCCCCCTATATATGAACTCTTATTCAAAAGGGAGTCTTTAGGTTTTGGGCACATACCTACAGCAGTATTGTTTGCAGCAGGTGATGTTACCCCTTTTAGCTGCTTTTCACAGCCATCTTGTAAAGTAAAAAAAAGTCATCAGGGACAAACATGCACATGACTTCCCATCAATCCACTGCCAATCCCAGCGGCTTCATTGAGGCTGCCCACACAGCTGGGATTTACAGAGACTCCAAACTTGGCTGAGAGGCAGGTGTGCTTTATTTGGGTGGCTCTGTGGGTGAGTGTAATAACCTTGAAAGGACAGCTTCAGGTGATAAAAGACCACTTCTCAGTAAACACACTGACATAAGGTTTTAATGTGTTTCTAATCTTAGCATGTGGACTTGATGTATTTAGTTGATTGGTGTTTAATTCCTGAACGTGTCTTCTGAGAGATGACCTAAATCTTTCCAGAATTATAAATAATAGCTGGAATGTTTTGATGTTTCAGGAAAGTTTGAATGCAAAAAAACCCAATATTTGTTCCAGCTGTGAATTCCTGAGAGTGAAAGTACAGTCTGTTGTAAGATACCAAATTAGGATATTCCTTTGACATTACAGAATCATAAATTACATTCAGTCTGAATAAGTGTTTTGATTCTAAGAACATTAGTTACCTAAATATGTGTATTAGTTGGCTAGTTATACTTGCTGGTCTGTTTCAAAGTATTTCTGTTGTCTTTGGACACACTTGAATTGGGCAAGTTTAATTATTTTAATCTTTAGTTTGATACAGTTCTAGGAAGTAATTTTGCTTAATTTTATTATGTAAGAAACTGGTAGCACTTATAATTAAGATTTCTTAATACTTTCCATTAAGTGATTGTGTTTTTAGTTTCTTGTAGCTGCCAGACTTTAGTTCTTCCAACTGGTATATTCTGTCTGCCTCAAGCTGTTCTGTTGGGGTTTCATTAAACAACTTTGACAAAAATGCTTTAGCCATCTCTAAATGAAACTAGAAATTAAGCTCAGATTAAAGTTTGTTTTTTGAAAGAGTACAGTTAAAGAACTCAAGAACCATCCATATTTTTCCAAGCTTTGTTAAAATATTCACACTTAGTTTCTCCATCTGGAGTATTTAAGAGTTCAGCCGCTCCATTCTCCAGAGCTGTGTGTGCTGAGCAGGCAGCCCCAAACTGGGAGGAGCTGAGTGAGGTTGCTGGATTCTGTTGTGGCACCAGACAGTAGAATGGGAAGCAGTGTCTGTTCAGCTACCTCCCAGCTGATAAATGCTTAACTTACGTTCTTCAAATGTGGTTCTGTTGTACGAGAACCTGCATGTTTTCAGAAGATATTCTGGTGCTGGTAATGTGTTTCTTAGTGATATGTAGTTTATATTTGACTAAAACTTGCACCTCCACCTCCTCTCATCAGGGCTGCCTCTGCTGCAGTTAATTTACAAGTGTTTGCACTTTTAAGCCAACCACTGTGGCTTATGACATCCTTAGGTCGAATTTCGGCTGTGAATTGCAGCAGCTGCAATTTCCAGGGCCTCAGCTTTCTGGATTAAAGGATTAGAGGGGGAACTTGCACCTATTTAGAGCAGCTGAGGAGCAGTAAGTCCAACTACATGAAGTAAAGATTGAACTGAAATTTAATCAGAGCCAGCCTGAAGACAAACAAAAAACCAATTCTTTGAAAGTTTCCTGCACAGAGGAAGAGGGCTCCTGCAGTGTAAGGCCAGCTGGGGCAGGCCAGAACAACTAATGGTAAATGGAGTATGTGGGTTTCTTAATGAAAGTCAGTATTAGCTTAATCACTTTGCTACCCCCTCTTGGGCTCTTAACTTTTCCACTCTAGAACTCCTTTTACATACTGCAATAGCACTTTGTCAGTTTGTGATCCTTGAGGAAGATTGGCCTCCCTTTTTATTGCTTCCTTTGTTTTGTTGCAAAGCAGTTCTGTACTACTGCTGTTGCTTGAACTGAATCAGTGTTTTGTGTATCTTGGCATTTCCAGTGTACTGGGTATAGCCAGTATATACTCAGGTTTTAGTGAGTTTTGCTTTATTTTAAAGTCAAAAATAACAGTTACAGTTCCAAGATTTGAGTTTACAAATAGCCAAATCAGTATTTTTTTGCTTTATTGTTCTCTCTCTCTGTCTCTAGTTTAAAATATTGAATCAGTGTTGTAGTTACAATTTGTGAATTAAAAATACTGTGGACATAGTCGATCCTCATCTCCACCTGCTTGTGCTTCTGCACTGCTCCAATGTTATCTCACCATCTTGCTTTCCAGCAGGGCAGCCTGTGCACGCTAAACATATCTCTGCTCAGTATTGTATTTCATCTTTTTTATTCCGTGTGCAGTAAGCGATGCAGAAGCTTTCTGCTGAGGGCGGATGTGCCCTGGGGTTAGGGAGGTGCAAGTGGCTCGCTCCCCGACTGCTCCTAGCTAGCAGGAAACCTCACCCTCAGGTGTTGGGACTACAGCATCAGTTCTGGCATGACGTGCTGCCTTTAATACAATGCCTGGCTTCTTTCTTTATTCTTGCTCCTTGCCAAGAAATGACAATTGAACAATTAAGGCACAAAGCAGAGAGGGTTTAGCAAATCATGAGCTGTTTTTAATTTGCCTCATTAAGCTGCTGTTAACTACTTAAAGCCATCTGCTTAAAAATAATTTGCACATCTTAAGTTTGCTCTAGAGAGCAGGTAGATCTTCATTAGAACAGGCTTCATTATTAATGTTATCTTTTGGGAGCTGTCAGTTGTTGTGGGAAATATGCTATTGCTCACTGAACCAAACTTTCCCTGTAAACAAAATGAAGTGGCACATGTTAGTAACTTGCAGTCTGTGGCCATAACTGTATTCTTGGGAACCACTGCTGTTCATGTGGAAATGAGGTATTAGGTAGGCCTGGGTATGACAAATGAGAATGAGCTGAGTGAATGCATAGTATCCCCGTTATCTACAGCAATCCCCAAAAAGTAGTCCTGAGGAGAAAGAATAGCCAGATCCATCTCAGTGCATCACCTGTCACTGAGGAAGGGGAACCTTGTTGCCTATGCCTTGAAGAGCTGTTTGTGGGGGGGAAAAAAGGTTTTTTGTCTCTCCAGGTTTGTAAAGAAACAATTTCACTTACAGAGAACAAATCACCAGAGCTCTGCAAACCCTCCCTCCTCTCTGGGGCTGAGATCCAGTGGCATTTCAGCGAGACTTTGTGTGCCCTGTCTGACCTCCTGCCTGGTGCTGTGGTTTAGTGCTGTCCTGCTTCATGTCTGGGGAGACTGCATCAGCAGTGAGCTCATGAATTGCTGATACCAATAAGATCATTAGGAGTGAAACTGTCTTTAGGAATATTAGATAATGATGGTGTGAGGTTTTAAAAGAAGATCCCCCTCTCAGTTTGTGGGAAAGGGGTAGATCTGTTTTTTGGCATATTAGCTGAGACCAGTATGTTACTAAGTATAGATCTTTTATCAATACATTAAATACTTATTAAAGTATTGCTGCGAGATTGATTGGTTTATTGTTCATTGAGGGCTTTTTGTTTACAGTTGAGTGCTGTTTATTAAGAAGAAAAATGCCAATATTTAAGAGGACATAAATACTTTGTAGTAGCTGAGTCAAAATGTTGCTATGAACTTGAAATATCATTGTCTTTCTGTTAAGGTTTTATTTGTCTTTTTTTGGCAAGAAGAATCCTTACAAGCAGACTAACTGCATAGGTTTGCACACAATATGCTTTCAAGTGTGTCAAACCAGAAAAGATACAGGGTTTCTTGTAATTGCTTTTGGTTGCAAATGTTGAAGGTATTTTTTCCAACTGCAGCTACTGTGTCTTTCAGTTTGAAAAGAATTCCAAAGCAATCCTTGACTGGAATCCTTTTATGTTTTGCCCAGTCATCTGGGCCTACATTTGAAAAAATGTGGAATGAAGAAATTACCCAAATTTGTCTTGATTTGAAGGAATGAATGTTTTAAAAATATATACATTGAACAGAACATGTAGCTTCAGCCACATTTGTTGTGCTATCATATTTCTCTTCTTTTTTGGTATATTTGTCTTAATCTGGAATGAATTCTGCTTCAGGATTTCACTGTAAAATAGCTCTTCAAAATAAAAACCTTTCCATGACAAAGAACTAATTAAATTATTCTTGTAGATCAGATATGGGAAATAATGAATCCATTTTAAAATTTTCAAAATGCTCGTGCTTAATGCTTATCTTCTCAGTTGTTAACTGAGGAGTACTCAGTGTCAAGATGCTATTGTAAGATTGGATTGACATGAAAGGTTAGGGCCAGTGTGAAAATGTCAGTAAATTTTATGTGAAAAACATTTTTCTGAGCAAAACATTCTGAGTTGAGCTGACTTAAATCTTTGAATCTATCTGAGCTATAGCTCAAATTGCAGGAGAAAGTGATAACCACTATGGACCTTTGGATAAGTTTGGATAGGGAACTTTGTTTTTAGGAGAGAATGATATGCTGTGACCCAAATCTACAGTTTTCACCAGTTATATATTTGCCAAGGAATCTTGGAAAATATTTCTTTAGCATTACCACTCTAGGTGAGAGCAATTTGTCAAAGACCCACAAGCTGTCACAAACTGTGTTTTAAGTAATTTCTACTTACAGTTCTTATAAAATGCAGCAACACCTTCAGACACTAGCAGAAAACCTGAAGACCTTGCCAGGGTGCAGTTAATGCATCTGCAGAAGTTGGAAAACTCACCTCAGTTCAGCTGCTGCATTGGCCTCCTTTTCACTTCCATCCTCTTTTTGGCTATTTTTGTGGATGGGGAATGGACAGGGATGTAAAGACAGCTGCATCTTGATGCAGTCAGCTCCCCTGAAATACCATCATATGTTCCTTCCAGAAATATATCATATGTCCCTCTCCTGCTGCTGAAGAGAAGGAACAGGATCCGTTTACCTTTTTTGACAGGTCTTCCCATTCTGGTCCAGCTGTGAAAGGCATCAGCTGGGGAGTGGAGTAGCCCACTGCTGAGAGAGAGAGGAGCTTTGAAAACTCTGGGCTGATCAGAGCTGGAGTGAGGTATGCATAAAAGGAGCAAGGAAATTTTTGCTGGGAGTTGCAAGGCCCTTGAAATGCCTTAGTTTCTTACCATGTGCTTCTCTATTTGCTGAATGGGAGGAGGATCTGAATCTGAGAAGCTTGAGCAGCCCTATTCTCTGCACCAAGAAGGTGCAAAAAAGGCTGTCTAGGGGATAGCTCTGAGTCCTATATCCCCCGATAGTTCTGGTGCCTTTGCTCCCTATACTCTTGCCTAAGATGAGAAGCAGTATGAAGGAGAAGAGCTGCTGACAGAAGAGAAGGACACTTCTCAAATGACTGTCTGGAAAAGGAGACATGAAATGAGACATGTTGCTCATAATTGACTTTTGAAACACACCTGAAATGTGGATTTCTCTGTTTAGGAAATAAACCTTTTCCATTCACCTTCCTGCCCTTTCCTGTCCCAAACTCAGCTGGAGCTACTACAGGAACACTGCTGAGGGTTCAACAGCCTGTCCTTGTTGGGCCCTGAGTGCATCTGTCAAGGACATCTGGCTGAGGACCATCCCTGATTCAGTGACAGAGCTCAGCTGGGGACGAGGCAGCAGCTTAACAGAAGTAGTTTTAAACTGTTTCTTGTGAAGTCAGTTCCTGAGCAGTGCTGGCATGAGTTGTAGCTTTGAAGTCCTGAGTAGTTTTTGGTTGGTTTTGTTCTTTTTTTTTTTCCTGGAAACCACAGACCCTTGTTTCTTGTGTCTACTTAAGAATATAATTGTAAATTGAAGGAGTAATTTTTAGCCCTTGAGTTTGTGTAAGAAAGTGACTCATGACCTGAATGTCCTCTTACAGCTCAGAGTGAGAAAGCTTATGAAAACTCATAATCATTGAGTAACTGGGTTTGAAAAGGCATTCAAGGAGATTGTGAGGTATAAGAGAAGGGCATGAAGTAATTTGCTTCAAATTCACAACTTGAAACTTAATGGGAAAGCTACAGGCTCTCTCCTTGCTCCTTCCTTTGTTTGAGAATCCATTTTTAAGTAGCAGAGGAGCCAAGAGGCAGCTAGAAGAGTTAGGGTAGCAGCATCTACCAGCTCTAACCTCCTACTCACATCTTTAGAGACAAGCAGACGTGCTGTGGTAGGGTGGTGCTTGGAGGAAAAAAGAACAGAAGGAGAGTTCAACCTCTCTTTTGCACCTTTATCCAAGAAAAACTGTGAATTATACCACTTTTTTGAGGTATTTTGTTAGAGGAAGTGTCATATCTTTTCTTCACCCAGTAAAAGGGTACTTGCATGACTCAACCAGCCATGCTTAGGGCTGTGAATTTCTGGCATTGTGACAATATTGGTGTCAAACATTTCCCTCGCCTAGCTTCAGAAGTCTAAGACTGTTCTGAGGACTGTAACATTAGGAAAGAGAAGGTTATGTGTATTCTGGTTGAAGTCACTTATTAAATCTCACAGAGTTGCTGCTTTTTGGGTGAAGGGTGTACTGAGTGAGTGCTTACCGTGGTTGGAACAGGAGCTCCCAGGCTTCCAGACCATCAGTAGGCTTTTTGTGGGGAAGTATGATAGTTCAGCCAACAAGAAACATAGGTAGTTGTCAAGTGGTCTGTCAGCACAGAATAGCAGTGACACTATTTGTGAATGGCAACCTCTGCAAGGGGACAAAAAAAAGAAAAAAGGTGACAAAAAATAAATCTGTGTTAGGAGATTCAGTTTATGTGCTGGTGGATACTAAGAGTGAAGCAGCCTTACCCTGTGGCAAATGGCACAGATCTGCATAGCTGCTCAGGCACAGTGGAGCAGAGTAGGGCTCGTGTTGTACACTGCAAAGGCAGCTTGCTTCTCTTTTGACTAAAATAATTTCAATAAGAATATTTAGTTTGAGGAATTTCTTAGTCTGTCAAGTAACTACCCTATTAGAAATAAAAATCTGCTGGAAAAATTGGATTCTGTGTAGTTCTTGGATGGCAGTTTGTAGCCAGCCTGAATACAGTCTGGATACAGAGGTCTTAAGAGGTTTTCTACATGCTTTTTTCACATATACCTTAAAAAAACAAAAACTAAAACCACCAAACCCTAGCAGCAAAACATTTAGGTTCTTTGGAATGAAGTAAAAACAGAGGTTAAAATAAATTTTTTATATGAGGTATCGCCTGCGCAGAATGACAGATAGGGAGCACATACAGAAGGTTCTATGCCTGTGATTTACGTTTGGAGGGGAAAGAGTGCAGTACAGCTTTGTCCTGCTAAACAGGCTAAATATGTTTGTAATTCTACAGCAGTAGGCCTTAAAAACATAAGTTTATGTTTTGAATAAATTTAAGGCGCTGTTACATAACAACTTCAACCTTTTTGTTTGTTTGTTTGTTTTCTTCTCTCTTTCCCTTCTACAGATCACACATCCGTGGGCGGGCTGGGAGACAGTTTTTATGAATATTTATTGAAAGCCTGGCTTATGTCAGACAAGATGGACACGGAGGCAAGGAAGATGTACGACGATGCAATTGAGGTGATTATAATTCATTAAGTTTTCCAATACAGTGGAACCATCTTTAATGATTTTAAGGAAATTAAATTAAATTTTAAAAAATAACAAAAAACCTAGGCAGAAAAACCACCACCAAACACAGGACTTGTTTTGATTATGTAAGTTATAAGAAATCAAGTGATGAATAATTCTAGCTTTCACTCTGAGTAGTTTAAAAAGTATTATTGTGGAATACATGTGATGCAGATTATTGTGCTAAAAATAATCAGCTTTTCCCAAATGGTACAATGTAAAAGCCCAAGCTCTAATTTAGTAGAAGGAGATCTAGCAGCCTTGAGATGTGTGCAGAACAACCAAGTCACTTTTTCCAGTGTTGAGAATTTGTCATTCTAGGACCTGTAGTCCCGAATTGTTTTATTCTCTGCATTATTTTTTAAGGTATTTACATGTTTTATTCCATATTTGCCTTGTAAAATGTAATTCATATCTATTCCTGTTTTAATGGTTCTTTTGTGCTATGGTCTTGCTTCCTGTCACAGACCAAGAAGTGCTTGCCCAAGCGGGGCAGTACTGCAGGATGGTTCCATGGGATTTGGGGTGAGGGCATTTCTGTGGTGGCTCTGAGCTTTTTGCTGCCCAGCTCCTATTTTCCCAGTTTCCCCATCCTTTCTCAGCAGCCTCTCGTAGTGGTGCCCACTATGCCACCATTCCTCTGCTACAGTTTAAACACAGAGAGATTAACTGAGCTGGTTTGAGTCACGTGAGCTGTGGTACCACCAGCAGGAACTGTGTTGTCTTGTCCCAGTGCTGGTGTGTGGTTGGTGCCTGATGTGTTCCAGGCACAGTGCATGCCCTGTTGCTTTCAAACATAAGTTTTAAAAGCTTGGTTTTAGTGCAATTGGTCTTCTAAAGCAAAACCTGCTCTTGGAGTTCTCAAAATCCACATTTTAAAAGACATATAGTGAAAGTTCTAGTACAAAATTGCTTTGAAGCTGTAATATGTCTTATTCCTGACCTGAATTTGATTACATTTGACTTCCAGCTGCTTTGACTTTTTCCTTCTCTCTACATTGTTTTAAAGGACTATCTGGACCATATAGCTGGTTACTATCAAATATACAATAGATATTTTCTCCTGAAGGAAAAATACATTATTTTTTTTGTTCTTGCAATATAAGACAATTTTAAAATTATTTCTTAAGCTTTCTTCTATGTATTTTCCAGTGCCTTCAGTATGGAGACAGCAATGTAATGGTGGTTCTAATGTGATTCTTCTAACTGATTCCTTCTTGGTTTTATCCTCTTCATCCAGCCAGGAGCTCTGTTTGCACTCTTAACCTTTGCCTCAAACCATCATCCACTTTCCAGTTGCTTTATTCTGAAGCTGGTTATAATCTTTTTGATTTACTGCTTTCCTACCACTGTGATTTACATTCCCAATTCCTCAGTGTTTGACCTTACACTTATCTCTGTTGCAACATATTGTTCAAGCAAAACCCATTTTGTCACCTGCTCTTAGTAATTTTACAGAACTGACTTTATCATTATCTATAGTTCCATCAATTTTTGTGTCATCTGCAGTTTTTTTCTAGCATTTTTCTTGGAGATCATTGTTAGAAATAATGCCCAGTGTTGAATAAAGTATCTAAGCAGAATCTTCATGAGATAAGGATTTTTTGATTTTTTAAATTTTTTTTAATTTTTTTTTTTTTTACTTTGAACTGTTCTAGCAAGCCAGCTTTTAATCCACTTCATATGTGTTGCCCTGAATTTGTTTAGGACTAATATTTTGTAAAATGCCAAGAAATTATTGAAATCCCTTGTATTCCTAGTATCAGCATATACATATCAATCAAGCATTTATTTTTGAAACCACATCATTAATTTTATATTGTTTTATTTACTTTTTAAACTACTGATAAAGCATTGGCTGTTTCCCAATCCTATTGAACTTCCTTAGCTTTTCAGGGTTATTTAAATTCCAATTGCTAGTTCAAAACGTTAGTTGTGTATTTTTAATGGGTTAAAATACAGTTTATGGGGTCCTGTGGGTTTAAAGATGTTTAGCAGTTGATATCTAACTTCCATTGTGGTTACTGTTGAAATATTTTACTCTGATGCTTAAACTGTGAACACTTCAAAATTAGAGGAAATAAACCCTCCTATTCATCCTCTTCACTGTAAACCATCTCGCAATGGTCACATCTCTGAATGGAGACAGGGCAAGGCAAATTTGGGACCAGGTGAAAACACCGTGTATAGGAGGGAGGAAAATCCAAGCTGCTCCTGCTTCATATGTGATATATCCTGCAGTCCTAACATCAGAGGGTTCCTTTAGCTTTTTCTCAGCTAAATCCCCCCTGTACATTTGAGTCTGCATGAACTATACTGATTTATGTGCTGTGGAACATACTGTTTCAGGGTTTGTGTCTCTCCCAGGTTCTACTTGACATTGAAAGACATAGGCAAAGAGTCATTAACTAGGGTTTGCTCTGCATAACTGCAATACAAATTTTTATTTAAATTTTTTAAAGAGGCTATTCCCTTACCATTCTTTTATTCTTTCCTATAATATAGGTCTTTGTCAGTAGCTATCACTTCTTATTCTTTGTTTTTCAAAATGTGGAGCAGAAGCTCTTTGCATCATTTGTGCAAACACAAGGGGAAAGGTGTAGCATGCCTTCTTCCCACTCACAGCAGAAAGCTGGAAATGTTCTCACCACCCACCAGTCTAAAAGAATGTCTCTGTCCAGACACACTTCACTCCCTTATCTTATTACAGCAGGGTGAGTGGAAGATGGACAACATAACCTCACTCCTAAGTCTTTCAGTAGACAGTGATATCTCATTCCTTGGAGCTATCACGGGGAAGAAAAATGCAGCACGTGTTCTCCAGATGTCATGGTTTCTGAACCATGGCATATGAAGTCTTATCCATGTCACCACATACTTCCTAACATGAATACAAACAAGTTGTATATCCATAACCCCTCTGTATATAACATGGGTGCAGTCTTCCACTGTAAAGGACACTTCATTGCCATATCCTAGTATGGAAATTCACAGCTATGATAAAAGGTGAAATTGCGATACCTGTTGGGAATTTTTTGTGGTGATAAAAATTAAGGATGGGCCTCTTAACTTTGCTTTCAACATCATCATGTGGGCCTTCCAGCTAGTCTGGTTTCAAGTGTCTTTTTCTCCTTCTCATATCAGCTGGAGGATAAGTAAGCTTCCTTTTGATCTGCTGCCTTGAGTAGTCTAATCTGTTAGGCTTATAAATTTGATCCTCATTCTTTCTTACTGCACAGCATTAGGTAGCTAAAAGAAGGATTCAGCAGTGTGCTTGGCTGTCACAACATAGGAAGTATTGCTGCAAGACAGCTCAAAAAATCTTAGTTTTTGTAGTCATGAAAGGCACATGAACTTCAGAGGAACATTCAGATTTTGCATAGAGTCACAGAATATCTTGAATAGCAAGGGACCCTCAGGAGTCATTGAGTCCATCTCCTGGCCCTGCACAGGACACCCCAAGAGTCAAACCATGTGCCTGAGAGTGTTCTCAAAACATTTCCTGAATTCTGTCAGTGCTGCTTGGTGCTGTGACCACTGCCCTGGAGAGCCTGTTCCAGTGCCCAGCCATCTGCTGGGTGAAAAACCTTTTCCTGCTATCCAACCTAAACCTCCCCTGATTCAGCTTCAGGCCATTCCCTCGGGTTCTGTCACTAGTGTTGAGAGTGAAGAGATCAGTGCCTTTCCCCCTGCTGCCCCTTATGAGGATGTTGAAGACTGCAATGAGGTCTCTCCTCAGTCTCTTCTCCAGGCTGAACAAACCAAGTGACCTCAACCACCCCTATTTTTCAGGTATTTCACAGACTAAAGAAGCTTCTTCCATTAGTTAATCTCTTAGTTGATGTGAACTAAATCTTCTCTTTGGGAATTTGGGTATACATGTCCACCCTGGTACATGTATACTCCTTGAAGTCCAGCTGGATGTCATTGCTTTGCAGTTCCTGTCAGAGTGCTCTGTGGCCTCAGCTATCCAGCCCAGGATACAAATGCCACATCTATCCTAAACTGCACAAACTTTTCTTATCTACTGGACAGCACTCCCAACAATGCCCAGCTGTCCCTTGTTAAAATTACTGTAAATATTAATTTTCATTTTTCTGCAGTTGGCAGCTTGTTGTTGAATGATAAAGTATTTTGAGAGAGTTGCATTTATGTTCTTGAGATGCTTCCTTTGCGACTCTCAGGATCTAACCTAGTTATTAAGTAGCTGATACGACTTGATTTTCAGACTTCAAAAATAACCCCTTCTACCAGGCGGTTATTTTCAAGTTCAGAAGATGTGTTTTCTGCTCAGAAGAGGAGCATGTTGCACCTAGAAAATGGTCTTCAGTCAAACCATGAAAGTCTGAAGTGGAGGAGTAGCTCATGGAGAAATATATAAATTTGGCCTTTGTTGGCTATCCTGGTGTTAACCACAGCAATTTTGTCCTACTGGAAATGCTTCTGCAACTATTTACTCCTCAACAGTTATGAGATTATGGGAAGATACAATTTGAAAGGAAATGTCGCTTAACATTTGGAAAAAAATGCTTTCCTCTAGGAAATAAGTAATCCATATGCTTTAGTGCCTTCCTGCTCTACATAAAGTGGCTTTCCTTCAAAGAAAACTCAACCTTTATGTACCATATGGTTGAAAAACATCAATTTTGTCACCGTCTAGAATAATGGAATCAACAGAGTTAATGCTCCAGATCTTAATGTCCTTTCCAGTGGCAGTGTTCAGCAGATCCAATATTTCCTGTACCAGTACTTTCAGATAAATGAGGCTTGTGCAGTTTACCACATCAGGCTCCTTAGCAGCAGAAGTCGTCAATGGCAGTTTACACGATGGTTAGACAACCAGCCTCGCAGGTGTCAGTCTTACTGGTTTCTGCTCTGTCAGTTATTTCTGCCTTCTCTCTGGATCCTGCCATGAGCACAAACCTCAGATCTGTCAGTGGTATTAGTGAAGGAATTAACCTAACAGGAGTGCAGACCAGCACTTCTCTTTCATTACTTTCTTGCTGTGTAATGCTAGACATGGTAAATACTGCAGTAGGTTGGCAGGAATTGTGATCCTCTCTGAAAGAGCCTTAAGCAAATGTTGTTCGATCTAGTTTGCAAACTTTGGAAAGTTAGGTCAACTATTCTAAGAGAAGGATACCATTTATAAGTCACAAGATACAACATGTATTGGTACCAATGTGCAAAAAGAAAGCAGTAGTTGCCTCGTATAAAATAATAAAGTTTTTTGTGAACAGCTGTTCTAGCACCCATCATTTGAGAATGTGCAATCAGAAAGCTGCTATGGAGAAGCTAGAATGTGGCTGGAGCATTCCTGTCACTTCCTATTAAAGACTGACTGAGGGTACAGGTTTGCATATGTTGCTGTCCAGAAGTTTCCAACATGGATGTGTTTTCTGAGTACTCACAGAGTGTACAGAGCAACAAATAGGTACTTCTCAGAGTTAACAGACAAATACTGTTTGAGACATAAAATAAGTGCTGAATTCTCAAGTCAAAGTACAGTGTTCTCTATGCTGTGATTTTTCTGTTAGATGTCATTAGTGTTTTTAGCAGTTAGAGTATTTATTATTTTTTTGTTCTTTGAAATTATATTCTTATAGCTGTCTGTTTCTGTAGTGCTCAAAAGTGAATTTGGAAAAAAGAAAATTATTTTTCTTTCAAAAACTGGACTTTGCTCGATAAAGGAATGCTAATAAGTAAAACTTTCTTGTGAAACAGCATTTGAAAGTTCTCTTAATCTCTTTGTAGGCCATAGAAAAACATCTCATCAGAAAGTCCAATGGAGGACTGACCTTCATTGGGGAGTGGAAGAACGGGCATCTTGAAAGAAAGATGGGCCATTTGACCTGTTTTGCAGGTGGAATGTTTGCCCTTGGAGCAGATGGTTCCAGAGATGATAAAGCTGGACATTATTTGCAGCTCGGAGCTGAAATTGCACATACATGTCATGAGTCGTATGACAGGACAAGTAAGACCTACTGCTAATCTAATTATTTCAATGCGTGGAGTACAGCAACTGTTGTAATTATTTTTAGGATTTGTTATGGACTTCGTCTAACATGCGCTGGTTTTATACCAGTATGAATTTTTAACACCTGTCTATTTACTTCTGCTCTACATCATTGAGTAAATATAAACCCAGACTTTATGGTTCATTCATTCATGTTTATCCTTATTTTTGGATCAGTCAACTAAGATAGGTTATATGGGTATGGGGAGGAAGGAATTTGTATGAACTCTTGTTCTCACGGATATATAGGGAAGTTTTCAATTTCATATATACTGTTCTTAGAGTTAAGTAGTGGGAAAAATTTATAAATAGGCTTTTTACTGGTTTTAGTAATAGTACATTCTGAGTAAGTACTATTAAGCAAGAGAGGATGAAGACTACTGTGCAGACTGTGAGAAGGCCAAAGGCCTGACTGGTGAAGAGGCAGCATCAGACTTCATTGTTGGGCTGGAAGTTTCTCAAGGTCAGTCTTTTGGATGAGGATTATTTTATAGTGACCTTGATGCTTGAAGTGTACTGATTATGCTTAGGGTGACCATATAGTTGTAAAACATAATTAAAATGGAAGAGTCTCAGCATAGTAATCAGGAGCATCTTGAGAACTGGACTGTCAGAAGTAAGAAGTTCACTAGAAAAGTCGGGAGCTCTTTGTCTGAACTGGGAGTTGAAAAATGTCCTGGTCTGTATCAGATGAAGAATTTTCAGCAGAGATCAGATTATATTAAGACTGCCTTAGAAGACATGTGTAATTTGTCACCCAGAATACTCTGTATAAATCTGAATTGCAGAACAAGTGCAGAGAAGGACCAACATAATGGAGTGGCAGAGCTTTTATCTTACAGTGGGGAAAATATGAGGGATTGGCCTGCTCAGGCTATAAAAATAATACCGAAGAAAGGAACAAATTTATTGCCATCTCAAGGGGCAAACACTGAAGAGAAATAGTGTTTTAAGATATAAAAGAACATAGTTGTAGCAAAAGCAGGATTTTTAAGCTCGCTGTGAATAAATGTAGGTTGAAAATTGGAAATGGTTTTGCATAGCTATCAGAGAAGTAAGCTTCTGAAATACCTTCTCAATAGAAATAATGAAACTTAAGCAGTTTTAAGATGAGAATTCATGTATTTATTCACAGGATTACATTGTATCACTGTATAGTTGCCTATCTTTTTAAATAATTCAGTCATGAAAGTGATAATTTTATTTGGGTAGCAACAGCTTTGAAAAAGGAAAAGAAAAAATATGAGAATGCTTAAGAGAAAAAGGTAGGACATAGCAGCTATTGTATTCTGAAAAATTGCATTTAAATGTTTAATTTGATATTTAAAAATAAGCAATGTTAAATTTACAGCTGTTTGAGCAGACCTACTTTTATTCCTTCAGATGTTTATTCTGTACCCTAAATAAGTCAAAAGATGGGAGAGATAAAAGTTTTGATTACATATTTAATGACTGTACAAGAGCACATGAGCAAGAAAGACTGAAAGCTGTACAGACAGCTATAAATTTGCAATGCTCTTGTTTTCTTTTTTTCAGTCATGCAGTCCCAGGAATGTGGATTGTTTGTTTGGATGTTTTAGTTTGAATTTTCTGGACTGATTTTTCAAAGAAAATTAAGAACTTACATGTGCAAAATGTCAACTTCTTCATTATGTTTTAGCCGCAGAATTTGAGTATAATTGCACACTTTAATGGCAGAACTGGCTGATGGCAGAAAAAGTATCTTTAAGAAGGCAGACAGTCATCCTGGTTCAGCAGGCAAAGGGGATTGCCTGATTTCTCTCTCATATGGACTTGGGAGAGAACTTGTCCCATTTGGCATCCTCAGGAGAGAAGGATGCAGAGACTGCATGCAAGGGATAGGCAGCTCCTGCTGTAGATAAACCAGCAGAGCTGCCCTTTCCTGTGTCATCCCACAGCTGCTCATAATAAACAGTATGTACCTGGTGATGTAATACTTTAGTATGAAAATACTACTTTATGAAGCAACCCAAATTTCCATAGCTAAGCTTGAGTCTCAGCAAAATTGAAAAAAATTTCACAGAATAAAAGCATTTCTGGAAAATGAGGGCATTATATTGCCAACTGTCATCAACCTGTTGCACATATTGCAGATTTGAAAGCCTGTTGAAAAAAAAATAGGTATTTCAGAAAGCTGATTATTTCAGTGCTGACTAGTACAGAGAAACTGGAAAGTCTTGAAACTATTCCTGATGTATTTTCTTGGGGATTATATCCCAGTGGCAGCTGGCATCACTGCCATGTAATCGAGAAGTTTATGCAGGGACATAGTCTCACTGGTAATCTGAGTCACCTATCAATGTTCCCCAGGAATATCTGAGAGAAGACCTTAGACTCCAGAGTCAGGCTGGAAAAGTGACTAGGTATGTTGTGAGAAGCTTGAGCCCTTGTCATGGCTCTGTGAAAATACTTGTAGATTCTGCTGAGGATCAGTCTGTAGCACTCCTCAAAGGATACCTTTCTAATTCAGCAGCTGGAGAAAGCTGGTGATCTTTGGAAGGTGGAGGCAGGGGATGTAGTCATGGTCTGCCTCTGAGCAAGGGATTTGTGTTTCCAGGATCTGCTGAATATGGCAGCATGAGAGCCCCCTCCAAGGCTCTTCCCCTTTTCAGGAAATTATGAATGCATGTGGCACCCCTTAGAAACACCAAGGATTTGAAAAGGCTTTTTGATGGTTAATGAGAAAGCTTAACTGTAACCAGAAGAGTCTTATGGTGTGTAGTCTACACATGCCTCTGCTTCCTACCAAAATTACTATTTTTTGTACCATAAGCTATCAATAGATTAATGCTGCAGCCATCCTAAATCTCCCATCCTGTGACAGGAGATTTCAGGATTTTCCTGTAGTCCATTGTGCTCTCAGTTTGGAGAGAAGATTCAGAAAAACAAAGATAAGGAGGCATGTTCTGATCTGTATGCCCACTTACTAGCAGAAGAAATAATGCTGTCTGTAGGCACTGGTAAGGCTGCAAAAAATACAGTTCATGGCACAAGGTTTCTTGATGTTTAACCTTATGTTAGTATTGCATATCTTGAGGTGTTCTAGTTTCTGGGGAATAGTTCTTTGTTTTTCATGCTTAATGTGCACCACTGTGAAACATGGCACAGGCATAAAATAATCAGCAATGCAAGATCTGTAGATGGCAACAAAAAAGAAGTCAAATTAAATCAAAATAATAGAAAGATCACTAACAGATCAGTCTGAATAATCAGCTTTCATAGGTATTGCAGAGGTTAAATAAATAATCAAAATTATCTGTATAGATGGCATTGTGTGCTGATCTATAGCACACAGTATTTTTAGTACACTATACCATCCCTTGTGCATAAGAATTTTCCTAGCCATTAGCTGATAGTGTGTAAAGTATTGACTGACTACAGAGACCTTATTTTAGGAGGAAATTTTTTGCACTTCTTTAAAGTTTCTTGACAAGAGCTGTCCTCAGAATTGGGGTACAGCTTTAGCTGGTTTTTATGTGTGACAATTCTAGTGCAGAATAAGCCAGATGACTGAGATTTCAGTTGGGACATATGCAAGGGTATGAGTTGATGCTGTCTCTGTCCCAAGACTCTCAGTTAGCAGATAAACAGACAAGGTTGAAGAAACAAGAATAATAACATGTTTTTGTGAGATGTCTGTAATAGTAGTGAGTGTTGATGGAATCATTCAGTCTTAAACAGAAGTATCTTGGATGTTCTCTTCCTCCAATTTTGTATGAGTTAGAGCCTAGCAAGTATTATTATAATTATGAATCCTTTCTTACTTTCAGGAAATTTAGTGATAGATTGATTGTAATCTTAAAGGAGCATACAAAACATACAACAATATTTGCAAAAGTAATTCTAAAATTGGAAATATACTTATCTGAAAGTATAAGGATTTGCCCTTTTATTTGGTCAGAGCTAAATACAGCTCTCATTGAATCAACTTTATAACCGTTAAAATCTTTTAAAATGGTGTTTGTTCAGCTTTGCAGTTTTGCACTGGTATGAAATTGTTTCTTATCTGCTTTCCCTGCCTAGACTATAGTCTACCAGCGCTATTAATGTGAAAATATTTTTATTATTCTGTGACCACTGTAGCATTGTAAAATGGCCTTAGATTGTTCTTGGCTTAGAAGAATGGCCTCTGAAAGATACTGTGCCCATAATAGCTTCTTTTCTTTAGTCAGCTATTAGCAGAAGGGCTGTTTCAGATAAGAATTACGTGAAATCATCACAATATGCAGACGTCACCCATCCTTGGGTAGTTTAATTTCTTGTAGTGCCCAATAGCATTAGGAGTAGGTGTGAGTAAATAGTTAAAGATTTAATGCACGAGCAGGGTCCAAAACAAGAGAAGACATCGCAGTTTCTGTAGGTGGTGGATCACAAGAACTGCCTGAAATCCAGCTTCTTTGGTGGATAAGACTAACATAGCTGTAATGTTTCCCTGATTTCCCAAAGGCTTTTCAACAAGTGTTTTACTAAGGCCCATTAGGGACATTAAACAGAATCTAAGCAGCAACTACCTGCATGGTGGAAGAAAATGGGCATAATATAGAAAACAGGATAGAGGTAAAGAGTCCACTCTTGCAGTGGATGAATGCTGGTACTCTGATGTATTTGATATATATTTACATGTGTGTGTATTGGTGTGCAAAATGTATACTATATTTATACACATTGTAAGTGTGTAGTATATTTTCATTTAATATTTTAATATGTATTATATATAAATAAAACATACACATATATAAATGATCAGAAAAGGTCAGGAACAAGAAGGTAAGTGTGCTGATAATAGCAAAAAAAACCCACTACACAATAACCTTATGAGAATGAATAACTGCATAATAAATTGCTAAATTAAATCCAATGTAGTTAAATGTAAAGTAAGGCACCTATGAAAAAATTATTTCTAACCTCACATATTAAATGGTGAATGTTAACTGACCATTGCAATTCAGGAAATTGCTTTTGAGATTATGAAAACATCAACTCAGTAGCACTCAGGAAAAACAAAATGAGAAAGAGCAAAATAGAAAATGTCATTATGTCACTGTGGTAATCTCATCTGCACTTTTTTTTTTTGCTGTATTTGCTGGTCCTCTCATTTTACAAAGGATATATATAGAATTGGAAGAGTTGCAGAGAAGGGCAAGAAGATTAACTAAAGGCATGGAACAGTTTCCATTCAAGCCACAACTGAATTGGATAGTATTATTCAGGGTGGAAAAGGGACCTTCTAGGTAGGATTCAGCAGATTTGCAAAATCACATAGGGATTGGAAAGTGGTTCTGCATCAAATAGATATTAGAGATGTGGAACTCCTTAGCAGAGGTTGTTTTGGATGACCAAGGCTTACACAGATTTAAGGAAGCAACAGATAAGTACTTGGGAAATAAATCTGTTAAGAATTACTAACCACCTAAAAATGTGTGTCTTGTTTGGGAGAAGTCTTGAGCTCAAAAACAGTAGAGGCTGGTAAAAAAGATAGTAAAAGGTATCTCATATACTTGACAGGTGCTTTCACTTCCCCATCAATGTCTGATTTTGCCTATTGTTGGAGATGTGATACTGAAGGAGACAGAAATCCATTTGGTTCAGTATGACCATTCTTAAATTCAGAATTTTGGATAGGTAGAACTTTGTACCTTTTCTCCTCCATTTTATAGTGAGATTTATTTAATTTTTTAAGTGAAACTGATAAAGTGGCCCATTTTGAAAGGAGTGCAATAAACATTTTCCTCATCATTCATGTGGCTGAAGCACAGTGATGCTTTTTCTTTTGGCATCCAGAGCCACAGTCCCTTGAAATAGAAAGATTAAGGAACTTCTTTTGAAGATTTTCTGCTGGTGCATGCACTGAGAGTTGCTCGAATTTTTCATTATAGAATTCTAAGATTCCCTCTTCAGACCTGTGAAACCATGGTTAATTTGAATCTATGGCCCATAGGAATTACATGATTAATTGCTTTGATAATTTTTAAAGCTTGAGTGTAGCTTCGGAGTTCTGCGCCTTAAAAATTCTCTGCCAAAACAAATGATGGGGTGCAGCTTTAGATAAGAGTACATTATTAATGTTAAATTTGAGGACCAATGTGCAGCTGTCTAATACATAATATGTGTAATTGCAACTTGTTATTGTAGACAGTTTTTCTACAGGTGTGTTTTTCTTATATGAGTAGTCTTCCAGGTGCTGGCACAGGGCCTTTTCCAGTTCCTTTAAGGGCTTAAATAGTGTCTTTCATAGTTCAGAGATTTATTTTCAGGTGTACTTAAGACTTCATTGCCCAGTTGTAAACCTTTTACTTGAAGATCACAGCACATCAGTTACAGTGGCCTGACAGCACGTCTTTAAACCAACAGTTTGAATTAAGATACAGATTATTTGGCATGATGCTACTTGGTTTAGTTCTAGGATCTTTTCCTGCTGTGCTGGGGGGGATCAAAGGACATCAAAACCTGTGTTGTCCCTTTTTTTCTTTTTGCTTTTTCTTGTAAATAACTGATGTTGGTCACTTCAATTTTATCCTATAATGTGTTGGTGAATGTGTTCGTGTGTTTATATTCTTAGTGTTTCATTAGTTTTCAAGAGGATTACTGTAGTCCTGTCAAAACAGTTATTTTCTCACAGGAATTGGATAAATTATTCGTAAGAAAAATTATAGGCCTCAACAGTAGGAAATACTTATGAGACTGCTTAAAGACTAGCTGGGTTCTGATTTTTTTCACAAGCTTGGTATATAGCAGTCTCCTTGCCACCCTTTGTGCAAAGATTGGTATGGAGCAAATTTTTTCTTACTTTTACTTTTTTTTTTGGTTGTTTGTTTCCTCTGCAGCACTAAAGCTGGGCCCAGAAGCATTCAAATTTGATGGTGGCGTGGAGGCAGTGGCAGTACGGCAGAATGAGAAGTATTACATCCTAAGGCCAGAGGTGATTGAGACCTATTGGTATATGTGGAGATTCACCCATGATCCCAAGTACAGGCAGTGGGGCTGGGAGGCAACACAGGTAACTGTATTAATTATCTATTAGTAATTTAATTTTGTGTATTTTCCCTTTGAAGCCACTTCAGTCTCATGATACTGAAACTTTGAGTGGTAATTGATTTGCACACATTCCTGTAAATTGGGGTATATATGAGGGTGCACACAATTATTGCTGTTTTGCATCTGCTGAGCCATATGCCCAGGTGAGATATGCATTCAGAATTATATAGCTCATGAGTTTTAGCCATGGAAATAGAATCCCCTAGTCATGACTCCTACTGTTGTCAGTAGTGCACAGCCCCCGAAAGTTTCTCTACTTCCCTGCTATTTCTCCAGCAGTCTTTGGAAACAGCTTAAAGCCAGTTTCAGAGATGAGAATAAACATTAAAGATAACAACTTAGTAATTAAATATTTTGCCGAAGGAGATGAGGGAAAAGCAAAGGAGGAGACAAACCAGGAGACTGGATAAGTTCATTCTGTGGCTGAAACCCAGTTTAGCTCCAGAAGCAAGAGATCAAGAAAAGGCAGGAGGAGATCTGTTGAGATGCCTGTATTCAGAATATTTAGCCAAGCTCATTGCTATCCATCCCTCAGCACAGCTGCAACACCTAGAAAAGGCCAGGTATTTTACAGTTGTGTCTTAGTGTGGTTTTGCCTTTTAGTCTGTTTTGTTCCAACCAGAATTATGTTATTCTAGAGACAGGTTCCACATTTGTAGCATTTATATTCCAGAATGCATTGTTGCTGTCTCTGAAACATCAAACATTGAGTCTCATCATCCCTGCTGCCTAAACTAAGCATATTTCTAATATGACAAAGTTAGTAACCTACTCCTTGCCCGTGTAGATACTACAAATTCTTGCTGATCTAACACCTGCTCCTTTCAGAAGCTATGGCTGGATGATCCAAGCTGAGGTGGGGTCCTTTGTAATGGGTTAAAGAATTTGCAAATTTAAAGATTTTTCAGGGCAGGATCAGTCTCTTAAGCACACTGCAAAGCATGTCTTTTAATTGCATTTTGTTCAGTTTTCTCCATATGCTTTCTCCATTATCTTGGTCCTCATTAATGCTTTCAAAACAAACCCTCCCTTCTTCCTCCCCTGCCTCCATTTTTCTCTATGTGCAGGGTAGGATTTTATTTTATCCTTCTGTCAACCTCCATCGAAGTTGTAAATCAAGCAGCCTATGTGTTTAATTGCCTCTGTCCTTACAGACTGCCTTCTTCTGCTTGTTTCCTTGATAGATTTCTTTATCAAACATAGCCATAAAATATTTTTGACTTCTTTCATAAATGGTTTTGCAAACCCGTCCTTCCTACAATTTTTTTACCCTACTATCATACTGACACAGAAGCTTGAAGCTTTTGGTTCCCCAGGATTTTCTGTTCATTGAATATAGATAATAAGTTCTTGTGTTTATTCCTCACACCTACTCACTATTTTTTCTCCTTCTCTATCACACACGGCTCTGGCTGTGTTTATTCCATCATTTATAAATAGCGAAGAATCTGATGTGACATGCAGAACAGTTGGCTTACTGCTATTGTACAACACTGTCTGAATTGAATTTGTCTTCCTTTTGCCTTCCAACCTCTGAAGCATACTTGGATTTATTATCATATTTTTTGACAAAACTTACGCACTTTAGTGCAAATCCTATGCTTTGTCCAAGGCCTGTTTTGTTACATCTCTCCAAATCCAGTGTCTGTGGGGGAAAAACGAGGAAGTTCAATTGTACATTCCCTCAGTGATCATAAATCCCTGTGACACGGTCTCTATCTCTTTCCTGATGAAAAAAAGGCTAATTCTCCCTAATACTGTATTTAGCACCAGAGACAACATTCATCTCAATTGTATTGGGCCAGTCAAATTGGATGATGGTATGCTGGGGGACTGGCTGAAGTATTACAGAAATAGGCATGCAAGATACTCAGAGTAAGTACAGAAAATTACTAAAATCCTTTTCAGGCTAATTATTTGAAAGCAATAAGAACTGCCACTTCATAATAGGCATGTAAAGTCAATTACTAATCTGAGCTCTGTGAGTGAAGGGTTCAATTAAGAGTTGTGGACTTGTGTATCTCACTAAGTTGGATTGCACCACAGAGGCTGCTGAGTTCGTCAGAGCTTCTACTAACAGTGAAAATAAATAGACAAGACCTGAAGCTCGGGCTAACTTCAGGCAAATTGAGGATTAAGATTAAGATGGAGTGAAAAGACCCATAGCTCTCTGCCCTCATGAGACCTCAGTTGCACCCAGATCTGAGGTCCTCAGCAGAAGAAAGACATGGACCTGTTAGAGCAGGTTCCAGGAAGGGACACAGATATAATCCAAGGGTGGGAGCACTTCTCCTACAAAGACAGGCTGAGAGAGCTGTGGTTGTTCAGCCTGGGGCTCCAGGCACACCTCATTGTAGCTTTCTAGTACCTAAAGGGGGGTTATTAAAAGAAGCAAGATGGTGTTTTTATATGGGCAAATAGTAACAGGACAAAAGGCAATGTTTTTAAACTGAGAGAGGACAGATTTATATTAGATGTTAGAAAGAAATTCTTTACTGAGAGAGTGGTGAGGCACTGGAACAGGTTGTCCATAGAAGCTGTGGATATAAGTGTTCAAGGTCAGGTTGGATGGAGCCCTGAGCATCCTGTTCTAGTGAGTGGCATCCCTACCCATGGCAGTGAAGTTGGAACTAGATGATCTTTGAGATCTTTTCCAACCCAAGCCATTCTGTGATTCTACTTAGGAAGAAGACAGAAAAGAGCCAGACATAGGTTGGAGGTAAAAGAAACATGGTTTCACAGTTTCATGGGTTAGAAGCTGTCAGTACAACAGCTGGTGAAGAAACCGGCACATTTTTTTGGGCGTGTTTTTGGCACAGTCAAGAAAAGTCACATATGCCATAAAAAACACTCTCAGAGAAACTGAGGGAGCTGGGGTTCAATTTAGAGGCATATCAAATTTTATTTCCAAAGAACTTAGGTTCACATTGACCTCCCTGTATGTTGTAGGCACTGAGATTTCACTTTGTGTCACTTTTCAGTCAAGACACGTGTATTTGGCAGGAGTGTATTGAATATTGTCCTGTTCTATTCTGTATTTGATTACAATAAACTAGAAAATCCACTACTTCTGGTAGTTTATTCCATTATTTATTTATTCTTGCTGTTAAAAAAAGCACGTTTTATTTCCCATTTGAATTTGCCTAGTTTCAGCTCTCAATCACTGGGTTTTCCTATGACTTCCTATGCCATTTAAAATTTTCCTTTCTCCCCTGTTTTCTTTCTGAAGAATTTTCATAGAATATAATAAGCTTAGTGCTGACTCTGCTGAAGATGCTAAACAAATTGCATTGTCTCTCACAGTAAAACATATTCTCCAAATGCCTGCACCTACATTAGTTCATCATCCTCCTGTAAAAATGAATTTTAGAATTGCATGTTCCGGTTTTGACTTCAGTGAAAAAAAAGTTTAGCCTGTGCAAAAATAACACTATGTCCCTGCTGCTGTCTCCCTGTTTACTGTCCCTGTGTGTATCTGCCACAATGTCCTAGCAGGAACTCAGACTGAATTGTCTTACATGGCCATGGAAGTCTTTGAAGTGTCTCTGCATTCCAAAGGTTGTTTCTACCTTCCAGGCTAGCCTCGGTCTGCAGTTACACAGTCTTGATGACTAGATTTAGGATTATGTGCCTGGTTTTATGAAACTCATTTTGTTTGGCACCCAGCTACCAGCAGATTACATTGTCTGCTGTTATTTATGTATGTCATTTTAGCCAGCAGCAGTGTTGCAATGACTGATAAAACTTCAGACTGCTCCTTGTGGATCTCTGTGAGAAGCAGCTCTATTTTGTGATGATTTTGCATTGCCAGTTCTTTCTTAAAGTACTGTCAGTCAGTTTTAAATTGAATTATATTGATGTGATATAGTGCTGCCTTGTCTTCCCATAACATCTTGAAGTACCATGTCAATTGCCTCAGAAGCTTTTAAGTTTATTACAGCTCTGCAGTTACCTTTATTTGTCAAATTTGTAGCTCTCAAAGAATGAAATCAAGCTTGTGACTAAGATAGTTTTCTATAAAACTATGCTGACTGGTGCTGGTTATCCTCGAATTCTTCTCTAAATATATATGTATCCATATCCATGTGTCACTGTAGTTGATTGGAACTAACATCGGGTATGCCATGCTGAAATTATTCAGTCTGCCAATGCCTCATAATGGTAGCTGTGTTACCTTAATACCCTTCCAGTCATCTTGGAGCTTCCCTGTATTCTGGAGTGCCAAAAATTAAGCATTGTCTTATCAGGGAGACTGTCTTCAACTCTGGAGTGAAAGTGTATCTGGGTGGCAAATCAGATGTCACTACACCAACTACTCTGAGGTCTGTGTGCAGGCAGAACACTGAAAATTTCAAGTGGCATTTTAAGCGGCTTGTCTGCTTTTCAGCCAGTGTCCTGAAGTTCTGTACAGCTCTGAATCAAGGACAAATTATCTGTTCATATTTTAAAATTTTCTATTTGGGTGGCTGTAAAGCAATCTTTCAGAGGCTTTTTCCCTGTACAGTCCATTACTACCTGTATTATGTAGAACTCTGATCAGCTAGGGTAATTCCTTTGCCTATTCTGAACAGGAGTCTGCCTTCCCAAGGAGAAATACAAGGTTACTTGGTAACCATAAGGAAAAAAAAAGTTGATACAGTTCATACATTTTCATTTCTCCAGGCTTGTAGGCCTACTGGCTTCACCAGTGTTGAGGTTAGTTACCCAAGTATGAGACTTATACAGCACAGAGCACGATCTCAGTGCTATCCATTAGCTACAGTTTCCAAAAAAAGCAAATTTTGTCTGGTCCACTGACTTGGGGGTTTAATTCTTCTGGAGGAAGGAGGTGGTGTCCTAATAGTGGTACTATATATTCCTTGTTTTCATTTTGTCAGGTCACTAGCAGGTTTCTCCTGGACAGGCTATGGCACACAGCATCAGAGTTGCTATTGGTTGACCAGAAAAACTCTGTCCTGATCAGTCTGTATGCTGGGAATTCTGGTGGAGTTGTAACCACTGGGGCTTCCTCTTCCATCTTGCCATGGTTCAGAGCAGACACAAAGTCATGTTCTGTGTCATTATAAAAGGGGATAGTCACAAGAGCAGGCACTTCATTTTCTGCCTATAAAGTATAAGTGCTTTGGCTCGTGTTTATTCATGTAGCACCTGGCAGGTGACTGTAGGAGTGCTGGGGAGGAATACACAAATGGTTCTGTAAACAGTGTATGCATTATTTCTTCAGAAGCTAAGCAGTTAATTTTTTTCTTTCCTTTTTGTTGGTTGGTTGATTGGTCTGGTTTGATTTTGTGTGGAGAGAGTGGTGTTGGGTTGGTTTGTTTTGTTGATGTTGTTTGGCTGCCATGTGGTAGCTAGTATCACTTTTGTCGTGCAAGAGCTTGCAGACAAAAAGATTGTCATGCATTTGGTGCTGTAGGGTTAGATGTGTCACATACACCGTTCTCTTCACTGTAGAGAAAATCTGGTCAACCCAGATGTTAGCATGTGAGTAGTCTCAGTGTAGCCCTAGCCTGCACTAGTAACCAAATCTGAAAGTAATTCATCCAGGCAGTTTCTCCTTTTAGACTCAAATTCCGACAAAAAATGGAATTTTTCCATCCAAACTTGAAGAAAGCTGTGCTTGAGATAAGGAATTACAGCAAGCATTAGATTTTGCCAAGACAGACTGGACCTTTCTTGGCATAAGTTCAGGCTCTAGAGCCACAGCCATTACAATAACATCATTTTGCCAGTCTCTCCACTTGCTTTTCTAAAAACCTTTCTTTTTGGAAATTTGAAAGAACTTTGTACAGTCTGGATTATTCTTTGGTCCATGAACAGTTGATTTCCACAGAGTTAGAATGTATTCTAGGAGGAGGTCAGCTGTAGTACCTGCTGTGCTGTGACTTACTGTCCTGGGTATCCTGCTTAACTTTTTGCTTTTCCTTCTGATTTCAGTGACAGCATCTGCTGACATTCTTTGGCCAGTGGAAAATTCCTCTTTGTCCCCCAGTATTTCTGGTATGCAAAGGCAATACTGAGGTCCTTGAAGATTTAGTTTTGATTGAATCTGTTTTCTCTGCTTAAAAAGGACATAATTCAAAACTTATTTGCTCCCCTGCCTTGGCTCCCCTCAGCTTCTGCTGAGTATAACTAGCAAAAACCAGAATTAACAAAAATGTGGGCCTAAAGCACCATGTGGAGAGGAGCTTCACACAAGGCTATCGGGCTGAATCATAGATTACTGAGCGACAGGTAGCTATGTTCGGTCATTGGTAATGACAGACATTCTGAGACAAAACATTTTCCTTCATCCCTGCTTCTTTTCTGTCCCCGCATGAATCTATTAAAAGAGTTGGTGTCTGCTGAGGAAGCACAGTCAAAGCAGCAGGAAAGCACAAATAACCTGTGAATCATTTCAGAGTTGTTTCTTCAGAGCCAGTTTTAATGGCTGGTATCCTTGTGTGTTGTAAGGTCGTGCATGCAAATGGAATAATGAAAGTGTAGGCGAGAGGTGCTCCGAGCTACTAACGCTTTCTTTCCAGTCTCCTCCTCTTCCATTGTGCTTTTCACAGTACTGTGTTGAAGCTGGGGCGTGGGGGGGGGCGGGGAATCCATTGGCCCCTTCCTTCATGGAATGTGTATGGATTTAAACTTCATGGTTTAAAGGTAAAGAGCTCTGCTGCAGTCCAGCATGCAAGCTGACTTGAGTTTCATTTGTATTAAGGGGAAACAGAGAATATCATATGTAGGAGAAGCAGATGAGGGGAGAGAGAAGCAGCTAGAAAAGTTTACAGGATGAAATCAACAGTCCATAAAGATGAGTACAGTATTTTATTTCTACTTTCAGTGAGTCTCCATGACTAGCTACCAATCAAAGAATTCCTATAACGCTTCAGACTCTTCCAGTTCCAAAATCCAAGGATATTTGTTACCTTCCTGTGCACTTCACAGCATGTATTGCATTGATTTGACTGATGGATGTTCTACTCAGTGTCAACTGCATGAGCTCAGAGAAAGTCTACGGAGTCCTTGTCTTGTCATCAGTATCAGCCACCAGTAAATACGCAGGAAAGAAAGTGTTCTTCCCCAGAATACCTTCTTAACATGTAGCAGTTTGTAGCAGCAGATGTGGTATCATTAATAACCCTGGAAGGATGCTCTTTCTGTATGTGCCCAGTCTCTTTTTCTTTTTTTTTCAGCATAAACTGTTAGTGTCCATAGCATTCTTCAACAAAGAGATTCACAGCAGGAAAATGCAGCACAAAAAGCACCACCTTCTTTGTTGATCAAGCTTGATGCTTTAGAGTTGCCAAATTTTAATCTACAGTTAAATTCTCTGCATCTTTTCCCTTCCTTTTTGCAGGCAATTGACAAGTATTGCCGAGTTAGTGGTGGCTTTTCTGGTGTCAAGGATGTCTATTCCTCATCTCCTACATATGATGATGTACAGCAGAGCTTTTTCCTTGCTGAAACTTTGAAGTAAGTCCTTTTCACTCCTGCATCTTTCTGTAGAAGCTCACATCTAAATTCTAGAAGAATGTAGTGGCTCCACAAGTAGCTAATGGAGACAAACTGATTTTGAGTATTAGGAGCACAAAATGGAACAGAGAGAAAGCAAGTCCTGAAAATGGCAGTTCTTGTGCCTAATTCAGGCATCACAGCAGGTTTCACTGGGAAAATGGGGCTCCAAGTTCATTGTGTGTAAGGGGATAGTGTGGTTATTCTATCCTTCTGCTGGCTCCTTACCATGTTCCTCTACCTAATCACAATACTTTGTTGCCTTGTGTTACCATTATGAAAACAAAGCCACTGCTACCTCCTCTGTTGTCTTCTTTAATTTTATTTCACTTACTCCTTCAAGTTTATTTTCTGGAGACTAAAAGTAGTGGTCCCAAAGAGAGAGGCAGCAGTTTCAAACAGGTCAGGTCAGAGAAACAGTACTTCTCTAGGAGCTGATGGTATATGATTGATCTGCCTATAAAAGCCAAATGAGAGAATGAAATCTGCTTCTAAAGGACTTCTGTGGTGGCAAGGCTGGCTTTTGATGTATCACCAGAATCCTGTCTGCATCTTAAATAATCACAAGGAGATCTGAAAATCCACCAGTGCATCATTCAATAACTGGATATACCATAGTGCAGGTATTGCAGACAGTGGTATTTCTTTCTTTCTAGGAAAGAACTCAGAAATTTTTACTGACTTATGGTTTGGAGCATTTCCTTCTTGTGGACCAAAACAAAGGTGATGTTTTTGACATTGATGCAATTGGCATAGCCCAAACCATAAAATGGTTTCACACTGAGATAAAGCAGAGAACATAAGGTCAAACAAGATAGCCCAAATGAAAATAAAGACAGAAGGGTTGCATGTGATGTCGTGAGGAAAATGAAGATGTTCCTCAGAAGAGGGGGCATAGAATATGTCTTAAGCAATACCTGCTGTAATCTCTTCTGCTCTTTATGATTACTTCTGCATATTTGTTCCTCTCAAATTCTAATTTGGTAAATGTCCCAAATATGCTTTGTTGCTGTTTGGATACTTCAGTTCATTGGAGATACACAGCAAATTTGAGAGTTTTGAGCAGTACCTGGCATGAAGGTACCTGTTGAGTGGGAAGGACCAAGATGGAGAAATAGGTTGCTTAAGTTATTCAAAGGAAAAGTGTGAATCAAATGAGGAAGGTGAGTTTGACTAAGGTGAAATATTGCTGCTGTGGTGAGAAATAGCTGCAGCAGGAGAGAGCAAGGCAGAAGTATTGAGGAAAGGAAGGGCCTGATGCTTTAAAGACAAATGAAGAGTGTGGAGGAGATGAGATATGTGTGACAAAACTGAATCATCTCTGCAAAAAAATTTTATCTGTAAACAGTAAACAGATGAGGAAGGAAAGAAAAAGTAGGGCTCCACTGTCTGGATTGTGGATAGAGTTGGCAAATAAAGGCAGCAGAAGAATTGGCAGTGACACAGGGCTGAAAGCAGCAGATATTCCCAGTGTCTGATGGAGAGAAAGCGAAGGAACAGCAGAACAAGTGTACACATTCTGGATGTGGCAGCGTCCACTAATGGGAATGACACCCTTTCCTTGTCAAGTGCAGCAAGAGCTGTCTTTTTCTGGATGGCAGGAAAGCAAGCAGGAGCTGGGAGATCCTGTGCATCCATGCTGTTGTGCTTGCACTCACACAGACAGATTTTCTGTAACAACGGAAATGTCCTTTGAGTTTTAGCAGTTGTGTTAGGAAACTTTGACAGATCCCTACTACCAGTTTGTCCTACAGAGTTATAACACAGCCACATTCAAAAGTGTGCATTAAGGAAAAAGGAACAACAAATACTTTTTTTTCTGCATATGCCCAGTAACCCTTATTTTGTTTCATGCTTCATGTCCTCTGCATTGTGTTATAATGTACAACATCTGTGAAAACCTCTGTACAATCTATTGTCCCGTTTCCTCTCACCAGAAGCTGAACCAGCTTCCAGAACTGTTATGACAAAGCAGATACTTGCCGTGGTTTAGTAGCTTCTCTTGTGCTGCCATGAAATCATTGGTTTGGATATAAGAGGATTAGTAATTTCCAAGTGGGTTTACTCCATTAAGAAAAGTTTTCTGACAACTTCTTCTCTGCTCTCCTGTCCCCCAAATACTTGTGCTTGGTGTCTTGATGTTTGTTTTATGCTGCAAATCTTTGAAGGGAGACTAAAAGAACAAAAGTTTCTCGGAAAGATTAAAATGCTGTCTTTATAACTACTTTTCATTGAAGGGCTTGATCATAATAGAAATTACTTCAGATCATTGTAATAGGAAAGGTTGTGTGTGTGCTGCACAAAGACTGAAAGCGAGTAATTTGTTTATAGCTGTAGCTGCTGAACTGTGGGGCCTGGAGCTGCTCTGTTGCCCCTGCCTGCCTGTGCTCTGCTCTAATACTAATGTTTTTCATTTCTGTCTTGGTATCCAGGTATTTGTATCTGCTTTTCTCCAATGATGATCTTCTACCGTTAGACAACTGGGTTTTTAACACAGAAGCTCATCCTCTGCCTGTTTTACATTTAGCCAATACCACACTGTCAGGAAATCCTGCATATCGATAAAAACAGCTCTGTGAAGAGGAAGAGAGACTGTTTTCAGCTCTGTTTTGTTTACATGGACCACTTGAGACTTTAGCAGGAGGGGAGACAGACAGACAGACGCTTGGTAACCTAGACCCCCGAGTCAAGCAAGTGTTGGCATGGGAAACGAAGCTCTTCAGCATATAAATAAGTTTAAATTTCTGTTTTATACATGACCAAAACACGTGAGTGTGATTTTTGCAGGATGGAGACTTCACGCGCTTTGAACCCTGGCAAGACATGGAATGTACAGATAATATTAATGCAGCAGGAAGAAGAGGCTTTCCCATCCAGGGAGAGGAACTTGCTGCTTGCTGTTGCAAGGAACAACACACAGTCATCTCTTTAGATTGGGTGGGTTCCAAATACCTACGTTTTCTTTTTCTTTCTTTCTTTATTTTTTTTTAATGATGGCATGAACAAAGCAACAACAAAAAGCAACACCACTGCACCAGCAGCATCAGGATTTGAATTTCTTTCTGTACCTGTCTGAATTTTCTAAGGAACATTTGTTTGTCCAGATTGGCAGCCATTCTCAGAGCCTCTAATCTGCTATAGCTAAATTCTAAAGTACAGAAAGTATTGCCTCCTCATTTTCCCTTTTCAAAATAATGCTTATATCCAAAACGAAAAAACAATTAGTAAGCATTTGGTTTGTAGTTCACTGTCATGAGAATGAGCCTAGTTCATTTGGCAAGCTCAGTCAGAGTCTGGAGCATATCACAGGAGTTGGAAGTAGGAGAAGAAGGAGCCTAAGTTTCCCTTTCTTACAAATTATGTCACATGAAAAAAACCATTCTCTTTTTAGTCCTGGTTCTTTTAGCAAAATAAACAGAGATGACAACATGAGCATGACTGTTTCGTGATTTATGTAGGAGGATACAGTATATGGAACTAAAAGAAGCTCCCCTCGAGCTAAGCAGTGAGAGTTTGCTGCTCTGTATTTTTGCACACAATCTGTTACTTTTCATTCTTTGGATTCTATTCACACAACCTTATTTGCAGGTATATATATGTCTGACAGAAGCCTAGAACTGTCTTTTATTTACTTTACAAAATTTTTCTTTCTTCTGGGTGCTCCAGTACAAATCCAACATGATCTTTGGAAACAGCCTAACATCTCTCACATGTGACTGGGAAAAGAAACTGAAGTCTCTTCTTTCATTAATTTATAATGCTGCTACCTGAATCGGTTTTTTTCAAGTACTTCATGGCTGGCTGGATAGTATGACTTATGGAGTCTTTTTCAGTCTTCATTTATTTGCTAAAAAAAGTTTCATCTTTCCAAATTTTTCATCTTTTCAATTTTGTTTTTCTCAATCTCTCTTTACTGTTGTTCAGAGCCCTTAAAGCTCAAATTATTCTTTTTATTCTGCTATATAAAGAATATATAAAAACATCTTTTTGCCATGGTGGCTGGCCCCTTTGCTGAAAAATAGCCTTTAGGTGCTGGTTTCCCTCCTAATTAGTGTACAGGTTGAGTCTTTAAAAAATCTTGATGGTGTTTTTGTACTGAAGCAAGTGGAAGAACTCTTCAGTGAACTGCAGTGGTACAGCATCAGATTTAAAGGGAGTGAGTGCTGTTTTCTCTCATCAAAAAAGTTTTTATATGAAGTTTTATATAAAAAAACTTTCCTCCTTATCATATTATATCTGACTGTAGATTTTCCCGCCAAAATTATTCTTCATTGATCTGTGTCAGTAATTTAGACATAGACATCATCATATGATCTAAGTAAAAATGCCATCAGATTCTTTTTTTCCAGGAAGGTACTTTAGTTTAAGAGGAAGAAAACATGGAGCTTGGGAAGAGTTTCATTCTCACTGTTTGTACCTTAATACCAGTTACTTGGTTACTGTAATTTGCAGCAGTATCCTAAAAATAATTTGAGAACTTATAAAGTAATTGATATAGTAAATAATACTGATTTCAGTAATTGTTTATTTAAAATTAGAAGTAGCTTAATAAATGGATCCTTTTTACTGGCCCCACATTAATTTATTTTTCTAGTTATTATTCAGTGACTTACTGAAGAACTAACAATTTTTCATTTTCCCAAGTTCAGATGTTCTGTGTTTTCAAATTGTTTTTCTGATCCTGTGAGAACTGTTATTAGTTTAAAACTGCACTCGATTGCCTTGTTCTCCTACATGTCTCTGGGTATATAGGAGAAAGAGGAAAAGCAGACCTTTCTGTTAAAAAAAAAGAAAGAAAGAAGAAAAAATAACAAAAGCAGTTTCTGCCCCATAAACCCGTCCCTCTACTCCTCTTGGATAAGTGCAGATGTAGAATGGCTGCCAGTCTGTTCAGAGGAAGGTCAAGGACAGAATCCTGGAGTCCCAGAAACAGCAAACTTCTTATCATTGCTTCTCCTCCTCCATCCCCCTCTTGTGAATTAAAGAGGAACCCTTCAAATTTAACTTTTCTGTGAATCCTAGTGGGTTAACTTACTGCCACAAGAATGCCTGAATTGAGGACTAAGCCATTTCATGTTATGGGATGGTGTTCTTCTCAAAGCAGATGAACAGTACTGCTAGTTCTTTTTGTAGATAAGCGGCAGGTGCCAAATTAAAGACACTTGTTGCTCATTTTCCAGTTACCCCAACAACAGTCAGTTTATTCTCCATCGCTCTTTAAAATACCAGCTGTCCTTTTCCTCCAGAAGCTAATGATGTGCAGAGTCTATCAAAAATAGTGCATTTTAAGGACTAATTGTTGTGTCTTTCATAAATTTCATCCAGAGATTTCCTAGATGAAGCAGAGTTTGGAGGTAATGGGTTCTGTCTGAAGTACGTGCTTAATTACCAAGCACCACAGATACCGAAACTTGACTGAAGTCACATTCCCTCATTCTGAGTCCTTCAGAGAAAAGTAGGTTCTGATCTGCAAAATGGCATTATGTGCAACCCAAAGTTCAGATTGTTTTCTCTCTGGGTACATAAGGTACAGTAGAATGTTGCCATTTTCATTCTGTTGCTGTCTTACTGTCTTACTTTCTTGAAGATAAGAGTGTAAATTTAAGCACAAAAATGACTTTTTAGTCCTAGCTGTTTCTGAGTCTTGCACTGTACTCTCTAACAAAAAAATCCTCATTTTCTCTAGGTAGCTGTCCCATTTTACAATTTCTGCAATACCCTTTCCTGTTACAGAATGAAATAAAAGACAAAAAATCATGTGCATTTTTGGCACACTGCATTTGGACAAGAGCCTTGAAATCCCAGAATTGTCTTATTTCCTGTTTGCATGCAGTCAAAACAAGGATGTATGGTTCTTTTCCTAATCCAAGCCTCAAACTTGCCTGTTGGTCAGGATCTGCCAGCAGTAAATTATTTTCTAACAATTGGAGCTTGACTTTTCAAAAAGGCCAGATTTCTGCAGCTTCCATTACAACCCTGGAGCTGTGCATGTCCTGCAGTCAAGAAGTCAACTTCTTAGCTTTGTCCTCTAAATAAAAACAAAACCCTTGAATGATATTCTGAATGTTAATTTTGCTGCACAATCTAGTCCTTCAAACTGAATATTCAAGGAAAGTATAAAAAATAGCAAGTGCCCTGGAGTAGAAGGAAGAGCAAGTAGTTCCATGTGCCAGTCACACCTTTGCTTCCTTCAGCTTCCTGCTCCAAATTTGTGGGTCACTGTGTTCTAACTCCCAAACACTGACATATCCCCACACAGTATTTTACAAGATTTGAATGTTGGCTGTGTTCTGAAAAATGAAAATTATTAAATGTAATGCCATCCTTCAAGGTTAGAGGTGCACCCCCTAAGCAAGCCCTGTTGGTATTTACACTACTAGGCCTAGCCCATGTTTATAAGGGGACAAATAAGAAACAGGCTTCTTGATACCACAGAAAATGAAACCAAGCTCTTGACCCATACTGTAGTTGGGAGATCAGTTCACCCGAGTGAGACATCCCTCTTTTACTCCTTGAATTTTGAGATAACAGTCTTCTGACTCAAGAGTTTGAGTTGCCTTAGAAAGAGGAAACCCAGGCTCTTTTGCAAGTTGTGTGCGTACAGCTGTAGCAGAGATGATAAGCATGAGCTGCTTCAGCTGTCAGCGCCTTCTAACAAACTGCTCTGTAATTGCCCAGGAAAGTTGGGAACCACCAAAGTCGGAGAAGACAGCCTAACCTGTTACAGTGAATTGTTGCATTTAATCCTAATTGCTTGGTGGAAGTTGGATTTGCATTCTGCCTTTATTCTTGCTTTGTCTAAAACTGACAGATTATTTTTTCCTCCAAAATAATAAAAGGACAAAAGTCTATCTTCTGATATGGAAACCTTCTGCCTCGTACCTGGAATCCTGCATATGTACTTTTTACAGATTAAAAAATAATATTGTATATAAAAAGATTGAATAAAGAATGTCTTTAAGTGAAAAGGGTTTTTGTGCTTTTTGTCCTTTGCCTCCAAAAGTAGCATCCTGTAGCGCTGGACTGTGAAGCTGACCCTATTCCAAAGGCTTGGTGGTGCTGCAGCTTTTCTTTCCCCTGCAGCCCTACTAAGGACTTTGTCAACTTAAACATTTATCAAGACCCCCTGTTGCAAAATTAAACCCCTGTACCCTATACTTGCTTCTGAAAGGTCCCTTGTAGTGCTCAGATGGCTCTCAGGATGCACCTTCATTCACAACACTTTGAGGCTGTTCCTGGGTGCCATTGTGAAAGCCACCAAACCTCACAAAAGTTTGAGATTTCTCCCCATTTGTCACATTGTGTGAAAGTGGCTAAAAAGTTCAAAGATCCTCTTAGATGAGGGTAAAGGGACAGGCAGACAAGCAGTAGTACTAAATAATTAAGCCACCAGGTTAAACACCGCCCCCCCCCTTTTCTTGAGACTTAAGTAGCCAGTGAGTTGGGCAATAAAGTCTGTCTGTCCATTCCTCTGCTGTCTGGGAAATGGAAAAAGTTCCCAATTGTTTAAGTGTTATTCACAGGGAAACTGGTATGAGGAAGTGGCTTCAACTGAGCTTGTTTCCTCCCTGCACTTTGAAATTCCCTGGAATTGCTGCTACAGCTCTATTTTTTTTTTTTGCAGTACAGCTTTTGAATAGATTTGCTTTCTGATTCACATTACTGTAGATAATCCTTTCTGTCTGATGTCACTCATGTTGCTCATACATGGTACCTTGTTTTCATGAGATGCCATGACTACTAGCCCTTGTGCCCTGCTTTATATCCAATGCCCAACCTTCCCAGGGTGCTTCAACCTCAGGATGTAACAATCATAAGAGGAAATTGCCTCTGAAGTGCCATATTTGAGTGCAACACATGGCCCCTGCTGTACTGTCATGCTATCCACCTTGAGATCCAGTTTTTCATCCAGCTGTTGCTCCGTAGCTTTTTGCATGGGCACATTCACACTGCACCCAGCTTCCAACTGCAGTGTCCCTTCCAAAGCAGCAGCTTTTGCATCCGTTGATGCCCCTGTGGTGTCCTTGGCCCCTGAGCCACCTCACTGGAATTCACTTGGTGTAGCAAGGTGTGTCCTGTCCTTTGTGGTTGCACTGCATTGTCTCTTCAACAGTGAAGTGTTTCACCTCATCTGAAACAGACATTGCATGTTCTCTGCCCAAGGAATATATTTAGGGAATATCCTCTTTTATCTCTCTGTTGGCACTCTGCCTGCATGTCACCCGCGCCCCCCTCCCTTCCCTTGCATACTCTCTGATTGTGTGTGCTCCTTCCTGGAGACCATGTGCCTTTCCTATGCATATTAATTAGCTGTATTTAAAAATCCTGAAATTAATACTTTAATGGGTTATTTTTAGCCTTTGTCTTGTAGCTCTGGGAGCTGGCTTCTCTCAGTGCAAAGTCATAGGCTTTCTGTGGGCTGTGGAAAGGAAGCGTAACTCTCTCTGTGCTGGTTCACATGTGGGATGTGTGAAGGCTGGTGATGGCGTGCTTTTTTTGTTTTTAATATGAAGAGCAACAGTCTTTTTGAAAATATTTCAGGCTGAGCCAACTCCCATGAGAAATGGTTTCAGAAAGAGCAGTCACTCATACACCCAAACTTACTTGCAGGTAAAAATTACGGGAAGAATTTGGGGAGAAAGGAAAAAGCACTCTGTGTTCTTGTGTACCAACAGTGTCACTGTTTGCTTTCTTAGATTGTTTCCATTGTATGAGTAGTCACAGTGATAGGTATGATGTCTGTCTGTAATAGTAAGAAGAATTTGTAGAAAAATCTAGAAAGAATTGTCAGTACAGAGCATGAAGGATCAGATAATGCTGAGGCCTGGAACAGCAGAAGATTAAAGAAATTTAAAAAGTCAGAATGCAAAGTTGTTCCTCCTGGAACAAGGAGCAAAACCTTTCACTATAATCTGGGATGTTATCAATCGAAATCAGTAACAAAGAAAATGGAACATATAGTCAGCCATAATACACAGATCACCAATGCAGGGTAAAAAAAGCAAGTGAAAATAAAAATGTGCTGAATCAAAACTAAGGTCTGTCTGACCTCATATCTTAACTCTGATCAAGAGCAAATTCCAATAGAAGAGCAGGAAAGTGAATTTTGATACTTCACAAATGTACCCTGAAGTGATCTGCAGCTTCCTGAGCCATAGGTGGTTATCTTGGTATTTAATAGGACTTGACATCCATGGGGTGGGGGGGGGTAGCTGTCTCTGGAATTGATCCAGTCACTTATTGAATCAATAGCGACTGTCAGGGAGCAGAGCAAGCTCTGTCAGAGAGCCTCATGGTGCTAGCAAGGCATCCATGCACTGAGAGGGTGTTTCTGATGAAACAAAAAGCACATCAGTGCCATGCAGAGATGGGTGAACAGCTCTGAGATCTGGTGTGTGGTTCTGGTCACCTGTATTCAGGAGGGCTTGTCTCAGTGGAGACAGGAAGCTTGCCAGGGAATGGAGAGTTGGTATCAGGAGAGGTGAGAGGAGTTCAGCCTGGCAAAGTGGAAGGTTGAAGGGGGTGATAACTGCTGTCCACAACACATCAAGTGCTTGGTCAGCCTGGAAGAGAAAAAAGCTCTTTTTCCTGGAGGACAAACCTTGCACAAAGGCCCCACACAAACTGGTACCCGCAATGCCTGAATAATTTCTGACAATGAGGTCCTAGGAGTAGAAAACGTCTATCTGCTGAATAAAAGGATGATGTTTTGTGCTTGCCTGCAGTTTCATGGACCTGAATGAAGGATGTAGGAGGTCCTTTCCTGTCTCATTCCAGAGCTCCTGTGGGATCTCGAAGTCTAGAGTTGAATTTACAAAAGCTCTTTTCTCTGTTATCTGTTTCTAGGGCAGGACAAGTGTAAAACGCCATTGAATCATAAAATAAAAAGCCTTTCATAACTTCATGGATGGAAGTTATTGATTCGCATTTGCTATGCTGTTTGAGTAATCATGGATAGAAATTCACCAAAATACTTCCTATTAAGTTTTCTAACATGGTTATCCAATGACCTTTCACCACTGGATTTGCTGTGGAGAAATCAGAAACAGATTGCAGCATGTTGGAGCACAGTGTTAACAACACAGGGACACCAATCTCTTTTGATCTAAAGATTGTTACTGAACAAACCCCAGGTAACTAAGAGTATTACATTGAAACAAAGCAGTGGTACAGTCTGAAAATAGAGTTCGTTGTGCAGTGAGTCTTACACAGCAAAATAAGTGAAGATCAGCAGTACCCTCAAGAATCTCTGAAGATACTCCGTTGCATGCATTTAAATTCTTTTTGCACCCAGTTCTAGATGGCTAATCTTGTCCTTTGTTTGGGTACACATCCCATTATTATTTGAGATACTTTATGCCTGTGGGCTATTTCTACACTAATTAATGTTCACATAAAGGGATTTCCTTGATAGTTCTCTGGCATTTTTGCAAGTGTGCTCTTAGCTCTGCACTGATATGTGGTCACACATTTTGTACGCTTTAGCCAGGCACATAATTTCAAAGAATCCATAGATTCTTGCAGTTAGTGTGCTCAAATCAAACCAGTGTAACTTGAGAACCATTTATGTCAGACCAGAACTACAGTCTGCTAAACCTTATGCCCACACTGTACTTCTACTTGTATCACAGCAAGGTTAGGTTTTCAGGTTCTCATTAGGTATTTTGCAATTAAAGTGGAAATTTTCCATAGGAAAAGGATCCTCTGAATCTTTGAATACCCATCAGCCATCAGCTTGTGGAATTAATTGCTTCACTGTGAAGCAGGCTTTGATGAGTTCAGTGACAACAGTGAAGAATTCACTGCCACATCCAGGTGACATCGTTACATTGATTTTTTTATTAGCTTAAATAATACACAAATGCTGCTTTTTCAAGTGCGTCGCCTAAGAAAACCTTTCAATATACTGCCTCAAATTTCCTCTGCATCCTGCTCATGCTATTTCTTAATAGAAGTCTGTGGGTAAAGCACATCCATCCCTTCACAGAACACAGTGTGTAGCCCTGGAGATGTTCTCTCTGAACAGGTTATATTCAGTGCCAGATGCTGCTTAGCTGCATCAGGAAGATGCTCTGTCCTTTTTTTAGCCCTGCAGTAGAAACTTCTTGCCAGCTCAAGCTGTTGGGAATGGGCAAGGATGCGGCTGGGTGTGCTCTGGTTCTGGTCAGCTCAGAATCTGTAAGTCATGATTTGTTTTCAGTAGTAGTATCAGACTGACTTCCAGAATGATGACATTTAAACTTTAAGGTCCAAATGTCAAACACTCGCAGTGTCTCCCAAATGCTGAACAGCCTTTGCCCACCTCTGTGTGTGTAACTCACCAGGATGTGCGAAGTTCCTGGTCTGAGGAGTCAGTGAGGCTGAGCAGAACCAGCCAGGCACAGGGGGCACAGCAGTCTGTCCTGAGCAGATCAGAAAATCAATACAAAGGATGAAAATACATTTGTGATGTGGGATACAAACAGTGACTGTGAGGAGCCCTTCCCTGTGCAGGGAAAAAATTGCCTGATTTGGAGGGTCTGTAAGCTCTGTGGGCCCCATAAGATTTTAACTGGCACCTGTTGAGAAAAGGCTGTACTTCAGCTGCTTGACAAGCCTGATTTTTCAAAAACTGATGAGTCAGGCTGCAAGAATTATGAGTTTGCTTCTAAATAATGAGTTTGAGGATCTTTTTCCATGTCTGCAGTTGTGGGATTGTTTTTTTTTAATCTCAAGCTTTTGTGTAAACTCACGGTTTAATGTTTCCAAGTCCTGGCCTTTTTTTTTTTTTTTTCAGGATGGTGACAACCACCCTTAAAAATAAAGGAAAATTAAAACTTGGCTTATCTTCCAATATGGCAGAAGTTCCAGCATCATGAAATTATCAAGAGTGAGCACTGCTGCATTAAGCTCACCCTGAGCATTGCTACAAATAGGTAAGGAATACTTGCTTTTCAGAAAACACAATTTTTACATTTTTTACAACTTAAATGTGAAGCAGACATAGATCTTCATTCCATAGACATACCATGCAATTTATCCTGTTGACTGCTCTGGTTTAAACAGTTGGTAACATCCTGGTTTTAGTGAGATGGCTCACAGTAACCAAGTACAAATCATAACACTCAAAACCAAGACATCCAAGTAAAATGTCCTTGTGACATAAATGTAAGCTTCACAATTACTTTGGGATTCTTGCACTGATCTTCATAGGGACAGAATAATTTTTCCACATGAAAGTGAATAATGAATGAGATTCGTACACTTGACCTTTATCACCTGTGGCTCTTCCATCACTTCCTACAGGAGTGCTGGAGGGAGAAAGCAAGAGAGAAACTCGAGGGATTTTTTAATCCTGTGCTGCTTATCTGCTTGTACAGGGACCCAGCAGACTTCCAATGTATTAACCAATTTGTTCTCAGACAGGAACAAAAATCTAGACAGTGACACTCTTGTTTTGGAAGCTTCTTCCAGACACTATCTCAGCTGTGCTGTATTTCTTGTGTTGTCACAGCTAAGCATGGCATCACTCCCACTGGAGCAGTTTTCAGAGGATGAACCTGAGACTTTTTCTTGAAATATATGTATCAAGTCATTCCCTTAAAGCGACATTTTGAAATTTTGACTTGTAAGAGGAGTTGTCTTGGGTTGCAAAACACTCAAGAATGTTAGCAGGAGAGGAGGTGGGTGAATACTTCTGTGATGTATCGAGGTTGATAATTTGTTTATCTGGATCCCCCCTACCCAGCAGCAGGTAGCTTGCACCAGCAACCTTGCACTGTGTTTTTTGTGGTAGAAGTGCAGACTTTGTGAAGACAGAAACTCCGCAGTCGGAATAATTAAGTTGGGCTTTGCAGAGCAAGTGAGGGCAAGCCATCGCTGAAGATACCATCTTGTGGCAATAAGAGGCACAGACCAACAGAGCCAGCAGATCTAAATTGTGTGAAGCAAAGCATCAGTCCTACCGAGAAGCTGATCGTACACTCCTCCCTTTCCAAGAAAAAGATGCCCCCGAAGAGCAAATCCTGACCCTGGGCTCGGATCCCGCTCTGCTCGCGAGTGTCCTCGCCCAAGAGCTGCGGGGAGGGGACGCACAGGGAAAGTCCCAGGTTTACACTGCACTCACCCCACCCAGCGGCCGCTCTAGGACATCCCTTGCCCAAAACACCTTTCCCTGGGAAAGGATGGCGAGATCCGAGTGCAGATCTGGTCCTTACTCTAGGACCTCCCCTAGATGTGTCCGTGGCCACTTCCTACCCGCCTTTCCAGTAAATCAGGGAGCTTTGCCCTCTGCCACCAGCACCGCGATGCCCAGCTTGGCTTCCAGAGCTCCCGGGGGTTCTCACAGCCCAAGCCGAGGCACAGACGGGCAGGAGATTCCAGCTGGGATCTGTATCCTGCAGGAAGACCCGGTCAGTTTGCAGTTAATCACAGAACTTGATGCAAGAGGTGATCCAGCTCCTGCTGTGAAGTTGTCCCGGTTCCTTTCCCTCGTTTATAGCAATACCAGGAACAGAGAGTCCAATTTAAATGAGACCATTGTAAAAGTAACTACTTCCTTTCTGTAAATACCTTGCCAGTACATTTAAGGGGGCTGAGGGAAAGTTCCTAGAGAGGCAGGAAAAGTTGAACGCTGCAGAACGACCACCTCAACCACTTTTTACAGGCAGAACCTACCGTGCCATGATCGGGATCAAACAGTTTTCATCTCTTGATTATTCCTCGTGGCTGGGCAGCGAGACCATTGCTGCAGCAATACCTGTGTGCCAGAGTTTATTTCAAAAGCCCTGTAGACAAGAGATATTAATTCCAAGATGGACCAAAAGGACCCCCTGTTGAAAGTGAACGTTCTTGGACTTAGTGGTGAGTGTGCAGCATGCCTTATGTCATCAGCACTTGCAAATAAAGCATGTAGAAAGCCCAAGTGTGTGTTAAAAATCCAGTGTGCTTTTGGTCTAGATAAATTAAACCTAAATATATTACTAAAATTGCATGTGGGATTATCAGAAAAATATATACCTGGCTTCTGTTATAGGATCAAGCTGGAGATTTAATAAATCTTTGTTTTTGATTAATGTTCTTTTCCCTTTTGCAGATTAGTCCTTAACTACTTAATATTCAGTGCTTGCTGCCAGCACTGGAGAGATACATCTTATTTAAGAAATGAGACAGGTTTAGTTATGTGAATGAGGAATGTCTAGAAATAGAAATCATTGGTCTGAGTAAGAAATCCATTGCACAGCCATACATGAATTCCAGTTATCCAGTGGTTTTTGAACTGAGATCGAGAGCTTTCAGGAGGGAGAAGGGTATTACATGGGACTACAGAGGTCATGATAAGGAGTGGTGAAATTGTTCTGGAATGTACCTGACTGTACTTCCACTTCCTAAATTAGCTTTACAGCCACTATAATCTATTATATCTACATGTGTAAGTGACAGATTTTTCAGGTCATGAAACAATTGTTACTTTTGGTTTCCTACATTACAGGGGCTGTACATAACTTTTCACACTGTTATTCTGCACAAAGCCTATGAATTGAGCCATAGCTTAAAAAAATATAATTTTAAACACGGTAATTGAGAAAGTTAACATTAATTTTGTGATTTTATCATTTAGTCTGTATTAATGCATTTAACTTTATAATGTAAAAAAAATTTATTTTATGTGAAGTCTGTAAAGCACTCAGAATATCAGTATCATGCTTGTCTGATAAAATGGATTTTTCACAAAAACATGCTCATTGGCATTAACTATCCAACTATCCTCCACTGATTGTGTCTTATATTAATGATACCAATTGCAGGCATGGATTTCTGGTATTGACGTGATAGCCACTTTTGCTTCTGTTCCTCTGGAGCTTCTTCCTTATTCCTAAATCTATTCAAAATGTGCATTATTATAGTTCCTGGACACTTTTAGCAGGCAAAACTCTGCTCCTCTCCAGTGACAAAATATTTAATGGCAAATGGTGGTCTTTATAAACATAGGTTTTGTACCTACTGGAAACAGAAGTCATTAACTTGCCTATAGCATGTAAGTATCACTGATATATATTGGCTATTTCTTCCTTTTCTGCATGTCTGAAAAGTAAATAAACACCCTTCCAGCAAAGCAGCCTTAATGTTCTGGGTTTTTTTTTCTTTTCCATTGTTCATACAGAAGTAAAGTTCTTCTTACTGACTGTGATCCTGTTGACAGTGGAGCTTCATTGATAACCAATAGTTTGCTTTATTGATTGCCAGACAAACTAATTAAATCAGAAGAATGGTCCTGGTCAGCTGATGTAAAAACAATAAGGCTCGTCCTGATCATTTTGTAGCCATTTTGCTAACCTGCCAAGAGTACAGAAACAAACTACTGCAAAGTAGGCTGGAGTACAAATTTGCAGAAAACCAACTCTCTGCAGTAAGTCTGCCCGTTGTCCCTTTTGGTATCCTTCGAATATCCTTATTGGCTTGTGTTTATTACTGGATAACAGCACCCCCGGTGCCTCTGAGTGGCAGGATAAATGTTTCAGGTAGCCACTCCCTTAGGCTTCCAGGATGTTTTATTGCAGGCACTCCACTATTTTGGGCAGCCACCTGAAGCAAAAGACATTACAGGTGCCAACCCAAGGGTGCTCAGGGAGGGACAGAAGTGGGGAATAAGCTTCCTGTAAGCAGGAATCGCTTGTCATGGGGATTGAAGGAAGGAATGTGGTGGCAAGACACGGGGAGGAATTTCAACAGAGGAGGAGTTTGGCACAAGGAAATCTGACTGTTGGGAGCAAGGCTCTTGGAGATACGAAAAGATCCCATTGTCTTCCTGTGAAGGCAAAAATGGCAAAGAAAGCTCTGGAAATGGGAGCTTGCACTTGGGAAACAAGTCGCTGAACTGTGGAAGAAAGATTGTCCTTTATTCTCTCTGGCAGCATCTGTGGGTATTTTAGGACCTCTGTTAAACCTGTGGAAAGATGTCCCAGTTTTGTGGTATATGTTTTAATATCTCAGCCCTTTGATGTGTGAAGTGTCTCCCCCTATTAATAGTGGGTTTGCTGCTGTTGTTCTCCCTCTTCCTTTCCTGCTCTAATTTTCCTGAGCCTGGATTGCCCTTCCTACTCCTACTTCAGTGACAGAGCAGCTGTGGCTGCACTCATTGCTTGGCACTCACTGAGCATTAGGATGAAATATCATTAGCCTAGAAAAACTATGGGTGTTACTGTGTTAAACATATTTTTGCTTTTCTAAGGGTGTGCAGAGAATGGAATAAATAAAATAAGAGTGTGCATGCAGGGGAGGGAAGAGGAACAGTGTCCATGGAAGGGGATGGAGAAGAAGAAAGCTATCTAATGTCTCAGGCATTGAATAATTAAACTCAGCACAGACTTCAAGCTGTCAGCACCCCTGCAAATATGATTCACTTACATTAGTACTGTGTCAGGTAAAATGTTTCTGTTCACACCATCCAAAACAGAACAGAGAAATTCCCATCTTTTACAGTTGTTTTCAGCATGTGAGATGTATGTTTAAGAAACAAACACTGGATCACATCAGTTTGTTTAGACAAGATCTGTATTTTTGCCCACAAGTCCAGTTACACATTCAGCAGAAGCTCATGTGGCCATCAGAGAAGCACAGGGGCAGCACGTGTATACCTATGTACTTTTGATTTCACGATGCTTACAATGCTCAGAGTTTGACTCTCAGGTGAACATGAAATGCACAACCCCCTTGAAGAAGTGAACAAGATTTGTTATAGCTTTTGCCATCAGGTGGCTTCTGCCTGCTGCCAGTTTGGTGAAGTTTGCAAACGCTGAGTAAATAGGGTGTAGCTGAGTGGTGCACATTTGTAAAGTGTAATCATATTTTTAGGACAAGTTGTGTTTTACAAAAGCCTTGGAGGTGGCGTGGAGTGAAAGAAGGGCTGAAGTGTTCACAGCCTGGATTGTGTGGAGTCTTACTAAAATAAATCTTTGTGCTGCAGAGATGTAGGAGTGGGTGTCGACTATGCAGTACAGTTACCTTCATCAGCCTGTACTCAACAAACAAATGAACATTTCACTTTTATTTATTCTGAGGTTGGGGGTGAGGAGTTTCAGTGGACTCTTACACAAAGAATTCATTTAAACGCTTTGTTGTTTGCTGCTGCTGCTGCTCACCCAGCTCTCCTCTGGCTCCAGGCCCTACTTTCTTAGCTGGGTTTCAGCTCCTCTTCAGGCTTAGGCAGTGCTGCTTTGCAAGTACAGCCTTCTCTGGGGGATCACAGAGGCAATCCACTCACCAGTGCCCTGCTTGGCCTCTTCCCATGAGTAGCGGGGCACGTAGCCAAAATCCTGCTGTGCTTTTCTATAAGAAAAGGTGAAGGGAGTGTTCAGCAGCGTGACCAGGTGGCGGTTGGTGGAGGGGATGTACCTGACAAAGGGCCGCAGCACGAAGCTCACAATCTCCAGCAGCAGCGAGAAGTAATAGAGCACTGTCAGAGGCATGGGGAGCTGGGGCTCAATTCCAAACCCCAGGTCCTTGGTGAGCTCGTAATTCAGATCAGCGTAGCTCATGTGAGGAGTGTCATCTGAGATGTAGTAGAACTTGCCCCTGATGTGCTTGGCTTTCTGTGGGGCTCGGAGGGCTTTGGCTGCCTGCACGTGTGCCCAGGCAATGTTCCCCACATACACAGGGTTCACCAGAGCCTCCTTCCTGGAGAAGCGCAGGTAGACATTCTTGTTCAACAGGCACTTATCCAGATGGCCTTGGAGAAACGGGCAGCCTTCCCCAAAAATGTACATGGATCTCAGGGCACAGGTCATAAGCGTGCCACCATCCTTCAGCACGTGGCCATCTGCTTTCAGCACAGAATCTTCTGCCTGTCTCTTGCTTTGGGCATAAGGAAATTTGGATGTGTTCTCATAAGCTGTATCTTCGTCACCATTGAAAATGGGGTCACCCTTGCAGTTTGGCCCTGTCACTTCTATGGTGCTGGTGTATATGAAGTGCTGGACATTACAGCGGACACACGCCTCCAGCAGCAACTGAGTACCTTCAGAAAAAAAAAACATGAAAGGTAGTCTGGGGCCCCCTAACCAGGAAAAAGTGGGGGTTTCAGATCAGAAACAGCATCTCTGGTCTGATCTGGCCTGAGCTTAGCCAGATCTCCCTCCCTGCAGCTGGAAGAATCCTGTCCTGAACAGGGAAGTATATTCTATGACATTGAACCTGCTCTGAATCTGTATTTAAGTAGTATCAGTGCACCTTCCAGAGCTAAACAAGGGTGAATATTTGGTCCTAATTGTATGTTGTGAGGTGTTTTTTATGCCAAGAATCAAATTTTTGCCTTCCTTAACTTAGCATGGGTCCTGACCACAGATTCAGGGACTTTTGCCTCTTGATTGGATTGAGTTGGCTTAAGGCAGAGAACCTACAGAAGCTGCCCCTCTCCTTAGGTATCATCCATGTTCTATGGTGAAACACATGTTTTTCAGGCTTGAGGATGCTCTTGGGTGGCTTGCTAAGAAGGGACAGAATTAGTATGGGACCTGAAGGTTTGCTCCAAAATCAGTGCATTCACACCCAGGCCAATCCAGTAGTCGATTGACTAAAAAGAAGGGCTTGAAGAGGAGCATGGTGAAGCAAGGCACGATAACACATACTCAAAAAACACAAAGTGCAATGAGAAAAGAGAGACTTGTGCATGTATGCCTCCTTTTCTGGCATATTCTGGCTTTTCCATGCAGTAGTACAGGACTTCTTACATTTAAAATCCTTTAATGCTTTCATCAGGGGCAGCAGAGGCCAGCTGTTCAAAGTCTTTTAAATAGCCAAGAAAGTTAAACGAGGAAAGCACACCAAAGGGGGAAATAAATACTTTAATAAGTTGTGTTGTTATGGTTGCAATTAGAATCTTCTTTTTCTTCCCAGCTTTGAAGCAGAAATTGCCTTATTTGTTGTGCATGGTATAATGAGAGAAATCAAGTGTAAAAAGGCCAGTGACTTCAGAAGAGAAGATGCAGCTCAAAGATATTTGGAAACATCTTTGGCAAAGGAACATTAAACTAAAATGACTGATATGATATCAGAAGAGTGTAGCCTAAAATTGAGTGGATAAAATCAAACACCAACAGTGGGACACATTAAAGATCTTCCAAGTCTGCACAGTCTATTACAGCAACAACTAAAGGCAGGACAACGCAGACCAGAGTAGTGTGACTGAAACTAATATAATGAAGAAGAGCCAGGAATACTGGCAGCAAAATATGGACTCATTAATGAGTGAAAAATAGGCAAAAATATTAAACTGAATATTGTTAGGCCACCAACATTCCTCTTTTCAAGCTTGAACAAGTAAAAGAAAGAAATTGAAACAAATGGAAAGCAAATCTGGACTAAGCTTTCAGAAAGACTAAGGAAGTGCACTGAAAAAACATTATGCAGACAGGAATAAATTAATGGGAAAAATTATTTCATGCAAGTCACCCTGTTTAGATGACATACAAACCAGGGTCATCTGGAAAACAATTAATTTATTATATTATTTTTAAAATAATAGCTTAATTCCTGCTGTCAATACTGTTTAGAAAATAAGGGAAAGTAATCAAATGCAGAAGGTCTTGATGAAATCAAATGACATAGCAAGTTTTAGAAAAAAGCAAACAAAATTATCTTGACAGTTGGTATCTATTTAAGATTAATTTCACCCAAATAAAATGTGGTTTATTTGCAAATCGGAATTGTATGCAAAAGTTTAAAGATTCCTACAGTAATGAGAATCTGAGTCTCTTTCATATAGCATGTAATAAAATAATTACTGTATTACATGCTTTATTCAGTGAGTGGGTCCCCATGATTTGCTTGCCCTTCTGGCCGAGGATCTGACTCACAGAAGGTATTTTGTTTAGATTATAATTAATTATTTTCTCAATTCCCATCCTTTTAAAAATTTGCTTCCCTTCCTTCCAAAAAGGATATTTTTGATCTGAGATATTGTGTGGCAATGGCGGAAAGCCCCGCATCACGGAAAGTTTAACTAGTTCACTTCTGTCCTGGTTTGTGAGCATCCACATCTGATTATTGAAGCATTTATATTACACAAGTTCTGTTTTCTAGGAGAAACAAAACTTTCATCCTGCAAGCCTATTAAGTACATAGCAGTGCCCTGGCTGGTCAGAAAAGCAGAAGAGCACCAGAATGGAAATGGAAGGAAACAGAAAAGAGAGAACAGCATTATTCACTGTCTGACCTTATGGCCAGTTAGCTCTGGGGGCAGGACTGTGGATGGTATTTCATTTAGCAAATGTTATCAGCTAATCCTCACTGCTCAGTGGGCATTTTTAGGCTGACACTGCTGGCAGGGGAGTGAGTACTGGGGAGTCAGAGCTAAAGAGCTTTCTGGGTTTGGGACATTTTAATAGTTGATTGATTTTTGTTATTGTTTTTTATTTTTCCTCTTGGAAAAATGTGTTTAAGCAGCACATTCTGCTGTGAAAAATCAGATTGTAGCAGGAGTATGGTCATGGAGACAGAGCTTTATAAATCCTCTTTCTGAACTACCAAACACGTATATTTTCATATTACGCAATGCACAGGTTTCTAGGAACTTGCCTTTCTGCTCTTCCCTCTTAACAGGGGCCTAAGAGGCTGCCCACTGGGAATCATGTTTTGATCACTGACAATTTGTGGCTTTGGTTGAGCAGATATGAAAGGGTCTGGAAGCTAATGGTACAGGCAATGAGCCACGCTAAAACAACTAAAATGTCATCCCGCTGTTTTTAAGATACATGTAAGAAACAACTTGGCTGCCAAGAATTCTCTCTTCTCTGAACATTGGTGAGCAGCCAATATTTGTGAAAGTGATGCCTGTACAGGTATGTTCCTTATTTTTCTGTGAAGAAGCCCTGTGTCTGTGGCAGAGAAGAAAAAAGAACTGGGAAAGCTGTACGTGTAAATAAGAACATCTTCCCCAAATCTCCCCCAAGTTTTTGAACAGGGAGGCCAGTGTGCATGCAGGTTAGGCAGTAGCAGTTCACTGAATGGCACTGAGGATTTTGGCATCACAGACAGGGGGTGAAGTTGTTCTTTTAGGAAATACATTTAAACTTCCTGGTAGGTGATGCTAGATGGGCCATTCTTAAGTCTAAACCTTCTCCTTTCATCTGATCTTTCATGAAGAATGGGGGTTCCTTAGTGGAAGGGGAAATCCCATAATTGAGTCACTGAAATGCCTCCCTCCCATAGCTCTGAGTTTGTTGGGGAATTTTAAATTATAAGCTCAAGGTGGGAGAGCACTTGTTCCTCTCAATTGCCTTCTTGCACAAGCAGACTTAATGGCAAAGGAAGGAAAAGGAGAAAAAGAAGAAGAAAAAGAATAGCAAGGAGAGAGCCACAGGCTCTGGGATGTTATCAATGCAACATTTCTGTAACTGTAGCCAAAGTCTGCAGTGTTTGTAAAATTTGAAAAATGCACAGCAGGGATGCCATGTAGGGTGGGAGATTAAGAACCGGTTTCTGATGTGAGCACTGGGATTTCAGAGGGGAATTGCTTTCAGAAAGTTCCACTGAGCATGGGCTTATGACTATCATCACTCAAGGCAGAGTCTGTGCAGATCTCAGCATGAGCATATGTAAGTGTTGACAAGAATGAGTGATCCTGCGCTGCCCTGAAGTGGAAGACTGGGTGTGGAGAGGCCCAGAACTTCTCAGGGCTGCACAGACACGAGATTTGCATCCCTTAGTATGTCTGTGCAAGATGCAGACCAACCCTGTTAACCTGGCTCAAAACAAACACAGGTCAGGTGCTCCCTTTCCTGAGCAGACAGTGATCAGGACAGAGATGTGGATTTGAGAGAGGTGCTTCACCTGCTCACCTGTTACATTGACTTCCCAGAGCAGCTTCTTCTCGATGAGACCCAGGGTGTCAATGAGGGAAGCCGTGTGGATGACGAGGGAGACCCCCTGGCAGGCACGGTGCAGGAATGTCACATCTCGGATGTCCCCTTCCAGGATTTTCACCTCTGTCTTACCCTTGAAGTCTGCAGGGGCAGCAGAAAACAGAGCACAAGACCTTGCAGGCACCCTAAGAAGAGCATTGTAAGGAGTGGTGAAGGGTTGATCCTGCCTGGCAGGTGCTGACTGTCCAGGAACAGCAGGGATATTCTAAGGCTGTGATATAGAAGGCATTTCTCCAGGACTCTATTGTCAAATGCTAACTGCAGTGCTATAGAGGTTTATTTTGCACTACCTACCATAGACCTGGGGCCAATATTCAACATGTTACTTTCTATTTTATTTTTGTTAGAGAAATCTTTTCCACTGCTAGCAAACTTCCTTGAGTTGTGAGTGTTAAAGTTCACAGAGGAGTAGCTTTAGCTGTGCATGTTCTGGTGCCTGGCTGGCTATAGATGTGTTAACCCAAGTGTACTGAACAGGCACTGCATGTTCCTGTCTCCAAGTTGATGAATGATGTCTCTCCACCCAGTGCATGTGAGCACAGAGATGTGTTCATACCTACTTTCTGCTCCTTTACCTTGCCTGTATTGCAGCTCTTCTAATAAATTACATACAATTCTGACATCTTTCTCTTGTACCTTTGCCAGGACTTACAGCACCTCTTCCAACTCCTGCTCTGGCTCCATTTCAGTGCCTGTGCTGTGGGGTCATTTTTAGCCTGCACATCTTTCTGGATCATATCTGAACTCTCAAGACTGTTCTCCTGAGCTACCTCAGCCCGGCTTGATTAAATCCTGCTTTTTAAGCCCTCTCCCTCCACAGCAGCTGCAGTGTGTGACCCCAGAGGAGCTCTAGGTCTCAGAGCCATCCTTCCCTAAGCTGTGCCAGGCAGAAGGATTCTTTCTGCAGCTCAGAGCTACACAAACATGAGCCAGCACCAGACGATTGCTTGGAAAAATGTGCAGTCCAAGGCAATGCTGCTCTCCAGGGAAATCTCCAGCCATGCCACGGAAGAGGAGGGGACTTTCTCAGCATGACCCACAACTTGTAAGTAGGTGGTGCCGTTGCAGCAAATCCTCCGGGAGCCTCTGCTGTGGCTGCACTAGATGGCTCCCCAGGCACAGCTACTGGGCAGGGACTCTGCAGCACAGGCCAAGCATCTGTATTCTTCCAGCATAATCAAATGCCCCTTTTAGATAAGAGAAGAACCTGATTAATTTGTACAGCTTTTATCTTCAGCCAAGACTGAAATCTCGTGTATCCCAGTGCTTTGTCACCAGCTCCAAAGCACGCAGTATTTCATCCCATGACTTTAATATGAAACACTGAGAGAGACAGCTGTTGGATCTGGACTTGAGTGGGAATACATTTTAAAATGGTTTTATCTCAATTTCTCTATAGCACACTAAGAATGTAACTGTATCAATTTAACAATTATTATGATGCAACAGCCTTAAGGGACTTTTTTATTTCCACCACAGACAGTTGGTCTGAGATTTAAGATTTGTGAAACATTTGCAAAAGTGTTACTAAATCTAGAGTTGCTGTCCTCCCAGCACAGTCATTGCCCTCTTCTGCTCCTCTATTCTACAGACTACATTAATTTCCTTGGACTCCATCTCCAGAAGCTTCACTCTGACCTCTACTTGCATGGTTGCAAAAGCGTGAGGCTGGGGCTGGGCTTTTTGTTAAGCACCTGGTAGTTAGATTTGATCTAATAAATATTAGTCTTTTTTGTACTGCCCTTAAGCTGATGTTCTCCATGCATAAGGCTTTGTGGGATTGTAATAATCCCAAGAACAGACAGAAATAGGCTTCACAACATAAAGTCTGACATGTGACCCTTTCAAAGTTATCACAGTGCCCAGGAAAGGGTTAGGAAAATGGAAGTTCTACACATGCAAATCAAAGCTTTCAGGAAAAGTACAGAAGAAACCTGTCTCTTTTAAAGCTGATCACAAGAAATCTGCTGTCTAGGTGCTTTGTGCCTTGTTTGTGCTTGCAGTTTGTGCATGTGTGATATGAGTCAGGAAATCTGCTCCTCTATCCCATTTTATCCAGCAGAAGTTGCCATGGTAAGTACAATATGGACCTTGCTCACTTTAGCAGCATCAACTGCATGTCAGGAATGAACAGATTGATCTTGTTTTGCTCTGGGTAAAGAGAAAAACTACAGGTGAGCTTGGAAAAACGAGGGGAAGGAAATCACTGACAGACAGTGGTTTCAGTCTGAGATGGCCAGGCAGAGAGAAACTTGATTTCCATCTACACAAACCATTGCCCAAGCATCAAAAGAACATGTGAGTTGGTCAGAGGGGGAGGAACAGAATAAATTAAAGTCAGCTTTCCATTTTTGCATAAAGTGATTATGACAAAGTACCTACTCACTGGGAAAGCTTGTTCTTCTTCACCAGTGGTTTCTGTGCCCTCTGAGTTGTAAGTAAACTCCGTGCTTGCTATGGGGTAGTTTTTGCTTGAAAATGCAATGATTTCTTAATAAAATTCAATGTCCCATTGTGAGCAGTTTTTGACTCAGCAGTACAGTCAGACTACTTGCCCTAAACTTGAGAATAACATAGGAGTTTTGATTTCTCCAGAAGTGCCATTGCAATAATGAATAACAACAAAAAAAAATGGTGTAAGTGGAAGCACAGGAAAGGCAGAAAGATAAATTTGAAATGGAGATGGGAGGTAAGAAACCCAGGGCACCAAAGTACCACGTTCAACATGACATCCATTCTCAATCACACAATGTAACTGGGTAGACTCCAATTCACAGCACTCGACACTGGATCATCCCAGACTCCCTGGGGCTGTGGAAGACCACAAATGCCACTGTCCTACGCAGACTGAGCTTGATGGTCAAGCTCTCAGCAGGAAAGTTGCTTGGATGAAAGTGGAATGCCCCTGAGTGCCTTCTGGCACAAAGACCTATGACTTGCACATACTTTTCTGTCTTACTACCCACAGATCAGACTCTGCAAAGATATTGCAAGTGCAAGGTGCTGCCTTTGCTACTGAGGAAAAAACTCACTCAGCTCTGCTCTTGACTGTTCCAGAAATCCAGATAACATCTGCTAGCAAGTAAAAATTCCTGTAGCAAAAATAATGCAGGTCAGAAGACTCCAGCCCCACCCACAGGTTTTGTAGCAGCCCCACACTTGGAATAGGAGTCACTGCGGTAGAGGGCTTGAAAGAGAATGGCAGGGAAATATTTTGAGTAGTACTGAGCACAGGGACTGGAAGGACACTAGAAGAGATGTAGACACAAGGGCTGATACAGACAGAGGAGCTGCCAGTCAAAGTGCAGGGGTTCAAATCTGCTTAAACACATTTGGAATGTCAGCCTATGTTTCCTACTACCTGTTTATGGGGAAGAAAAGGCTTTGGTAACCGATTTTTCCTTCCTCCTGTGCTGCTCAGATAGGCAGAAGGAATGTTAAAAGGAGAGAGGGTGTATGGCCAGTGCTCTGTGGAGGAAGAAGGGAGGATAAGGAAAAAGGGCATAGAGCTTGCCTATTAACAAAAAAAAAAAAAATCAAAATATTTGCTGCAGCTCAGCCAACACTGTGTCTACATAAACAATTGTTTATACTCGTCAGGATGCTCCATTATCCCCACAAAGCTTTCCTGGCCCAAAGCAGTGTAGATGCCTCTGCACTGCTGCATGAGTGCTAAACCACACACATTCCTGCTGCTTCAGCCTCTACTGTAACTGCTGGTTTTGGGCTTGTTTCTGTGGAAACTCTCTGGAAACCAGAGCAGAAAGGGCTGCTGCAAGGCTCAGGGGCATTTAGAAATCCTCAGTGAAGTGCTGAGTCAGATTTAATGGAGAAGAAATTTGAATTGTGTAAAATCATGATAAAGGCTTGTGCAATTTGTACCACGTTTATTGTGAACTATTGCTATTACTGTTATTATTATTGTGAACTGTACCACTGTTTATTGTGATGACACTTTAATGCTCTATAAAGTGATTGAAGGTCTTCAGCAAACCACAAGGAGATATTCCTTAAGGGTTCCCATATAGTTTTGCATAGAGGAAGAGGAGTCTTGCTGTGAAGATGTGATGGAGGAAGTTATTGTTAAGTAAATATAATGTAAGGACTTACAACTCTGACTGAATTTAGGCACCCAATGTGCCTAAATATAGATGTGCTCAGTATCTCAATAAATAAGACATTTAAAATAAAATGCTCTGAGCTACTTTCCCTGCCACAGACTGTTTCTGACACTGGGTATATCACTCACTTGCACTATCTCATCCATTCAAGATGCCAGAGTTTCGCCTTGCACTTTGCAAATGGTTCTGTCTTTTCTGTTTAGCATTTGCATAAACAGGAACTGCAATAATGTTATTAACAAAAGCAGTTTTAGAAGTACCTCACCACAGCTCTCAGTCAGATGATCACTATTAATCAAATTAATCACAAGTTGAAGAAAACCATTAGAATTTGCACCCACAACTTTGTCACTGCCTTCACTGTCTGGCATACCAGAGCCCAGTATAGCATGCTCTGGTATCTCTGCCCTCCCATCAGTATAGCAATGCTTGAATTTTCCTTTCCCCCAAGAAGAAGTGTGAGATTTTTGCACTAATTTTGCTCTGTGAGTTTTGTTTGTCTTCAAGTCGGCTTGAAGACAGCCTATTTACTGCATGAACAGCATATAGGAGCCTCAGGGCCTGACCAAAAGCTCTCTTGTTTTCACATTTTACATCTCATTTCTGTGCTGGAGGGAGAGGGAGGGATAAAGCAAGGCTTCCTTGAGATAAAACCTCTATCTGCAAAGCTGGATGGGATGAGAAGTAAAGGCTTCCAAGCTACTCATGTGGGACAACAGCACCTGTAGCTGCAACACACAGTGCTCATGAAATGGCACTTACTTTCAAATCTTCCGAGCGCCTCATCGCTGAAGGCTTTGTCCAGCAGCCGGATCTCAGCCAGCGCCTCCTCTTCTTCCAGCAGCAAGCGCACAATCCTCTGGCCAAGAAATCCTCCTGCTCCGGTCACCAGGCAGCTTACCCCAGCCAGGGACATTGCTCTGGGCTGCTCCTCAGTGGTGAACTCGCTGTCTCTTTAGCTTGGTTCTCCTCCTGCCTGAGGGAATGAACAGATGACATCAACCTCTGGAGGCTTTACAAATCAAAGGGTGTTACCATAAGGAGAGACTTCTGGAAAACAAACTTTAATCCCTACATCACACAATTTTTTAAGCATGTCTTGCTTTTGGTAGCTATTCCTATTCAGAAGTAGTCTACATATTTTTTTCCATGCAAAAAAAACATTCTTACAAATCAATTCAATTAGCAAATCTGAAAATGTTCAAAATCAACTTCAATGCCAAACAAACCCTGCAAAAGTCTGCCTCGAGTCTCAGTTCCACCACTCAACCACTCAGAAGACTGTGGGGGAGATTTGCCTGTATTTATATCCTGCAGAGCACCACCTCCGTCATTTTGCTCCCCTCCCTCTTGAGTGCCTCCTTTGCTGCAAAAGAATGTGATGCTTCCACACCACTCCCATGGAAGAGGAAGGCTCTGGATGCAGTGAGTTCTGAGCCTAGATGTCATCCTGCATCCCCAAATCCCCAGATAATAAACTGTCATGTTTATAATTCTAGCTGCATTTGCTTGTGTACTACAGTGCCAAAATTGTGCCAGTATTGAAGGTAGGGAGCATTTAAATTAAATGTAAATTGCAGGAGAAGCTATTTAGAGTAGTTTGAGAAGTGGACTCCACTGCTGTATATTTTCTGGATACTGGGCTCCCCTATTATAACATGGGTTTCTCACTCTCTCTGTGCAAGATCAGAAACTAACCCTGGGGGATTTTGTGTTTGTTCAGTATGCTACAGGCATTTGAAGTGATGAAATTGTTTAATGTACCATCAAAGTTAAATTCAAGCTGCAGGAGGGAAAGATTCACCCCTGGAAATATCTTGTGCAAGAGTACATATTTAAAATAAGGCTGTTTGTGCTTCTGCAGTGATCTGTGTCATTACTGCTTTACATCTCCAACATGCAGGGAAAATGCCCAGGTGTTTCTCCCTGGAGTTTCACTCCAATTCTAGCAAAACTGTTTCGTAGTGTGAGACCAGGGCAGGGCATCAGCCTGAAACTCCTGATGCCAGCACTGCCCTCCTGGATCCAGTCAGGGCACACTGGCTGCAGCTGTATTTTCTCTCTCACACACAAGGATAGCTGACAACCCTGCTGAGGCAGGATGATAAATAGGGAGCTGCCTTGAGCAAAAAGGAGGTTATAAAGAAGTCCAGCAACACAACTAATTAGGCTGAAATCACTGGAAAAGGGATCCCTGATTGGAGTCATAGCTGGAATGGATCTTTAAAAATGCTTTGATTCCATTCATGCCACTAACTGCTAAGCTCCTTATTTAAAATTTTATCATGGGTTTTGTTCACTCGTTAAAGAGAATCCTGGAGAAAAGTTGCAGAAAAAGCATCCCCACACTGTTCTTTTTTAGAGCAAAGCTGGGCTTGCATGTGACAGGAGGAAAGAAAAACCATTTCTGTTGGAGGAGAAAGGTTTCTAGCTGACACAGATGACAAAACTTTGGCAACTGTTTCAATCCCATCATCCTTGAAAATCTGTTCCTTACCCCAACAAAGCTTTAAAAAATTTGTTATCAGTGCTTCTTTCCTTGGCTTTTCACAGTCCGGACCTTGACATTGTATATTCTTATCAGAAGTTGCTGCAAATTAATTTTGTGCACTTTACAAGGAAAAATAACTGGCCAAATCCTGCTGCTCCAAGCGGCATTCTCTGTAACAGGGCTTCCTTTTTGCTTTCAAAAGGGAAATAAAATGCTTTAAAGATGCATTATAAAACCAGACAACACTATATAGCCTCTTAGGATAGAAAACACTCTTATACACCAAGCTTGCCTATCAGAATGACCAAGTTTATTGGGGGTAGTGCTTATATGAGAATATGAATGCTTCACAGGGGACTGCAGGGAGATTTACTGCTGCTGTGCTTTGTCCTCTTAGGTACTACTCGGACAAATGTTGTGCTTAGTTTGAGGGAATTTTATACATCACTGCATGACAGCCTTCATCTGAACTGCTCTGTGTGAATGTCAGTAGTCAGACAGCATCAATTTGCTCAGCTCCAGCTTGGACCTACTGGGGCTTCCTGCAGTCTCACCTAGAGACATTTTCACCTCTTGTTTCTTGTTGACATTGCTGCTGGGGCTGCTGAGTGGCATGACAGCTGCTCCTGTGCAGACAAGACTAGCTCTGGTGTTCCCCAGAGGACATGGAGGCAGATGCTGGAATGGGCTGTACACCCCAGAATGGTGCCAATGAGCAGCAAGGCCAAAGTCCACCAGTTCCACCAGGAAAAACTTGATGAAATTCAGAGTTATTGCACAGGGAGGGGACTTGCAGACTAAAACATAATTGAGCAGCATTTGAAAAGTTTACCAACTGTGCATTCTGTGTTAAGGCATAGACACTTTTCAACTATGTTTATGTCTTCCTTCTTTTTAACATCATTGTAAAATGAAGCCACCACAATCTGATATTTTGCTGTAGAATGGACTGCATGACTAAGAACATTGTTTAGAAAATCAGAGCTTGTACATTTTGATGAGTGTTGGAGAAATGCTCTACATTGGCTAAGTGGATAGCTTAGTATATGTGCAATGCACCATGTCCCAATCCAGCCATGTCCCTGATTTGCTGGCCCAGGAACAGTTGCTCCTCAGATTTTACTGGTGTTTACTGTGTTTACTGCCACACATACTTTGAGGCAAAGACTGGCAGGTGTTAGAGAATGTATTTTCTTAGCCTTGTCACAAGAGGGAAAATGGATTGGGAGGGAATGTAGTGGAGATAAGAATACAGACAGAGAAATAGTGAAAGGAAAAGTCCCAGCAGCATTAGGAAAAAACTACCATGGTACTGGAATGATTATGTGCAATAACATGGCAGGGCATGGAAGTTTTATAGGATAAAATGTACTTTTACAGTGGGCAATGCTGTTTGATTATGGAATCAGGTAAACTGATTTAGTTATCAATCAGGGTATCCAAAATTAAGAAAGGAAGAACAGATCTATTTGTCCAGAAAGAATTTTAATTCAGGAAAGGGGTTTCTGAAGTCTGGCCTCTTGCCCAGACCTATGAGAACCAAAGCAGGGAAAAGCAAAAGCATACTAATTATTTAGCTGTACCCTTTGATTTCTAAATATAGAGTAACTGTGACAATAAAGACACACACACATTCACACACACACACACAAAAATTCCATGTTTCTTCTCATGTGAAAAATTAATGTGTTTCCTATGCCTGTAAACTCAAAATGCCTACATGCTGGCAGCTCTGGGAGAGAGGCTGGACTTTGAGATGTAGATTTACACAAGGAAAACTTCTGCCCTTCATGGTGGGAGGCACTGTTCCCTCCTGGAAATATTTCCCTTTCTTCTAGTTACACATTGACAAGAGGAAAAAAATTTAGATAATTAACTTCTGGACAACTGTCCTGTATCAGACTTTGAATAAATACAATAAATAAATAAATAAATAAATAAATAAATAAATAAGTACAATAAATACTTCTCGTAGTGGAGAAGTGGAGTTGTAAGACACTTTAATCACTTTAATCAAGATATGAAGAAAACCACCTTAAGAGGCCTCAGTGTTTCTGTGTCTTCAAACTTGACAAAGAATATATCTCCTATTTCAGTAATACCAAAATTCTTCCAGAAGAACAGAGAAGGGGATTGTAAACATTTCTGACATTATCTCCAAGATTAAAAAGGCCTTCTTGTAATAGTCTTTGCTATATTAGACAGTACATGATTTGGGCAATTAACTAGAAACAAACTAGAAACATTTAGTCTCTTTTTCCCTTTAGTTTTAAGAAGAACTCTATTTCCTCAGCTAAAATTAATGATCATATATTTAAAGGCTGGAGAAATCTGCATCATATGCCAAATAAAAATGTTTATGTTTGGATCCATTTTGTAGATAAGCTACCCTTGTAAGTAGACTGATTCTCTGTACTATCCTCCAGGGATGCTGGGAAGCAGCAGGGTTTGATTAATCCTTAACCTACATGTTTACAATCTCTGAGGACAGGTTTTTGTAAGATTTAACCTCGCTTGAATATGTATTAGAGATATAACAAGCAAGTACATAAAGCAGAACTGGGTGCAGACATTGTGGCATGAAACTTTGGTATGCATTGGTTTAGGCCTAATCCAGATCACAGAAAACTTTCAATGTCTTGGAAAACTGGGCTTGATAGACTCTCATCCTGATTGAACCCTCTGACCTCTCACATTAGGTTCACTTACCAAATATCTTTATTTTTCATTCAGAAAACACCTTCTTGCAGCCTTTCACAGAGATAACACACGCTGCCTCTGCAGCTCCATGTAGTTGGTCATGGCAGCACAGTGGTATGGCAGGGTACAGATCTCTTGTGCAGCTCTTATTTTATGATTCTGTGATATCCTCCTACAATTCAGATTAAAGGCAGCCTCTGGAGATCTCTGTGCCAGCCTCTACTCAAAGCAGTGCCAGAGACACTCTGGACCTTACCCAGGCAATCTCTGAATATCTCTAACAATGGAGCCAAAGCCTGTGTTGCAGTGTCTGACTGCCCTTGTGGTGACTTTTTCCCCCACTGATTTCTGCTTGCAATTTTCCTCATTGCAACTTGTGCCTGTTGCCTTTCACCCTTTTACTGCACACATCCAAGATGCTGGCCTTGATCTTCTCCAAATGAGTAGTAAAAGGCAGTGATGTGATCTCCCCTGCCCCTGCCTTTAGCCTTCACGGGACTGAGCTCTCCCAGTTGTCTCATTCTCTTCTTGTGCATCCTTGAAATGCATCAACATGCGTGATGTGGTGTGATTCCCAAATCTTATCTGCCAGGCTGTCAGTCTGCCTACAAGGTTTATTGTTACTGGAACAGAGAGGAAGGCCTCTGTGTGAAGGCCTCTGGAAGATCCCTGCAGACACTGTTATCTCTGAGAGAAATTAAAGTCTAAACAGACTGAGCTTCTAAATTGGGTTAGCTTCTTCTTTCTGCCTCCTTTGGGCCAATTTAAAGTTGGCTTTATGCAAAAGGTCACCTTTTGGTAGCACGTACCTGCACATGCCAGGGAAATGGGTATCCAGGTACCTGCCAGCTTCGAAGCAGGGTGAGGCAGGGCCTGTGCACCACTGAGAGATGGCTTTTTGCCCCACAAATGGTACTCTGCTCCACTCTTTCACTGCTTTGCATTTAGAAGCAGTGGGCAAGAACTGCCCCCACCTTCCAAGGGCAGCCAAGGTGCCTGGTAGCTGATTCATCTTGTTTCTATATCTGTTATGAATACAACCAGGAAAAGCCAAATCTATGGAAGACAGCAGCCTCAACTCTTACCGTGCCAGAGCAGGAGAAGTGTGTGGATTGGATTGCAGTGGGACTTGGCAGGACAAGTGGAAAAGCAAGGCACGTGCCGGCTGTCCAGTGTAGTGGAACTTTGGAGGAAAACCCAACATAGGTAATGTTGTGGAACAGCCAGTTTAAAGCAAATGTATTTAGGCAAGTAACAATTACCCGAACTGTTAAGGAATTCATTGGTCTCAATAAAAGTAGAGCGCAGCCTTTGCTAATACAGAGCCTTTCCTAATCTCTTCAATAGTTTCCAGAAGACCTTATGAGATACTTATTGCACATCCTTTTTCATCTTCAGTCTGGTTGGGACCTTAGTTTCACCTGCCTCTGTTTAGTTGGGCATGTTAAGAGGCTGATCACAGCTTTGAGAACTGAACCAGATGTTGGCCGATCTCTGAGACACTGGCACAGCCTGCAATAAATGAAACATTGGTGAGAGAGAAAGATCTGTGCATGAAGCTTGGAAGTGTCCCCTGCTCAGGATCACAGTCTTGTATGAGCCAGGTTGGGATAGCTGGGTACTTCAATATCTCCACTCCTCAGTGGCATCTTCAGCCTCGAGGTTCAGCACCAGAGTCCCCCCACAAGAAGAGTTAGAAACATGAAAAAAAAATATAGCAAACTGAGCAGGGTGCAATCTGATCCAGTAAAGTCAGCAGCAAAACACAGAGGAAAGGAATGGGTTGCTGTTCCAAATGGCCAGAGATAAAGATTTGCATTGCCAATTCATTTGGACAAATATGGGTGGAATAGAGCTGCTGGTTGACAGCTGACTGAACATGAGCCAGCAGTGTGTCCAGGTGTGATACAGGCCTCCTGGCCTGTGTCAACAATAGTGTGGGCAGCAGGATCAGGCCAGCAATTGTCCCCCTGTACTGGGCACTGGTGGGGCTGCATCTTGAATCCTCTGTTCAGGTGAGGTTTAGATTGGATATTAGGAGAAAATTCTTCACAGAAATTGTTATCAAGCACTGGAACAGGCAGCCAAGGAACTGTGTGAGTCACCAGCTCTGAATGTGTTTGAAAGAAGCATAGCTATGACACTAAGGAACATAGTTTCATGGTGGAATTGACAGTGCTGGATTAACAGTTGAACTTGATGATCTTAAAGGTCTTTTCCAACTAAAAGATTGCATGATTCAATTAATTTCACAGCCTCAGCAAAAGGATCCCAACTTTCTACTCTTGCTGAATCCTGGGCCCTTTTGCATTTAAAGAACTGTAAAAGTCTGCTGGGGAAAAGACCCAGGAATCTTTACTGGTTGAAAAAATAACCCATGAAAAAGTAACTATGACCAGTTCATGGATGGGATTTCACCCCCAGTCTCCCAGCTGGTGCTGCTATCCACTTGAGTTATACACATCATAATGTATAGAATATCCTGCATTGGAAGGAACTCACAAGGATCAAGTCCAGCTCCTGGCCCTGCACAGGACACCCCAAGAATCACACCCTGTGCCTGAAAGCATTGTCCAAATGCTTCTGGAACTCTGTCAGGCTTGGTGCTTTGATCACTGCCCTGGAGACCCTGTTTCAGTGCCCATTAACCTCTTGCTCAAGAGTAATACTGGAGCTTGCACTGAGCTCTGCAAATTTCTTGTTTGGTGAAGAAGTCTAACAGGGCAGCTACAGCTGAGAGCAGGAGTGAGAAATGCAGAGTGAGAGTAAAAACTGGGAGGAGACACAAAGGCTTTTAAAGCATGTGTAATCACCTACAGACTGTATTGTCTAACACAGAGAAAAATTCTGCGTCCACTTTTAATGAACTCTTCATGCAGAAAAAAATCGGTTGCATTTTACCTTGATAAACGCTAATTAAATACTGAAAAACATATGCTGCCATTCCCAGGAGAACAGACATTCCAAGTTTTGCTTGGCTGTACTTAGCAGTTTTGCATCTCTTTACTTCAGTCACAAAGCTGCTCTAACCTACTCCCTCCACGCAAACTTCATTGCTGTGACACCTGGGATGCCAAGTGGCTTCATGGGAAGCAGAGAATTTCAACTACAGCAACCAGAACTATCACAGCTCCTGTGGACTCCCTTTTTGTGACCCATCCATCACATTCCTGATTCTATAGGGCTTGCATGCAGAAACATCTGTAACATACATTACAAACAAAATACTCACCAGCTAAGGCCATAGACAAGCGAAACTCATCCTGCAGAATTCTCAGGACATCCTGAAGACCTTCTTCACCCTGCACCAACAGAGAAAGGGTAAAAGGAGCACTGGCACAGAGCAGTGCTACAGGATGCCTGCACCCTGAGAGCTGGGATAGTCCCTTAAGTCCGTGCCAATTCCAGTCTCTCATGCAGATGAATAATTAAATTATATGATGGATGTGCTCAGTTCATCACAGATTAATTTAGATGCTTTTCCTTTTGGGATACCTCTGAACAGGGAAAGAAAACAAAGCTGTTTTTCACTTCTGACATTTTGTAGCCGGTTCTTTTTTTGAGCTTTCAGTTTTCCCCCACCAATGGGCTTGCTGTTTAAAATGTCAAGCCTTACAATGCTGACAAGTGTTAACAAAGTAATGAGAGTTTTATATATGTTACCACTCCAGAAACTGTAGTTTACTCAAATACTGGACTGAATCTTTGCAAATAATAGACAATGTATTTTTCTCTGTGTAAGTGACACCAAGAAGCTCAAAAGCCAATAAAATGTATAGAAGATTTTGCTCTTCCTATAAAATACTGGAGGATTTAACTTTTTTCTCCTAAATTTTCTTTTTATATCTTGCAATAAGAAATTCTTTGGGTGAAAACAATGTTAGCACTTGTTTATGCCCTTCCTCTATTGTATGCTTTGGTAATGTCACTGAGATACATCTTGAGGAATACTCTATGGAATATAATACCAAAGCACAATAGAACCCCAAAAATCCTACCTCCTTTCTGTTTCCATTGTGGAAAAAGTGCAGGCAACTCACAGGAACACCTTTTTCACCTTAGGCCCTTTTTTGATGTTTACTGGCAAAAGAAACAGTACTGCCAACTCTTACAGGTCTTTTCAGGAGATTCAGGTGATTTCTTGCTCAAAGCTTGGCTACTGGAATCCACAACAATCACACCAGTGGACAAGACTGCCATTTAAGACAAAGAAAATATGTCTGGACCATTAAAAAATGTATCTTCTAGAGAAAAGTTCTGAAAGATTCCATCCCTAGTGTAAAAAGCAAAAAATTGGCAAAAAACTCCAACTGGTATAATAATATTTTCATTTTAATTATATTCTGTTTACCTCCTGCATCAGAGGCCTAATTCATGACTCTGGATCATAGAAATATGCCCAAAGTTGAGAAGTAGCAAAGTTGAAACTGAAATAACAGTGGAAAGCCCAGGCACCTCCAGAACAGTTTTTGCTCAGCCTTGTCCAAAATGTTTCAGCCATCTGTGGTATGGAGTTCTATATGTATTTCTAAAGAATTCATAGCACTGCTGTGAAACTGTTCTACCAAAACCATATATTGTTCCCAAGTATTTGCTGAAAGCAAATAAAATTGTAAGACTCATCTTCCTGGCAAATAAGCCTAGCTCCAGTTTTTAAAAGCACTGATGGTCCTGTGTCCTAAAGTATTTCAGCAGCAAACTGCAACAAGAAGAAATCAGGTCCCACAAAACAATCCTATCATCTTCAAAATCCCATTGTTCAAAATCTCAGGGAATTGTGAAATTCAGTGGTATTTTTAAATCAGAGGAAATGTCAGGGTTTCATTCAATTTGGGGTAATTCCACTTCAAATTCAGCGATATAAAATTTAAAAATATATTTTCCACCAGTGAAAACTCTGTCACTTCAGTTGCAGGACTGCTGGAGAGTCTGAGAAGCAGGCACATGAATGCAGAGCTCCTTACCTTATAAGCCAGGCCCCATAAAGCTGGTCTTCCAATAAAGACACATTTTGCTCCCAGTGCCAGTGCTTTTAACACGTCACTTCCTTTTCGTATTCCACCATCTACATAAACTTCGACTCTGCCTCGTACTGCCTCCACAACCTCAACCAGAGCATCAATCTGCAAAGAAGAAGCCAGTCTCACCTTGAGGGCGGCTTTTGATTCCAAGAGAAGGAGGATATATTCCAAAGAGACAGGCAGGGATGCAGTGCTTTAGTAGGATACTTTCTTGAAACGAAACATGACAATACATCTGAAATAGCTCAGCACCAGGAGCTGCAGAATAACGTGCAGCTCCCTGTTCTGTTTTCCAGATACTTAATGCCATTTTCCAGTACTTTGCTTATACTGATATTCTTTGCTATCACTTTCGATTCGTGAAAAAGTAATATTTTCACTGGATTTATGAAAGATTTTAAGTATAAACTTCAATGGGAATAGCTGTAATCAATATTTTACTTTTATTTGAGACAATGGTGAATCATTCAGCTATTTGCTAAAAAGGCTGATGTCAAACTTCTACTGCTTAAACTACCTAACCTTGCATTTCAACTTAATCCTGGTGACCACTTGTTGAGTGCCTCCCTCTAAGGCATCTGTGAAGGGTTTCATTGCTATGCAGTACAGTCAATCATTCCCTCCAGGATAAGCTTCCTGATTCCCTAAGGTCTTTTCTGTGAAGTTCAGCATGGAGTAGAGCCTCAGATGTTATTGCAGGGCAGCACTACACAGAGATGCTGGCTCTGGCCCCAAGGCAGTACAACCAGGGGCAAGATATTGCACTGGACATAATTAACTCTCCTTCAGAGCAAACGCAAAAGGCACTTTTCTGCAGTGTCTTATACCTTTTTGCTTTCTTTTAAGCTTTTTTTTTATTCTGAATTTCAAACTGAAAACCTTCTGGCTGAAATTTTATAGGAATAGCTCAGCAAGAGTCAGGCTTGGCACCAGAAGAATAGTAGAGCCCAAGTAGGTATCTACCGCTTTGTCTGTGTATGTAAAACAACTTTTAAGGTAGAAGAACGGTTAAAGGTGGATGCCATTTCTGTTGTAATGCCTTTGGCATTGAGTTTATTAACTTTTTTTTAATTCATTATTGTCAGTCTTGACGTAGAATAGAAGAGAATTCTCTGGTACCTATTTTTAACAAAAGAGAACTGAGAAAAGAAAGTTCATAAGATACTGTGCAATGCAGGATCATAAAATAAGAGCAATTGGAAAAACTGACAGAAGCCAAATTAAGCCTGTGAAATACACACATGTCCAAACAATGCATGATTTCTTTGTACAAGTTAAAAAGCAGGGGAATTTTTCTCCAGATAAATTTTCCTTTTTCTGGCTCATGTAAGTCAATAAATTCCCGTTTAGACTTGAGCCTGTAAATACGCAAGCAGACCTCTCACTAAATCTAGCTGCATTGTTTTGCATGTTTTGACAGATGTGAACAATGAGAATACATTATGCTCTCATTTGTACAATTTTGGTTCCAGAGCTTTGTTTTCTTTTTGCTGCAGTGCGCAAAGAGTTTGAGTGTGTTGCACCAGCTAATGGAGACACAGGCAGGAATTCTTCCTGATTTAGGTCAGTAGTTTATCTGCACTTATGTGGGTTCTGTGATACTTGCAGAGCCCTCCCTAGAAGCTGAGGAAATACTTCAGTGGGTAGCCCCCATGCCAAGGCATGGATCTCACCTTTTTAAAGCTAAAGTATATCTGCACACATCCATGGCCACTGGACAAACTCAAGTCCACCAGAAGTGTACAAACAAACCCGGGTATAGAGATACCCAGGTTAATGCAAATGTGCAGACTGTAACCAGGGAAAATGTGGAACATCCATTTCCTCACTTACAGTGGCAGGTCCTTCATCCAGTTGCCTTCCACCATGATTGGACACAATAATTCCCCGAACTCCATGTCTCACTGCCAGCTCTGCATCTTCTCTTGTCAAGATGCCTTTGATGATGATGGGCAGGCGTGTCAGGCTCTGCAGCCAGTAGATGTCATTCCAGGTGACTGAAGGATCCAAGCTGTTGGGTGGCAGTCCATACTCAGACCAGTCATCTCCCTACAGCCAAAATGAAATAGCAAAAGGAAAACTCATCCAAGTTGCAACAATACACAGGTCCCCTGGTGTCTTTCCTTGCCTTAGAACAGATTAATCAAACTTGCCATGTTCATCAGCTCCAGAAATGTCACATGTCTCTGGAGGAGAAAAATTACAATGAGGGTGGAGATCAGTGTCTCTAAGGCAGCTGGATGGGGATTTTGAAGACAGAACCCAGTCTGGCAGGAGATCAAGCCAGGATGCTGCAGAACCAGCAGGGGAGAAGATACGCCCTGGTACAACAAATGCCAAGGCAGCAGTTACCCAGTGGTTTTTGTCTCATGTGGTGCATGCCAGCACAATGAATGAAAGGACAGGCTCATTTTACAAACCTCAAAGGCTCGTTCCAAGTTCTTCACTTTCATGTGGGGAGGAAGGCGGAAACCATTGCGGATGTCGTCACGTCTCTTGCCTGTGTAGGGCAGATCCGCGGTGAGGACGAGGCCCTGGAAGCCCAAGGCCTCCGCCCGTTGGACCAGCTGCTGGGAAGCTGCTCTGTTGCGGTGGATGTAGAGCTGGAACCAGCGGAGGCCGCCGGGCGCGGCCGCGGAGATCTCCTCCAGTGTGCAGGTGGAGTAGGTGCTGGCAATGTAGCAGGTGTTCATTGCTCTGGCCGCTTGGGAGGCATTGGAAAGGAATCAGAAATGAAGGCATTTGAAGGGTCTTCAGATGCAAAACCACGCACTGTTTTTAGAGACCACCCCAACTCTTGATTTCATGCGCATCTTACAAAGCACAGGGCAGCTATGCCCCGGGTTAAACAATGATTGTATTTACCAGGCACTCTTGTTAGTTCATGGCTAAGAAAGCAGAAAAGGGAGAGGTAATTAACCAAGCTGTGCTTTCATTTTGCAGCTACATTTTTAGAAAAAGCATAAATTTTATCTTTATGACTGAGTCCTCTCAGGAATGTATTGTTAAATCTACTTAGTGTACACAGAAGAAAATCATTTCTAGGGGTCAGGTCTCCAAACTCGCCACAGGATTAGTGAAAAGGGGATATCTTTTTCTCCAAGGGAGACATTTCTTAACCAGTAACAAGGAATTCACTGTCTGAGTCCCATCCACCACTTTTACAACCCATCTAGAGCAGTGTGAGTCAGAAATGTGTCCACTGCCCTTGTCTCCAGTTTGTAGCAGACTCCATGGGGCTGATTTTTGTGTGGTGGTAGCTGGAGAAGAGCAACCTCTATACAGATTCCTATGCAGGGTATCAGAAAGTGGGAATGGAGTTGGCCGCCTCAAGCCTGAAAATTTTTCTCAGTCACACTTCAAGTCATCCTAAACAGCTTCTTGAGGCTCTTCTACAACCCCCTTTTTGCAACATGGTACCAGAGCAGAAGAGTACCTCTGGCTGTGCTTTTCTCTCCATCAGGCCATGCAAGCTGGTGGAAGCCTGTAGGGGCGATTCCTACAGGAAAGCTGATTTCAGAACCCAGGATTTTAGTCCTAACGTCCACCACAGATACGTCTCGCAGCATACGTGGTCGGAAACGAATTCTGTAAGGCAAAAAACCCCTTTCAGGATAGTAGATGTTCAGTGAGTTTTCTGAAGTTTCATGGAAACCAGGTCTTCATTCACAATTGCAAAGCAGGAATCTGAGCCAATGAAGAAAACAGCAAATAATAAAATTATAATAAAGGACAATATAACAAAGGGTCTTTGCCCTTTCTGTTTGCTTTTAGAGGTCAATTCAGCCAGCAGTTCAATCACTTCCACTTTTCATTAATCTTGCTTTACTGGCCACAGTACATAATTTCTGCATCTCCCACCTCAGCTCACCATGTCCTGCTCTCCCACTGTCCTCCCCCAGGTTCTTTCTACTTGCAGCCAGGCTGGGTCCTTACACTTCACTGTTTGTGTCTCTCCTCACTGCACAGTGTGCCTGCTCTCAGGTTTTGCAACATATTCCCCAAATCCCACCCTACTTTCACATAGGCGTCCTGCTGTTCACCAAGACCTTCCTGTTGCATCTCATTCTATTAGAGCTACTCATGGCCTTTCCTGTAATGCCATACACACCATAGCACACCGTACCCTTCCCTACCCTAGCACTTGCCTGTACCCTCAGAATCTCTAAAGCCTCATACAAACCATGTCATACTAAGTCTGGCATCAGAGCACACGGTGCATGTGACTCAGGTTTTGCATTTAGCTTGAGGACCCCCTGGAAAGGACAAGGTTTTTACGTGTCTTTGCTTGTCAAGACCAAACACTTGCACAAAAACAATGTAAAAGATCCCAGTACAATCCCCTTCATTTCCTTCTCACATTACCTTTTATATGCCAGGATGTTTTCATCTCGTGTGGTACAGTCATCTGCCCCAGCTGCAAAATAATCCCAAGCAATCTTGGGTAAATACTTCTTAGCATAAGCTTCAAAGTCAGAAATACACACCATAGCCATTGCTGAGAGAGGTGCAGGGAACCTTGAAGAAAAAAATAACACGGAGCAGAAATTAGACCCCTGAACTGTCATTCTCTCTTCTGGAGGCTCTAATGTCACTGAATGCAAAACAAGGAGCCATCTGTTTTACAGAAGAGCTGCTGAGACTTGTCTCAGTCTATCTTGCACATCAGTCTATGAATCCTCTACCCCAGTATGAGGAAAACTTGCAGATGCAGCCATGAGAGTAGGAGGAAGTTTGCATCTCCATGCCTCTCTTCATTCTGTTTTAAACAGCAGCCTGAAGAGGACATTTTAGGTCCTCTGCTATTTCAATTGTTTAATTCTTCATAAATTCAATCTTAAAACAAGCTGCTTTATTTGTTCCACTCATTCTGCTCAAAGGTTGTCCCAGAACATCATTTGTTAGATCATCCCTAAGGACAGCTCCATGACCGAGCAATTAGTTATGGAGCACAGTGATGGAATTCAAGATCATGAAATCTGGAAACAAGTAAATACAGAGTTTACAGCTAACCTGCTCCAGCATGAACACACTGTAAAACTAAGTCCAGACCCTGACAGCAAGTCACTGTCAAGATCAATGCTGTGGGGAAAAAAAGGCATTTTCTACAGGTCTTCCTTTCTCTTCTGTAATAAATATCTTCTGGATGTTTGTATTACATGCTGGAGCACTGATATATACTATAAAAGGAACATATAGAATTTGGACAAACCATGAGAAACCGCTGACAAAAAACAAATTCCACAATACGAAACACGTTTCAGAGAACTAACCTCAGCCTTTCAGGGAATGGAAGAGAAGTTGTGTGACCCAGATGTCTAATCAAACCAACATAAATGCTGCCCAGAAAATGCCTGCACGTACATACTTTTGAAGTAGCAAGAACTGAAAGCTATGCAAATTAATGTTTTAGCAAACCATACCTGTGTGTGCAGGACATGTACAAAACACAAAGTCAATTTTCTAAATTGTTCTATTTGTTTCTATAATTCTAATTGCTGCAATTACTTCTGCAATCCCGATTAAAATAGATATTTAGCAAGGTATGTGGAAACATGAAATTTTAAAACAGCTGTGGCTCAGTCTGACTTCTCTAAAAAATGTACAGGAAGAAGTAAATATCCTAATTTTCAGGCTTAACCTCCCACTGCAGATTAGCAAGGGTTGCAAGCTTCACCAAAATCAGCCCCGTGTGTCCCATGTTGGTCACTTTTGGCAGAGATAAACATGCAGGTTATGTACACAGAAGCAAGCTGTCAAACTGCAGGCACCCTGCTTCTCACTGACTGAAGTACCTGTGTTTACATTTGAAAATTAGGACTCACAATTCTCTGCTAGTAAAGAGCCCAAGACTAGGAGCTCATTGGAAGAAGAAGAAGAAACGCAACTGATTTCTACAGTGCTGTTCCGTCTGCTCTGACAGGCATTAGGTAGCAAGAGGTGCAAGTATCCCAAGCCTGCTTTCTCTGACTTCAAGAACTGTGCTGATAGCACGTCTTCATATATACACTGTGACATTCTTTAAACCATCTATCACAACTTCTGCTTTCCTAACTTTTAGAAAGGCCAAAATCATCAACCACAATAAGATAAACCAAGTCCTCTCATGGCAGAATAAACTGGAATTTTAAACAACCCAGGTCCAGTCCTGTCTTCCAATTCAGACCTGAGTTCAGACTTACTGTTGGGTTTCAGGGAAAGCTGCAGAGAATGAGAGCCTCTCCTTCAAGTTTGCCTGCAAAAAGGATTTTGAGGAAGCCTTTTCAGTGAGTAGCTTCTGTTTCTTCTGCAGTCAATAAGCAACCACCAGAGATTAAAGCACAATCCTGTGGTAAACTTTGTACTGTTTGTGTAACACTAACTTTGTTTGCTATCAGGAGATTAAAAATCCCTCCTAAAACATGTATCACCTCATCAGCATTGCAATTGCCTGGGACAGAACCTGCAGCCGAGCTCTTTGGCAGTGGCTGATGGCTGTGCATTAATTTAGGCAAGCAACAGTTTTCAGGGGTTTTAATGAATCTCTAAATTGTTGGTAACTTGCTGCTTCATCCTCTCAAAATGATGATTCACAGACAGTGTGAGTAGTTACAACTCTCAGCTACAGAGCCTGGACTCTTTACTAGCACATGGGAGATGGTTTTTGCTTCCTGCAGTCTTTGTCTTCTGCCATTTGTAGTGGCCTGTAAGTGTTCTCATCAGGACTGATGTACCAACAAATTTATGATAATGATTTAAATTGATTTGCAAGATATGAAAAATAAACACTGGACTGTTTTATTTGGCTTTTAGCTTCTTTTAGCCTTTAGGGTTCATGCCTTCAACATTTCCATGCAAGTACAAGAGCCTGAAGTTTTGATTTTTGCTAATTGAAAAATGAGATATTATGTTGGCAGGTGCAGAGGACGAGGCAGAAACTTGTTAAAACTTTCCCAAGGTACCAATGACCTCCTAGCTAAAGCAGTCCAGATGGGGCAGTGAATAAACTTTTGCACTAGGAAAAAGCTGGAAGCTAAGCTGGTCTGGTCCAGGAGTGCAGACCTGACATTTGTAACAGCAGAAATTGCAGGTCACCGACACAATCTGTGCAGCTGTAGTGAGCACCTATTTTTTCTGTTAGATGCATTCACAAGACCCTGGTCAAATTCAACCAGACATGGTCATCTCTACTACTGTCTTTTGAAACTCCTTTCAATTCAGCCTTCAGAGCTCATTATCTGCTGACAGCATGGTGGAACTGGCTTCTGGCATGGATGGCTGTGGATACAGGTGTCATGAACTAGACAAGATGTTCTTGGGCACTCTGAGTACCCACAAGCTCCTTGGTTTTCTTCCCTGCCCAGGATGAGCTGTACAGCAGATGGTCTTCAGGTCACTTCTGAAGAGAAGAGCCAAGTGCTCTCTCTGTGTGCTCACAGCCCAATGCATTCCTAGGAAGGCAAGGAAAAGCCTGCCCTCGTTCTTCCTCCACTAGATGTCAGGTTTGAGTCATATATATCAATCTCTGCTGGTAAAAGCAATGAAAAGAACCCAGTACTTGTTGGCCTTCAAGGCACTATGGCCTCAAAACCGCTAGGATCACATCACCAGAGTACTGCTAATATGTTTGGAAATCTTCACTCCCTGTGCCTTATTTTTAACATTTTCTGGTGCACAGCACAGCAATAAATGTAGCTGCATCTGGTCTGGCCTGATCTTTGTTTCAGCCTACAAGTTGTCTGTGGGGTTCTCTGTCATATTTCTCATTATGCTGATCTCAGTACTTCCTTACTTTAGGGATGCACATTGCAGCCAATTCAGCAAACCATAAAGTTTATGCTTTCATGATTATCATAATTTTGCATGAATTAAAAATAGTCTGTGACTACTGTATTTTGGATCAGGAGAGGGGAAAAGTCTCTGTGTTTATGCTGTGGCTTTTAAGAGGCTATATTTTGCATCTAGATATATTTTTTTCTTTCAGCAATGAACTCAAATCAAAGTAGCAGTGACTTCTTGTTCCAAAAGTGCTATTTTCTCTGATACCAGTAATACTCCTGATTTATCTGTGAAGCTGTAATCTCAGAAAAATCAAAATTTGCCACAGAGATAATATCTTTTATTATAACCCCTGTATATACTTGAAAAGAGTGGAAAAGTTTTAAAATCCTGGAGCCTCCTCATTGGGGTGGAGTAAAAACCTTAAAAAGTCTCTCTAAAAGCTTTGCTGGAAACCTAGATGTCTTCTTTTGAAAACTAAAGAAAGTAACATAGGAAATAATTACACATCTGGTCTCCACCCTTGCAGGTAGAATGTCAAGCAGTCAACAGCCAAAGCTTGATTTTTGCACAGATCTGTGTAACTGGGCTTTTGCAGCTGCTTACTTTTCAATGCTAACATAGTCAAAGGCTCGTGAGTCCAAACACAAAGATCCTGTGTAAATCTCTGCTCCAGTTCCTATTACAGTCATAATACTCCTTCCTCTAGTTGGTTGTATTTGTTTGCTTTGCACAGAGGGCAAATCACCACGGGTCAAGCTGACATCTCTCTCCCTGATGCATCCACTAGGGCTCAATTCAGTCTGGGGCTTTAAAACACTTTGGTGAAGAATCTGGTGAACTCCAAACTATGTAAATAATTCAGATCACATAACAGTTTGCATACAGTCACCACTCTTTCTCCTTATCAGATGTCTTTCTTGGGCATATGCCTCTTGTTTGGAAAGAAAATGCCTTCTCCTTGAATGCCAGTCATGCAAGAAAGTTTTTCCCAAATCAAATACTTAATAGCCATCCCTCTGTTGCAGGCGGAGAGGGCAACAAATCTTATATTTAATGTTGCCTAACAGTTTTGATTATAAGATCTGTTTTTCAGTTGATTTTAAATTTTTTTTGTATTTTAATCATTCTAGGCTGTCGTTTTCCATCCTTGTTCTCTGTGTTGGGCTGAATTTTATTTTGGGAACATTTCACTGAAAGTTGGCCAGCAACTTCCAAGAACGAGATTAGTGAAAAATATGGTTGGCCCATGCTGAAAATATCTTACAGTGGTTTCACTGCAGTTCAGTGCTTCATGCAGGGGCTTGAAATTAGTGGGGGTTGATCCCTGGAGACATCAGCCTGTACTTGGTGGCCAAATGAAAATCCTGTCAGATCTGACCTAGCTGTAAATCACTGCTTGCCACTTGCACATGGTCTGCAGAGCTTGTCTGAAACCCATATGTTATCTTTGCTGAAGACTTGCCTGGTGCAGAGCATGCTTCTGCCATAGGAGCTCAGCCCCAAATATGAACAGAGGGCAGGGGGCTGCCTGTGCCCCACTGTCCCTCACCCTGTGCCACCAGAGTTAGATGCAGCCTTAAACACCACTGAAGGGGAGGAGGAAGAGAAAAATAATGGCTCAAAAAAGGACACGCAGGAAGGGATGGATATGCAGAGACAACAAGGTCAGAGACAGAGCAGGTGGGAGCAAAGCAGGTGCATATCCTGGGATGTCAGGGTTTCAGAAGGGTAGAAGGATCAAGAGAAGAAGATAAATTTGGGAAAGAGGCAGAAGGGGACCGTCTGTGACACATCTTTCTAGTGTTCTAGGAGACTACCAAGCATTTTGCTGTTATTACTGCAAAAACCTCTGCCTCCAAAAACCAGAAGAAAACTTGATTCATGCTCAGCATTCATCTGAATTTTTTTGTGGTATCCTTCCTTTCATCTCATCCTTACAATTTCTTTTTCCATTCCTCCTTTCCCTCCCCCCTAAAAAAACACAGAATTCAGAAGCATGCTTCTATGTCTTACTGTGGAAGTCTGTTCCATTATATTTCTTCAGATGAGGAAGATCTGGAGTGCTTTGTGGCACTGAAGAGAGATAATGCAGTCTTTTCCCCTGGTTACCCCCCTTCATAGAAGACCTGACAAACTGTAAACTCTGACAACAGCAACGCTTGGGTAAGTCCAATAGGCTGGGAGTAAAGATCACATCAGCGTTTGATGTAGGAGAACCAGCTGGGTCATGTGAGGAGTGATGATGACCTGCGGGTAGCAGGGCGGGTGTGTGCAAGTGGAGTCACAGGCTGAGCAGACCATAACAAAACACTTAAAAAACAGATTTCAGAGAGCAGATGCAGAGTCATTGAACTGTTGCTGGGAAATGCTGAAGGAGGGAGGACAATGACTGTATATTCTCAGTATGAAAACATACAGCACCCCTCAGGTACATATCTAAGGCTAGTGTCAGGCAAAGAACTCCACAAATAAGTACAACTTAAAGCATTTATGAAAAATAGGGGTAAAGTGTGAGGTGAGCAAGAACAGAGCTGGGGAGGAAGGTCTACAGAAGTTGTTTCCCAGAACACCCTTTTGTTGTCACCAGCTGCTGCCAAAGCTGTCCCCGAAGACTGAACTCACACAGGGTGGAGGACAGAGGAGGTCAGACATGACTCAGCTTGGGGTTTTCACCTTGATTTCCATGGACAGTTGTCCCTCTTGAAACCAGAGAGTCAGAGGCAGCTGGATATGACATTAATCATGATATAACCTTATGTAGGTTTAGCTATGGATTATTTTGTCCATAGCCTTACCTGGCCTGCTGAGCCAGCTGGGCTGTGTAGCTGTGGCCTTCCTTCTTTGCCTTTTTTTTTTAAAGTACTGTGGTGCTGGCAGCGAAAGTAGTAGCTCACTCAAATCCACAGAGAGCAATAAAAACAGAAACAAGAGGTACCTTGGACCTGTGCCTATCTGAGTCCAAGAGCACTCTGCTCTTGGTCCCCCTTCCATTTTATCAGCTTGAAAAAGTCTTGGTAGCTTCTACTTGCAGTGGAGAAATCCTGCTATCAGCAGCACTGTTTGGGAATCAGTGAGGACTAAATCTTCATAGCCACTGGATAACATTCACATAAGAATAGAAAAGCAGGGTGGAGAGAAGAAGCCATCTAGTCCACTCCAGTTCCTGAATTCAGAATTAGCTACACCCGTGCCCATCTCCACTCATGGAGATGCCACTTCCTCCAAAGCAAACCAGTTTCGATTGACTATATAAGGAAAATTTACAGGTGTTTCATCTGGAACTCTTTTCCCATAATTCCAGTTATTTTCCACCCGTAATGGGCACAAAAGAGATTCTTTCTCTTTCTCTTTACATCTATTTTTAAAATATTTAAAGTTCATCGATGGGCCACCCCCTCTATTGTCTCTTTTCTAAACCAAGTTATGCAAATTCCTTTGGCTTTTCATCATGAGCCATGTTTTCTAGACTTCTGGTCATCCCAAGCTCTCCAGCTGTTCAGCATCCTCCCTTAATTAAAGCACCAGGAACTGGACATGATCTTACAGCTGAGTCCTCTCCTGGCCCTCATACGGAACAAAGGAGACAGATTTTGCCAATACTACTGTTTATTCAGCTGTGATGATAGACAGTATTTTTGTGTTCATTACTCAGCAGTATATTTCTTACTTATTTCTTCAGATGTGCCGTTCCATCCTGAGATGAAGAAAGGAGACAAACATTTTCATTCATCTCTTCCAAACAAAGAAGTAGTCTCATCTCTTCTTCGACTCAGATAAGAGTCAGGCTAAGGGTAATACAAGTCTCAAATCTCAGAGATCAACCACCTAGTGAAGAACTTCAATTTTTTGCTAAAAATGTTGAGAGGTGGCAGATGATGTAAAAAGACTCCATCCCAAATGCAGGACAGACACACCCTAATACATCCAGGAAGCCACCTCAGAGAAAAAGTCAGAGAAAACTGATATGGTATACGGGAGGCCTTTGAGCAACAGTGTCAAGAACAATCTCTATTGTGAAAGATCCACCTCAGCCTCGAGATTTTGTGGTCGTAGAAGGGCAGAAAATAAAGGAGATTTTCATTAATCTTAGTGTTAATGAGACTGTGGACTCAAAAGTACAAATGAGAGGCTAGTTTTACCTTTGAGACTGAATTAGTGCCTAAGCTGAGCCTAGGGTTCTGGAGCACCAGAACTGATGCCTTCAGGAAAGCAAATCTCCACTGGTGTATTGGAAGTTGGCTTGTATGCTATTGCTAATGTCTAGACTCCCAGCAGAGCTTCAGTCTCTCTTGAAAGTAGAGAATTTTCTCTCAAGAGGCCACAATACGGCATCAGAGGCTGTCCCAATCCTCACCAGCCCACTACAGAGGCATTCTTCTGGCTGACACTGATTCTGAGAGTGGGGAAGCAGCTGAGTTGAGGCAGTGTGACTATTGCTCTCAACTGCTGAAAATTGTATACATAGACAGCAGTTCCTTAGTTTGCTTCTTAGAAGCTCATATGAGACAATATTCCAAACCTCACTAAAGCTAAAATAGTCTTTCTGCTGTTTTTCCTTAGCCACAAGTCCCATCACAGGAATGTATTAGATTGGTATGGTATAATTTGTTCTTAATAAATGCACCCTGGTTGCCACTCACCTTGTAGTTGACTTCTGGAGGCTCAACTATTGCTTCCCCTGCCCCCTCATTATTGAAAAAAAAAATAAGAGGGAACACATTTATCTCTGTACCTCACAGTTCCTCAAAGATAGCAGCTAATAGTGCTGGCATTGCTTCAGACAATCTTCCCAGTATCCTAGCAGGAATTTCATCAAGTCCAGCTGATTTGAAAACATCCAGCATATACTAAGTCTCTTTCATGATATTGCTTGGTCTTGCAGCAAATTGAAAACATTCTCAGACATTCTTAGCAACATGAAGGCCTCAGAAAGTAATTTTGAAATTAAAATATTCCCCAACAGGCTGGAAAACCCAGGTAATTGGGGTAAGCTGATAGGTGTGGAAAAGGCTAGGCTCAGCATGAGTATCCTTATGAGATAAAGAATGGGAAAGTTCTGGATCCTCAAGAAAATCACAATCCAGAAGATGTAAGTAATCCAGCAGGCAAAGGAAAACAAACATAATGAAATTTATACAAGGTGCCAATAAAAGAACCAAAGCAGTGGTACACTCACTTCTACAAAGTATTTGAAACCTCAAAAAGGAGATAGGAAAGCAAAATATTTGACACAAAGTGCAGATACTGATCAAACACATATATTGGAAACCTGGAGCAAAGAAGACTATCAAAGGGACACTAAACACAGGACATAAGATACAGAGATAAACCATGCAGGAGGCAGAAATTGCTTCACCTCATCGAAGGCTCATCATCATCAAAAACAAATTTACAAGTTCACCAACTCAAGTTACATGAAGTCTGTATTGGTTGAAATTCCAGGCCTAAATGCAAGATGATTGTTATAATAGATAATGTTACTTACCCAGGATAGCAAAATGCCTTGAATTTAATGCACTGTAAGAAATCAGAGGAGCAGGAAAAACAGTAGCAATGGGAAATATCAACAGCCCTCCTGTAGACTGACAAATGTCATACCAGCAGACGAAAGAGAGATGACGTTTTTGGGCTCTGTCAGCAATTATTCCATGGAGCATCTGGTCTGAGCCCACAGAAGCAAAGGCAGTCCTCAGCTTTGTGGCTCTAGCCCTCTTAATGGAAGCTCCACCCTGTGACAGCGACCACAGAGGGTTCAGCTTCACCAGCTCTAGAGGAGCACTGCAGGCCAAATACGCCAGTGCCATTGTCCTCTGCTTCAAGAAAAGCTAAGCAGGAATGAGGGAGCTTGTTAAAAAGAATCTAGAAAGGTCAGCAAAGAGAAATCCTAGCAAACAGCATGGAAACTTCTGAAGAACACCAGACTGGAAGCATAACACCGCTGTGTGTGACCTATTGAGAAAGGCCGGAGAATGGATTAAAGGAGGCCAGCACATATGAACAGCCAAGTAAGCAAGTTTATTAGCAGTAAAAAGGCAATTTCCAAAAAGATGTCTATTGTATCCAAACCAATAAAATGAAAAGAATAGTGTTGTCAGTCAGAATAAAAGCAAAAATCCTAAAAGAGTTTGAGGAGAACTAGCTAAAGAAATCAAAACTAGTACTTTATCAAAAATGTCTGGAGAAAAATCTTGCTAGTGCTTCTGCATGGCCAGCTAGTGATTAGGCAAAAATCAGAGACAATTAAACCATTTTGCAGTGCTTTTCACTGAGAAGAAAAGGGGGAAAGTTTTTATATGGGGGAAAATGCAGAAGATATGTCTGAAGTCAAAGTAATTGTGGATGAGATTTTGTTTCAAATAGACAAAGTGAAATGTTACAAGCTGCTGGAGTCAGATGTTACCTAGCAGAAATCAAGGATAGAAACCCTGAATTATTATTCACGGTGTGCAGCCTTCCATTTGGACCCTCTTTGGGACCTGAAGACTGAAAGGTGACATTTATGAAGCCGATCTTTAAAACAGGTCCTGGGGGACATCCAGGGAATCACAGTTCTTATGCTTCATAGTACTTTTTAAGCATAGAAATGTGAACAGCACAGCTCCAGAAGACCAGGGCGTGCTTGTGTCAGAGAGTAAATTCTGCTGTTGACAGATCATTAGCATCTAGTAGAGAATTCATTCTTCATATGTGAAGAAACTGAATATACTTCAAGTGAGTCAAAATCTTTTTGTAAAAGAAGTCTTCTCTGAGAGCTTTTGTTGGATATCTCTGAAAGGATCAGCAGCAGATTGTCAAAGACAGCCCTGTAGACAGAATCTGCCTTGAAATGTCCATCACCAAAGTCTGCTAAGTACACTAAATGGCCAGTGTATAAGAAGGAAGTTCATGAAAAAAGATTAATTGAAATAAAGGAAATAGAGAGTAGTGATACACATTTTTCAGAACAAATGTCTTCGGAGAAGCTGCACAAGGATATGTGCCAGAGCTAAAAATATCCTTGATCAAAACAGGAGAACAGTTTTCATAAAGCTCCTTCTTACATAGAATCCTAGAACTGTTTGGATTGGAAAAGATCTGTAGCAGTTCCTCTAGCAGAGTGCTGTGGCAAACATGTCAAAGACTGTCAATATGGTGTCATCAGCCCTTTGAGTGACCAGTCTAAGGTAGCACCTTAGCTACATTCAGGCCAGGAGAAAGAAGTCATGCAAGAGTCATCCTCTACCTTACCTACCCATTATCAAAGCCTCCTTTGCCATCAGACTCTTCAGAGGTCCTTCTTGGTCTAAGTGTGCAGTAAAAGGTATTGAGATATCTTCCTTCTAACTAGGCTTTCCAACTCCTCTATTTTGCTTTTTTAAAAAAACGGAAAGATGAACATTCTTTATAAACACGACCTGCAAATAAAGGTTTTAGTTCACCTCTCATTCCTTAAATATTGACAAATATTTTAACAGTTTGCAGCTCTCTAGGCACAACCACACTTCTTTGATAAGCTTGCATTGGGATCAGTTCTGCTGTTCAGCCTGTATTTCCTATTCAGTTTCGTCTGACCATGCCAAGGTGTCATCAATACAGTTCTAATCCTAGGCTCCTTTCTACTTTACCATTCATCTCCTTCTTCATCCTGATGTTCCTGTTTTCTTCATATTTAAACATAGTCTTTATGAAAAAAAAAAAGAAATGGCTGTATACTTGCAAACTGTCCAAAATTATGAGCCCTGAAGGAACAGAAAGAATTCCTTGGCTTTTGTTTGTTCCCTTGAATGGATCTGCTCCACTGAACTGGGCATGAATTTGTCCAATTTAAGCTCCTCTCCTCCTAGATTATTAAAGAGATCTTTAGAATGTGGTATCTACTACAATGAGAAATTTGAATGACTGCAGTATTTCCAGTGAGGTTTTTATTTTTTTTATGCACTATTTATTTCTCATCATTTTATTTTAGGGCAAATGAAAGCTTGGGGGAAAAAAAAGCAATCAGTCTTCTTTAATTAAGGGTTATCATTCCCTCTGGTGAATTTGTGGAGAGTAGGAACAGAATAAATTTTTCTTCATTTCCTCACTGGGAATATTAAATGCAATGCAGCTAATTTGTCTGTGAATTAAATTTCCAGCTCTTTTTCCAGCTCTTTAGTGCTGGTCTTATCTTTTATTTTACTGCAGCAGGGAAAGATGCAGTACTATGCTAACTGAGGTATAGTGGAGGGAATAGGCTTTGTACTCTGCTTGCTTTCTCTGGTATTCAATTTCTGTAACAAAGAGAAGCATATGCAGAAAATAATATATGTGTTTGCTCTATGAATCAATTTCTTATCAGGCTTCTCAGCCCATTGAAAAAAACCTCCTTTAGATAGAATACCTACAACCAAGTTGAATAATTATTTTCCAAATGTAGCATTCTTTCACCCTTTACATAGATTTCATGCATGCTATTTCTGCTGGCTCCTGTTAGCCAGAAGGGTCTATAGCAGAAGCTTTAAAAGCAGCCCCTTTCAATGCCTTTTCATGGAGGTCCAGAACCTTGGCAAGGTTTGTGTGAGGGGCAGGTGTCAGTGTCTCTGAAAGAGTTCCTCAGGCTGGCCTGAAGGACACCAGAACTTCTTTGCTGTGCCTTGATTCCCTGTAGCACTTCCTGCTCTGCTCCTTCCAGAAGCAAGGACAGTCCTATCCTCTGATCTTCTGAGTGTCTGCCCTGATGAGAAGGATTATTTCCTGAAATTAATAAAACTTACAGAGTAAACAGGCTCTAACCTAGCAGAGCAACATATCTGCTTGCAAAGAGAACCCACTGACAGTCCTATACATTCATCTTCTCTCCCTTTCTCTGTCCCAAGGGCTTTATAAATGTTCAATGGATTTTCCAGCCTGAGTTGTTCTTGAAGCCTGAAGTTTGGCCATTGCCCTGTTAGTTTGGATGTTGGTGGGAAATGTTGCTTGCTTGTTGGCTACTGCACTGCTCTCCTGCTTACTTTTTCTCTAGCAAGGCAAATTCTTTCCCCCACGAAAACATTATAGTCTCAAGTATAGTAAATCATCTCACTAATAATGTCACCATAAAGTTATTGTATCTCTCATTATTCTTAATTAATTTGCAGTGATTTCACATTTTTCACCCAGCTCCATGCGGGAGAGAAGAGGATATACAGCCTTTCTCAGAGCAGAATTAAGGTTGGACTCCAAGAATGACCCCAAGGTAAATTTTAGATAAAACTAAGATCTATTTTTTATCCCTAATGTCCCATGTTTGGACTGTATTTTACATGTGACAGAGTGAGCAATTAACAAGCTTATACCAAGTTTAACAATTTATTGCCCATTACTGAAGAAAACAAAACAAAACAAACAAAAAAAACCCATGACTGAATATGTTTGCTACATTTACATGTGAATTGTTCATTATGCAAAATATTTCTTGCCCTATTTACTGTAAGATTTCACTAAAAGGTATCTTGATATGGAACTTGGTGCTTCTAGAAGAAGAGTTTCTATGATCTGCTATTCTACTTTTCCTTTATACCTCTATCTGTTTGCCAATCTACTAATCAAATGGACTACTCCATAAATATTTATTTATTATATTTTATATATGTTTGTAGTTGTACTTGAATTACAGTTTTTCCCTATGAGCTTTCTTAGGTGGCTGAGGAAAGCAAGGACTTTGTGGCTAGGAAGTGGCTGCAAAGCATGGCTCATCATTTCTATACTCTCCTCTATCTCATCTTTATCAATTCACTAATTTGAATGTTCTTTCACTGGGACTTCTATTTTTATCAAGGGACAATGTCCTGCAGAATATGCTATTTGTGGCACTCAAGTAATGGTGTAGGACCCCTGACAGAATGCAATTGGCAAGTAGTTGCCTTCTTGTCAGCACTTTAATATTTTTTTCTCCTTATCTCTAGAAATTTTGGCATTTCTGTCTGGCCTGGCCTAGCTCATCACACACTAGATTCTAATTAGACTGAAAGATGGAAACTGATGCAGTACTGGTGGGTGATCTACTGGCAAAGCAGAGAGAGTACAGATCTATCCTCATCCTTCTGGGTTCTTGAGCATTGTTCTGGTACCTTGGTGAGACACCTGTTGTGGGTGATGTGGGTAAAGGATGGTACTGTTTCCTGACAAGATATATTCAACAAGCAGTGTTGAATCTCCACTATCAGCCTCTTTATCTGTGGAATCCATCAGGTGTTTTCTCTGCTCTCTACCTGCATTTGAGGACTCAGTCCTCCTGAATCCTCTCTGCGCAGCCCCACTCCATCATCCCTGAAATAATCCTGGGAAGTACAGGGCAGAATCACATCAGGAAGGGACCATCCTCAGCAGAAAAGAGATCCTAATGCCTTGTGAAAAACAAGGAAAAAAATGCCATTCTGCATTTTAGAGGAAATGAAGAGAGAATAAAGGGTGAGGTCAGTCAACAGTGCCATGCTTTGGAGGAACTTCTTGAAATGGAAGTTTGAATGCATCTTGTGTGGCTTAACATCTGCTATGGTGGAAAACCTGGGTGATAGAATTGGATCCAGGTCTGAATAACATTTGCACGTGAGTCAAACATATTGCATATATTTGATCTGGCTTAGACCAGAGGAAGAACCAAACAAAAGTTTTTAAAAAAATACAAAAACTGAGTCTGTTTCTATTCTCTGGTACGTTCAGCACACTTAAAGTAGCTGTCTTATCTTTTTATGAAAAATATATATGTATTTGAAGTCCTTTTCTCCATCTATCCTTTCCTCAAAGAGGCAGGGTGTGGGTTTATCATTTCCTGCTACAAGCAGGCTTATGACACAGGAACAGGGGCTCAAAAATTATGTTTGGAAAATAAAATAAAAATGCTTTAAGCAATCTACCCTCCGCTCATTACAAGGAATCCATATGCTTGGAGATCCAAAGCCAACCTCTTCCCTTTTCTGATTCACACAGAGGACATTCAGAGCATTTCAATACAATGAATACAGATGTACAAGTCATGCTGGCAACAGTGGATAGTGAGAGACCCAAATCTCTTTTGTGAAAACACATATGAAAAACATCAAGGTTAGAGCAGAGCAGTTAATACTGCTTTAATGCAGCAGAAGCCTACTCCCAGAGCCTGTTACTCCCTTACACTTAGATCCCTTTCATTTGCACAGCTTGACAGTACGAGGACAACTGATGCTGGAAGAATATGGGCTCAGTATGTCAGCAAAAGGAGATGAATAAGTATCATACAGATGGTGTGTGCTTAGAGGAGAGGACAGGATGGAGACACTCTCCTTACAGCTGGACCAAAATTTAATCATCTGTGCACCTGGCTTCAGACAAATTCTGAAGAGAGATGTGGTTTTAGTTAGGGATGTAAGCTGCATCAGAAAGGCAGAACGTCTATTAGTTAATGGCTGGTATCAGTTTTCATGCCTTTTAAGACAATAAATATTTTAAATATCAAGGCCTTTTTCTTTCATGTGTGTATCTATTTCTCTTAAGTGCATTCCACTGCTGTCTGCTCTCTTCTCCTCTGCTCTGTTCTGCAAAAGATTATACATGATTTTGTCTGATGTCCAACTCCAAGCCCTCAGTCATGGAAGGTGTTCCTGGCTCACCACAGGTCATAGTCCAGAATTTTTTTTCATAATTCATACTACCTTTGAGAGAGGACTTCACATTGGAAGACTGGACACTCAGTTTCACTGGACACTCAGTGAAAATTATGGTACAGCAAGGATCAAGCACTTCTCTAAGAGATGTGGATTAATTCAAGAAAGAGAGTGTGAAGTTGTGTCTTGGGGTAACTCTTTGCTCAAAAACCAAATTACACATAGGAAATAATGCAGAAAATGAAACAACACAATGTGTACCTCAAAAAAATCTAATTGTTAAGTAAAAACCATATGTAACTATTACTATTAAATGTCACTGTCATTGCCTGTCTATAACTGTATCTTGTGTATATATATATGTATAATGTATGTGTTTATAGAATTAAAATATGTATTAAATATAGCAGTAAGCTGACAATATGGGGATAAGAGGTGGAATGTCTTAGAGTAACTGTATGATGCCTGTATCCCCAAATTGTCTGTTCTGTTAGTGTTGAATATTAAATGCTAAGCTTTAAGACTGGTTCCAGGAGTGAAGGGGGAGAAAGAAAAAGTACAAAGTTTGTTATCAGAGACTACACTGACTCCCCCACATTCCTACTCACAGACTGTGTTATCTGCAGTAATCAATGGGAAAAAGCTCTTTTTATTTTTAGTTGGTTTTTCTGGCTAGCTGAAGATGAACTGTGGTTTGTTTTTTTTTTTTTTTTCCTTTTTCCTAAAACTGTTTAAACCTGTTCTAAACTGAAAACCCAGAAAACCACCAAGAACTCACAGCTGTGGCCCACCAGGCCTGGCCTGGGCCACAGCATTTCCCAGCATCAGAAAGACTGATATCAAACTGAGTAAGCTGGACACCCCACAGAAAAAACTCTTCTAAATCTGTCATCTCTTCAAAGCAGTGAGAAGTTTTACTGTTTAGTATTGTTCATTTTTGTGCTAGAAAGTGTTTTGTCTGTTAAATAAAGTTTTTCTTTTTCCACTTCTCTCCGAAGAAATATTTTTCCCCGAACCAATTGGAAGAAGAACTGCTTAAATCTGTTTCATAAAAAGACCCTATTCAGAAGTTTCCTCCCAGATTTGCCCTAAACCAAGACAAGCTGTGACAGAGTAAATACTCCATCTGCCTACACGTGTCTGGGACTGATATGGAAGCACAAAAGCAGGCCTGTCTGGCATGGTCAGAGAAGCTTCTGAGAGTGTCCAAACTGGAAGGCTGGAAGTCTGGGTGATACGGAGAGTTATTGTTTGATTTGCCAGAGGTGCTCTCCCCCATTCCACTTGCCCATCATCTCATTTCCTCCCCATCAGTGTTGGTGGTATTTGGAGTGTGTTTCTACATATGAGTGCTTTCTTACTTGTTTCTTTGTGGGTATTATTAGTAAGACATGCTGCTATTTTGCCCCTATGATGGGGAATACACTGACCTCTCATCTGCCTCACTCAACTTTGCTCTTTTTCCAATCCTCCGTCAGCTGGCATGACTAGGGCAAATAGTCTTGCCTCCTGTTGGGGGTTGAATCTCTTTCTTT
>VXBI01012894.1:0-25265 GCA_013397375.1 Toxostoma redivivum
GCCCCGGCCCCTCCGGCCGTGGTGCGGCCCCGACTCACCTGCGCCGCCTGCGCCCCGGGCTGGCCCGGCCGGAGCTCCCCGGGCTGGAAGCGAGAGCGCGGAAAGGCTGAAACCACTTTCCTAACTTTGTTTTGAGCACGGGTGACATAATCGGGCGAGGCGGGCTGTGCCCCAGGGGCGGGACGGCCGGCCCGGACTCTCCCCCTCCCTTCCTTCCCTCTGTACCTGCAGCCCGAGCCTGGTTGCCCCGCCCGGTCTCACCTCGCCTTGGGCGGGAGCGACTCGCCCTCGGCAAGATCAGAGAGCCAGGGAAAAGCGAGGAAAGTGAGCCTTCCTTGGTCTCTCGCAGCCAGGGCTGCGTACGTGATGGTTTTCTAGGGTAAGGTATGGGAAACCTAAGGGCAGGGGGGTTTGGAAGGGGACCGGAACATTCATCCACAGCAAGGTCCTAAGGTGGTGACCAGTCCAAACGGACCTACTAGGATCTCCCCACCTTGTCATCTCAAATTCTCCAAGTTCTATTTGCAGAAGGTGGCAGCGAGAGACAGAATTGGTCCATATTTGATTCAAAGATTTCACTTAACCCAAAGTAAATTTTGAAAAATGCCTGCTTCTGGGATCAAGTTTTTCAAGTAGTCCCAAAAGAAGAGAAAAACTTCAACATAATTCTCATTACTGTAAGATCTCCCAACTGCAGAAGAGCTTCTAAGGCACGGTGCCCAAAGAAGGCTTCACCCTCCTTCTTCTTGATCAGATGATTTGGTTGCAGACACGTCTGTGACATCAGCTGCACTGGTCTGTTCTCGCTTCCTCATCCATGCTCTCCGTGGGCCCAACAGCTGTCCCAAGGTAAAGCTTCATGCACCCACGGCACTCCTTTTCACAGTATACAAGCCCTCCCACTTGCCTTCCCAATCCATCTTTCCTGAACAGCGTGTAACCCTTCAGGTTCATCACACTAAAGTAAGCTACAACCCCAGAGCTCTGGTAAATAGCAAATCTTGCTGCTACAAGGGGCAATATGAGAAAGACCAGCAGGTAGTCTGCCAAATACAGACACATACATAAGCCTGATAAAACTACTTACAAAGCACTACAAGTAATCATTTAAAACAGTTATTGAACATCGAGTTGATTATGTGCTTTTAACTAGGATGGCTTCAGCAAAGGGAAATATTACTTCACTCATTACAATGACTGACTGTAGGCTCAAACAAGCTTGAGTGTGGATTGACCATACAGTAAAGAGCTACTTGACAGTTACTGCTCATATCCATGCTCTGTAAAAAAGGTAAATATTTGAAATTTGCTTACCGCAGCAGCTGCCTTATATGTACTGTGGGTGAAAACAGGCACACAGGTACTTACTGTGAAATCATCAGCATGCTGAATAGCTATAATAGTCTGTACATGCTGATTTGACTCAGCCTAACTTTTCTATTTAACCTTTTGCTAAGTGACTAAAATAGTGGGTCAAAAACAGAATTGCCTTTCTTTTAAAAGTGTGGACTTAAAAAACTTAAAAGTCTTAAAAGACTCTTTCAGAGAAAGGAAGGCATACTACCCGCCACAAGGTACTAGACATAATTCAAAAGCTTATGAAGAAACTAAATATAGCATATAGGAAGTTTCAGAACAACAGAGAATTTGGGACATGCATAGGGAGAAAAGCTCACTGATATAGCATTTGCAGACTTAGTGGTAACTTTTGTGTATTAAGACTCCAGGGAATGTTTCTTAAAACTGAAGACTGCTTAGATATCTTGTTGCAACCAGTAATTCCATTTTCTTCCTTACCATTCAGTATGAGGCAGTTTAAACTTTCCAGTTTCTGTAAGAAAATTGTGCGGCCTACTAAGCAATAGTAGAAGAGCTGGTCAATGAAATTTTCTAGGTCTTGTGTGCACAGCTAATGCTGTTCTTATATATATCAGTGAGTACTTTGGAGCTGGCCTTAGAGAGGCAGCTAGAAATGGTCTATTGCTCTCTGGTTTTATTCTCTCTTATAGCAAAAAGTTATGGACTGTGTTGCACTCATGTACAGCTGTCATTTCTTTCAGTAGTTTTTGATCATATACCTTCATATGCATTCCATTCCCTAGCTGGTGATGGTGGAGACAAAGACCCTAATGGACTTTGTGGAGCAGCCACAATTTGTTTTTCATGAACAGCCAGAATCAAATTCATTACCATATCACTCTCCTGAAGTAAGTGGATTGAAAAGCAGTAAACTCATATACTGTGATGTCAGAGACTGTGACGCTAACTGCAAAGAGAAAAAATAGCCCAAGAATAAATGTGCATAGGCATGAATCTATTTCTTAACACAGATTGCACTACAACACAAATTACAGTGCTAAATGGAATACTTGAAAGAATTAAACCCTTTTATACAGGTTTAAAATTGTCCTCCTTGAAATCTAGACATAAACTCGCTTGATTTTCTTCAAGGACTAAAAGCAGAAGATTTTGAAAAATACTGGTGTGCAAAACATATTGTCTGGAGCTAGGATCCTTCTGACTGCTATGTTTAATGTACAACGAGTTAGAAACTGGATGACAGTTTCTACCACTGGGTTATACAAATGCCAGAACTACAAACAGAAACATGTGGTAGGCAGAAGACAGCTTGCAGCTCTTAAATCAGGAAATGCCAAGTATAATATAAAAATAAAACCACCACCCTTTAAATAAAACAGGCTGTATTTCACAGTTTATTTAGGGTGATGTATGTTTATTCCAGCCTGCAAAGCCATCATACTGCTGGGATGCAAGGGGTCATTTTCTTCTGCATTTAGGCTGTCAGTAGCAGGCCTATTCTGTCTTTCCACACTAATGCAGCTTTTAATTGCCTATGAAATTGCACCACCCTGAGGGAATTTCATACTAACATTCAAAATCATGTTTTCCTTCTTTATGCTCAAGGATCAGAGGAAAAGTTTCAGAACTGGAGTCATAAACATACTGCAAGAAATTTGCAGATTTACAGTAAACTTTACCAGAAATTTACAGCAAAATGGAAATTGCATTAAGTGACAGGTAGAAAACTGGAGGTATTCCAGCTTGATCAGCTCTAGAGTCATCTTGCTTGACAGAGTAAAGGAGATACACGTTAGACTTCATGCTCATGTCACCTGCAGTGCAGTATGAGTTTGACTGCGCTACACTGGAAAAAGTAAATGTGAGACTTTTCTAAAAATCAAGGTTTAATTACAGAATTGATCTGGCTGTCATCTACTCCAACCAACCCCTTGCTCACTGTAAAGTCAGGTTGTCCAGGGCCTTGTCCAACTGGAATTTGAATATTTCCAAAGATGAAGACTCCACAACCTCCATGGGCAATCTGTTCTAGTGCTTGGCATTGCACACAATCAAAACATTGTTTTTTTTATATTTAGGTGGAGTTTCCTGTATTTCAATTTGTGTCCATTGCCTCTTGTCTTTCCACTTTGCAGTATTCAGAAGATACTAGCTTTGTCTTCTTTATACCCCTCCAAACAAGTATTTATATATATTGATAAAAACTCCCTCCCAGACCTTCTTTCCTTGAGGCTAAACAATCTCTCTCAAATGTTCAAATCCTTTAATCATTTTAGGAACTGTCTTCTGGATTCACTCCAGTATATCCATGTCTCATACTGGCAATCCCAGGACTACCTACAACACTCCAGATGTGGTTGACTGCTCAGTAGAAGGGAAGGATCATCTTCCTCAATCCTGTCAGAGACACCCCTGTAACTCCAAGGGAACTGGCCATCGCACTGGGCCAGCTCCCTCCCTCGGGGATGCATCCCATCATTCTATAGACTTAGAATTACAGAATATGCTCTTAGAGCATCATCCAAATGCTCCTTGAACTCTGGCAGGTTTAGTACCACCACCAGTTTCCTTGGGGAGCCTGTTCCAGTGATCAACTACCTTCTCAGTGAAGAACCTTTACCTAATGTTTAATCTGAATTTACCTAGTGCAGCTTCACTGCATTTCCTTGTGTCCTGTTGCTGGTCACCAGAGGGAGGAGATCAGCCCCTCCCCTCCACTGCTTGCCTTCAGGAAGCTGTAGACTGTGATGAGGTCACCCCCCAGCCTTCTCTTCTCTAAGCTAAACAAACCAAGGCAACCTCAGCCACTTCCTCTTAAGTCTTGCCCTTGAGACCTGTCACCACTTTTATCACCCTCCCCTGGACACACTCCAATAGCTTTATATCTTTCATTTATTGTGGCACCCAAACCAGCCCCCAGCACTCAAGGCTGCCCCATCTCAGAGCAGAGCAGGACAATCCCTTCCCTTGCCTGGCTGGTGATGCTGTGCCTGATGCACCCCAGAACAGGGTTGGCCCTACTGGCTGCTGCCAGGGCACTGCTGACTCAGATTCAATTTGCCAGGGTCCCCCAGGTCCCTTTCCACAGTGCTGTTCTCCAGTCTCTCAACCTCCAATTTGTATGAATAACCAGGATTATTGTGTCCCACAAGGAGAATCCAGCACTTGGTCTAGTAAAATTTCCTACAGTTGGTGATGGCTCAGCTCCCCAGGTCTCTCTGCAGGACCTCTTTACCCTTGAGGGAATCCACAGCTCTTCCTAATTTAGTATTATTGACAAACCTACTTAATGTACGCTTCATTCCTGTGTCCAGATCATTTATGAAAACATTGAAGAATTTAGCCCTTGGGAATGCCGGTGGTGACTGGCTGCCAGCCTGATATAACCCCAATTAACCAACATATTATGGATTTGTCTGTCTTTGTGCTGGGCAGTTGATTCAGAATAGTACCAAAAGCTTGGTAAAATTCCAAAACTCCACATTTACTGGCTTCCCTTGGTCAATTAGGTGCATGACCTTATAATGAAATGAAATTAAGCCAGACTTTCCCCTTGTGAACCTGTGTTCACTATAATCAATGACTGGACTGCCTCTCAAAAAAACCTCCACAATTTTACCAGGCACTGATAAGTAAGACTGGCAGGTCTGTCATTACCAGGGTCTTCCTTCTTACCCTTCTTGAAACATTGACAGCTTCCAGTTGACTAGGGCCTCTCCAGACTCCCAAGACCACTGAAGAAAAATAATGCAGAGAGGTCCTGCGATAATTTTGACCAGGCCCATCACTATCCTGAGATGAATCCTGTCAGGCTCCATAGATTTATCTGCATCCAGCTTGAACAGCTACTCTTGAACAAGTCCAGGGACAGCTGGGAGTTCATCATCCCCTCAGTCCTGGTCTTCCAACACAGGTCTCCTGGGACCCCAGAGCCTATAACTGGTGTTAAAGATAGAGGCAAAGAAGGCATTAAATACATTAAATACATTGTCTGTATCCCTATTTGTGAAGTGACTGACCCCGTCAACCAGAACCAGTGTTCTCTCTGATTCTCTGTTTGCTATTAATAAATTTTAAAAACCTTTTTTTGTCCCTCACAGTGCTGGCCAGCTTGAACTCTAGTCAAGCTTTGACTGCATGAATTTTCTCCCTGCAGTGCCAAACAGGATATCTCTAGTCCTCCTGTGTTGCCTGTTCTTGCTTCCAGTGTCTGCACAGTTTCTTTTTTCCTGAATTCTATATGATCCCTGTTCACCCCTGAGACCCTTTCTGTCTACAAACAGCAAAGCTGGGAGGACACCTGTCCTAGGCAGCTCCCTTTGTCCCTGCACCAAGAAGTTATCCTCCGTGTGCTTCAGCAATTTCCTGGACCTGTTTGTGTCTGTTGTATGATACTAACCAGTTGATGCCTAGGAAGTTAAAATCTTCCATAAGGACAAAGGCAGATGAACTAAAGATATCCCTCAATTCCTTGAATAATTCATCATTTGTTGTCTCTCCTTCACTGCCTTGGCTTTCCTCACCCTGTCCATGCAAGCTCAGGACAGCATTGCTGTTTTCCCCCTTGGCCACCTTTCTCTGCTGTCACCACTTGTGTGCTTCCTTTGGATGTTGGAGTTCAGCCAGGGGCTCCTTGTTCATCCATTAAGGCATCTTGACACTTTTGCTTGACTTTCTGGGTGTTGGGATGGAACACTCTCAGGCATAATGTACCAAAAAATAGCAAAAAACTATTTCGTTCCATATAACCCACATTAAAAATGTTTTCCTTAAGCCATGTGCAGCTCAGCATTGGCACATGAATAATCAGAGCTGTTGCATAAATGGGCACTTTTTCCAGTAAGGCACCATCACCTCCCCAAGAAAGCATGAATTCACAGGTGTATTTTTGTATACCAAAGCAAGGATATCTACATTGTTTATTTGCCCTGTCCCTCAGAAAACAGGGCACCATCCTAACTGCAGCTTAGCAGTTGCTATCTCTTGTGGCTTTAAAGGAAACCAAATGAGCTATCTAATACACAGTGACCTATTTCTTCCCCCTAATACCGAATGTACAGTCTTCGTGCATGCTCATGTCTATCATGCTCTTCCAATCCCTTTCCCTCAGGGCTAAGCAAACCCATTTCTGAAATATTAAAAACCACAACATTCCCAGGGGAACATTAAAACCAGTTCTTCATGTTGATATGTTTTTTTACTATCACATTTTACAGCCACGCTCTTCATATTTCTCAAACTGAAAAGAATCAGCATTTAATTTTTATTTTAAAAGAAAAACACCATTTTAGAATGTTTCCCTGTGAGAATGTGGAGCCAGCAGTACAGTGGAAGGACTTCTCTCCCAGTCTGTGCCATGATACAGTTCTAATTTTACTCAATATTCCACAGTTTGTTGAACCATAAACCAGTCTTTAAAACACTGTCACTAAAAATCTTGATCTTCTCTCCTAAGGGAAAGGTATCCTGGATCAAATCCAGCATTAATTATATACTGACTTACCAATTTCCCCCACGTTTATGCTGAGGTGGTAAACTGTATTTTTGTCCACAAGCTGTCCATCTGTGATGAAGCATCACATAGATTCCAGCCCTGAAGTGCACTAATAGCTCAAGGCTCTGTTAGACACATACCTTCCACCAGGGATTTTCAGTTTAAATGAATAGCTATATAAAGAGAAATATATTGTCTTATTGAATGCAATTCTTTTAGATAGACTATTAAATTCTGTTCAATGAGGGATTCTGTGTATCAAAGAAAAACTTTCAGAAACTCGCCACCTTTATGAGCATGTGTGCTGGTTACACCTGAGGGAGGGCAGAGTCAGAGAGGTTTTATCTCCATGAGAACTTCCCTGTGGGTTGATGGGACCATTTGGAGGCTGTTTCAGTTACTGACAGCCTGAGAAACCAATTAGAGAAGTTAGTTCACTCCATGAACAAATATTTTGAAGGTGGTGATGCTGAAAAAAGCTCTCTTTTATTTCTGGTGACTGAGCAGGTAACATCGACCCGGGCTCCCTCCCATGCGGGGGTGTGGGGGGCTCAGGAGGCTGCTGGGCCCCGTTTGCAAACCAGGGGACCCGATGGCCGGGGGAGGAAAGGCTCATTGATAAGAGCTCAGCCATGCTTCCTCCCTCGCAGGCCCGTGGCTCTGGGGGGATGGCCCGGCTCCTGCTGCTGGCTCGGAGCAGCTTCGGAGGGGCCGGGCCTGCCCAGCCCTGCACGGCCTGGGGGGGAGGCACCGGGCCCTGTCTGGGGAGCAGGGGTGGCCATGGGCAGTGTGGGCTGCAGCTGAGCCCAGAAAGGCTGACTGAGATCTCAGCCACCCCTCACCCAGCACAGCCTGGGCCTGGCCCAGCCTCTGCAGCTTCTGTTGGAAACTTTAACTCTTTTAGTGCTCAGATAAGACTTACAGACCTCCAATCTTCCTTTGAATGAGAGGGAAAAACAGAAGAGATACAAAGTCAGTGAAGCAAGAGCTAAGTTTTTTAGATGGGAGGAGAATGAGGAGATGATGTGAAGACGGCTGAAAATACTTTTGTGAGCTGTAGGGTGGACTGTACCGCACTGAATATTCCTATAAACCATGGAGAAAGACATGGGAGGTTGGAGATGTTCCATTTGATAGATTGTTTATCAAAAAGCATCTGTGTTGAGAATCCTTCACCCCAAGGAGAAAAAGGGATCTCTTTTTTTTTCTGAAGCACGAACAGAGAGAAAGAGAGATGAAGAGAATTTTTTGTTTGGAACAGTTCATTCTTAAAAGTAAATACCCCAAGAGTTTAACATGGCCCATAAGTACAGCTTTGGGAAAGCTGTAGGAATGGGAGGAGCTTCACTACTTTGCAAGATTTCCCACGTGGATGCAAATCGTGAAAGTGAAGCCATGAGAGAACTGTTTTTTTCCCTCCTTGTGGAGAAGTCCCTATGGCCTGACAAGAGGAATCTTCTCTCTCTGAAGTGAACTGAAAAAAGGACTATTCAAGTTGGGAACTGACTGAAGTAGTTTTTTGTATGTTGGTTTTGTTGTCAAGAAGGTTGGGAGAGAGAAGGCAGGTGTGGTCTGAAGATCTTATTCTGAATTTGGTTTTTTTCTTTATTTGTGTAATAAAGTTTTTTATACCCTTTTTAAGTTTTAGGCCTGCCTTGCTTTTGCTCCTGGTTCTGTCTCACAACAGAAAATGAGTATATTTAATTTGGCAAATCAAAACTATGACATTATTTGTGCATTGGCTGGGAAATTCAAATTGAACCAAAACAGCATGCTTAATAGAAACCTGCTTTTTACAAAGAAACAGCACATGCTTATATTCTGAAATTTGAAAATCAGTCATATTTACCACCGTAGCAGCTAAAGGCCAAAAAACTGGAGATATATTGTAATGCAATACAGAAGACAGTTTCTTTCCAGAAATCAATTGCTTCATGAAGCAGATAATTTAGAGCAATAGCAGTTTTCTCCAATTTGTTAATGCAAACCATGACATTTTTGCTCCTTTTGTCACACTACAGTGATCAATTAAATACAGTAAATGTGATACCACACACTTGTCACGGAAGAGATGCGAAGACAAGATGTATGCAATGTCACTGGAGTGAGGATATTTCAGGAAGCATGATGGCCCCATGAGAAGTCAGAAGCCAACCAGTTATGTTTACAGCAGACAACAACACTTTGCTATCCCCAAGTTCCTTGCAGCAGTGCTCAGAAGAGGTGCTGTAGCTACACCTCTCACTTCTGACAGCTCTGTATCATTTGTGCACCACTTCTGTAAGCCTGCTCTCATCACAATGTGTCAAAAGACATGCAAATGTGACTACAAGTCCCCTGACTCTCCATCCAATACTCCATCCCACTGGGAATATATAAACATTGCTAAACATCCAAGATCATCAGCATGATAACTGAGTTTAAAAATTTTAAAGGACAGATTTAAAGTAGTAAGATTCTTATGTTCTCTCCTCTTCTTGCATCACACCCCAGCCCCAGTGTACATGCACATGCTTGCACTCTTTCACTTATGTAACCATTTTTCTCCCATTGAATCCCTCCCACCTCCAGCTTTTCCATCTCTTGTCTTATCCCATTGTCTTGGGTCATATTTCTTATACTAAAAATGAGAATCAAAACAATTTTAAAATATCAGTCTGGAGCTGCTATTTAAGTCACTCTCATAAATATCCTGAGCTGCTAGAGCTTTGTCAGGCTACAGTATTTTCAACAGCTGTGTTAAAACAAAATCTGTGATGATAGTATTTGTGTCAGCCAGTCCCTTTATAGAAATAAGTCTTTTAAAAGTAATCTCCCCAGTTAATACACAGACAATACTACAGTGTATCCAACATCCAATCATCCTTTGAAAGGCTTATTTGGACCAACTGTTCTCAGTTGGGATTACTTTCTTGGACAACTTTCACCAGCTCAAAGGTAGATAGTGACTGGAAAAAAAGATTACATGTACGAGCTACTTGGTCTGTAACCAAACACATCACTTAATACAATAAAATGCATTAGCACATTCCCACTCCAAATTAGTTTTTAACAGTGCTCCAGATACTTCATCTGTTTCATTTTATGGCAACATGAATGCAAGGAAAGCATGGGAACAGGAAAAGGGAGGTGAGCAGACCAAGGCCTTATCTTGTTCCTGAAATCTGGACACAAGATAGATATTTACTGCCTGTATTGGTATATATATTACATTGCTTTATGAGTCCAAGGGAAGGAAACTGTATCAGTGAATAAGCTGAGCAATGATAAGAAACATTTGAGGTTGTTCCTTTTGGTGTCTGTATGATTTAATTACCTTTAAATTTATTTGGCATTTATTGCCAGGAAATGGATGTAACTGATCTTGGCTTCAGATTGGAAACATAATATCATTTCCACTACCCGTCTTCCTGATTGGCACCAGACATGGACCCAAATGCTGATACATTTACCCTTTCTTATTCTTCTTTCATCCTTCTCTAATTGCAAAAATGTTTTTCTAGAAAGGAAAATACTGAAACAAAAACACCTCAAAGACATTCAAAGGCAATAGACAAAATACAAATACAGAAATGAATGACATCTCTAGTTAATAAAGTCAATAGCTAAGAATATAGCTTCAGATTTGTTTCTAGCAGCGGAGTCACAATCTTTTGCAAAAGACTCTAAAAGTAGTAGCAGTAAATTAATCTTCAAATGTCTGCAAGTAAGTATGAAAACAGTCAGAACCAGCTGGTTTGCAATCCTTAACATGACAGCAGTATCAAACTTAACAGCTCAAAGCACATAAGGAAATTAATTTCATGGTATTCCATGGAACTGATTACTGCCTAAACAGGTCCTTTCCCCATACTTACACTCTCTGCTACACTGCTTTTTTTTTTCCTCCTTATTGCAAGATACACCAAATATTCTATTTCTGTACATTCAAGTCAGCCCTTTCCAATTACAAAATCCACTCAAATATACAACTTTCCAGTCTTGGTATTGTTCACCTTGGTTGTCTCTTGTTTATTCATTACCACAGGAATGAAATGTGACCTCTCCATCTAAATCTCCATCTTAGGACAAACATAGGACTAAAATTGCTGGATATGTTATGAGGCACAATTATCTGTATGAGTATATGGAAGGAGAGTGACTACTCCTCTACTACCTTTTCTGACACAGCAGGGACTATAAGTAAAGGAAGAAGCCAAGAACAAGAATGTATGGGGACAAACTTGGCTGACATGATAAGGGAGGGAATGATGAGAACAAAACCTGGTCAGTCAGCCATATTAACTGATAAGAGCATGTGTGTGAAAGCTTATTTCATCCTGGACTTTGGAAATGGTATTGGGGGATCGGACAGGAATCAATGGAGCTGTACACACCCATGGGGTGGGGGATGAACAGGGGAAGCAGAGTCAAGAACAAAGGGGCTTAACAGAGAGGGGTGTAAGAGAAGCCAGTTGGCTTTAATTTGGGGCAAAGCATTTCATCTGTCAGCCCCCATAGTATTTTCTGTGACTTGTGAAGAGTAGATGGCTATACTGGAGTAGGCCGGTACTGTTTAGTGAGTCTGCTGTTTTGGACAGTGCCTAAAAATAATCACAACACTGATGGACATTTAGGTCGCAGCAATTTTAAGACTGACATGTGCTCATCTTCCTGAAAGTAATTTCCACTATATAGACTGCACAGATTCACTTGAGCCTTCCTGCTATGATCTTCTGTGCTGATAAAAGTTTAGAAAGGTTGAGAGCTGTCCTCAAGCTGCCAGCTGAACTGGCATCCAATGTAGTCCTGAATTAAAGTCATCACCTCCAGCCAGAACATTATGTATCTCACATCTAGCTTGGATGAGTGTACTGGGACATCTATTAAAAAACAGAGCTGTATCCATTTTTCCTCCCTTTGGATTCTAACTCAAAAACAGGAGTTTGTGCAAACTGATCCTGTAAATGAACTGGAATGCAGACAGACACTCTCCCAAACTGCTCTGGATGAAATGAGATCCATTCAGCAATAACTGCATACACATCAATTGTAAAAGACAAAGCTGGTCCAGGAGGGTAGTATGAGCTGAAGCTATTTTTCTGTGTCATCCTGAAGTGCTGTGCTCATGTGAAAACACTCTTCCACAAGAATAATTTAGTAAGAAAGCTCTACCTCAGATCAAGATGCATAAGAGAATAACATGTTCTCTTGCACAGGCATAAAACCAAAATGGAGAACAAAGTTTCATTACATGAAACTAACAGAAAATAGCAGGTTTCCTTCCCCAAAACCACAAGAAGATCCCTTTTCTTTAACACTCTAAAGGCCAAGAAATTATTTTCCTCCCTTTCTTTCTCACTGTTCCCTTTATTAAGTCAAACTATTTCCTCTATTGGCTACTTGCACAGTTCTGGGCTTTGCTTGCAGTAATAATCACTCTTCCCTTGCCAGAGAAAGGACAGTTATTTTACAGACATCTTCAATAACAAAATTCATCAACACAAAAAGCAGAACACATTGAACATTGAAAGAAGAGGTAAAACTTCAATTGTGCAATAAGATTAAGATTGTGCCATTCAATTCAAATTAAGCAGCAAACAAAACACCACCACACAAATAATCAGAAAAGTCTTTGAGATCAGTGAAGATTGTGGTACTTTGTGTCCATGAGGCGCTAAAAAAGAAACTTCCATTTTCTTAAGAAAAACCATCAATTTCAGAAGAAATAAAAGACAATCAAAGGGACAACAACACATGTATTTGTTAGTTTCATAAAATGTATGCTCTGAATACTGTGTAATAATAAAAAGGATTCAGTAATACACAAATTCCCTGCATGATTTGCTATTATTTTATACAATGTGGGGAACAAAGTGCCTTTTGTAGAGCTAGCGTAGTAGTGAATCAAACACAAATCATACCTACAAGAGTAGAATCTGGAGTTCCCAACTGGGACCAGAAACCGTATTTCCTAAAATAAAGGAAAATGCATTCTAGCCCTAAATGGTTTAGGGACAGGAAAATTACCATGAAATTACAAATAGAAACAGACACATAACTTGTGCAAGATCCACTGACAGACAACAGTGACAGCACTCAAGAGGAGATATTTGTGTCTTCAGTTACAATGCCAGATATGTTGTCATCTGCTTCCAGTTCCACCACTTTAGTATGTCTTTGAGCAGACCTGGTCATGCCAGCAGCTGCAGTGCCTTTAAATGCAATACCTTTTAAACACAGCCTTTGATCCAAAAAGTAAATTAACAATTCTATAACGAACCAACACAGATCATTCCACATCTGCCACAATTATATACCGATTCTACAGGGACTTGTTACTGGCCATAGCCAAAGAAAAAGCCTCGAAAGGTTTCAACTTTGACTTTGTCCATTAGTGCTACTTAGGTCCTTTAACAATAGACAGTAGGGACATAATTTCATAGCAAATCGTTTCACATGACAGGGTGTTTCACTGTAACAGCCCCTTCCTCAGCCTCTTCATGTGTTTAGGTACTCAGGTTTGTTCTTTACCCAAATATTGTCTCTTCTGCTCTTTCTACATGTGAAAAATTCTCTTTAACTTTACAACCATACCAGTTATTAAAACCTGGTCTACACAACTATAACTGAAAGCTTTCTATTATAGTGTTTGAAAACTAAAGGATGGCATCTTTTAAAATTTTCCTTGTTAGTTTCTCTGTATTGTTTCCAGTTAAGTTAATATAAACATTGTCTTCAGTAATACCAAGTATATGAGCAATGAATGTGTCTTGAACTCTGACCAGACAGGAATCACAGCAGCACATGAATACTCTAAGGAGATGGCAAAAATTCTGTAGGATAAGACCTGAGAAAGGTGTATGGCACTGCTGATATCCCAACAGTGAGCCCAATAGTTACATACCAAACAACTAATAACCACAAGTTTATGGGCCTCATTTCCAGCAAAACCTATGGTCAAATCCTACTGCAAGGGCTTTGTTATTTTCCCAGTATAAAACTGAAGCTTACAGTAAAATGTACATAAAGTTAAACCTGACAGCTTTGTTGAACTTTATCTGGAGGAAACTGCTGAAGGAGCTGTAGATGCTTTTTTTTTTTTTTTGGTTTAGAATCCAAACTAAGAGACCTCCAAACTAAGTAACATGTACTACAGAACAGACACACACACACACACATAGCCATGTCCCCTGGGGTTTTGCTGTTGTTGTTCTTACTTTATGTTTTATAGGCAATCTTTATAAAAGATTAGTTTCATCATATGCATACTATATTAGAGGCATATTTCTACCACTTTTAATATACTTTAGAAAATCAAAACATAAGTCTTGCCTTTGAAAACTTACCAATGCTCAATGCATTTAAGGCTCACTAAGCAACTTTAGATTTGTAATAGTCTCTACATTTGAAAAATGCATTAGTAAAGTTTACAGATTTTTAAAAACATTTCACCAGTCTCTGTTAAATATTTAATAGCTTCCCTCCTCCATAAATGTATACCAGCTTTTCTTTCACCTCTCTTTCACGCATCATGTTTCTATGTTGTTGTCTTTACAAAAGGAATAAAAGTATCAAAAAACCACAAACAATACTCAGTTCAAACTTAACAAAATTCTATTAAGTACTCAGGGTAGATTTGGTTGGCATCAAAGATGACAAAGATCTTTGGGTTCCAGGTGTTATCCACACAGCTGTCATACAAGTTCACAAAGCTTCCATCTTTTGAAGGAGGCCTCATGTATTTTGAATCACCGCCGATATAGTCACCAGTTAATACACGAGCAAGAAACATGACTTTATCTGGTCTATGCAGATGAGGCTGCAGGTTCACACCATGAATCTGGAAAGTATCTCCATGCTTCATGCTCTCTTTGCAGAAATGGCTGGAATATGATGCATCTCTTGCAAAATAGGTCCCTTTCAAATAAAAACCAGAAAATCTGATGACGTTCTTACTATGACAGCTTGACTACCAGAGCATAGCTGCCAAGATGATAAAAAATGTCAGTTCTTTTATGTTCATTAGCAATCCTTTTTTTTCTTGTTAATTATTATATTATGACAATATGACCAAATATTTTCAGTGCCAACATTTTAGCAGGGAGATTGTCTTGTGAACAACACTGCTTTGCTGAGCATCCCTTCCCCATGCTCCCTGGCCCTACCAGCCAGTTGTGACAATTACATTCTTTACTACATCCTTAATTACACTTACCATAAAAGAAGAGCTGTATTAAACAACTCTTGGGTAAACACAAGGCATGCAACACAAAGTACACACTACAGGGAACACTTAATGTTGAGCTGTTAACATTACCACTGTTGTATGTGACAGCAATACTTACCTTTTCCATACACAGCAGCATGCATCCCATTTATTCTCCAGTCAAAATTATGAATACATATTGCTTCTACAAATTCATTACTTGTGCCATGAAACAGCATCTGCTCATTAATCGTTGGGACACCTCTTTTCTTCTTCAGTTGAGCTTTTTTCCTACAGAAAACACACAATAAATACATAAATAAGCACATAATAAATAAATAAATAGTTGTACAAACACACTAAATTACTACTGTGAAAAAACCACTGCTGAGGGTACAGACCTAACACATTCTACTTTACAAGTACCTAGATGACTTTAGCTTTTAAATAGGGCAGAATTCTTAAGGTACTTATTTAGAAATCACACATTTCTGAATGCTGTAGGACTATTTTCTGACATAGTCTAAGACTTGGAAAAAATGTCTTCCTAGACCAATTTTATCAACATTGTTCATATGTTACTAATTTCAGCGTGGTCATTTTCTGCAGATACATCTTTAAAAGAAAGGTAATTTTGCACACTTTGTTTCCTTCACCTACTTTAATGTCATGTTGGAAGGAATAACAAAGTTGGGAGATTATCAAGCACTATTATCTAGGCAAACCAGAAAAACTGATCTAAGGGCTAGTTATGCTGAACATCTGAAATTTCTTCAATCAGCAGGTCTCTGTTGTTGGCTGTTGATCTCTGACAATATATACATGTAGCCTCAAGTAACTTCTCTTGAAACAGGGAAATGGAACAAATTTATAGAAAAAGTGAATAAGCAATTGTCAAATGATGTTCTACAACAGTCCTTTACTTTCTCTGACCAATTGATTTCATAAAGCCAATTTAGAATTGTCATTAATATGGGAACTACTGTAAGAGACAAATGTGTTCTGACCACTACAGTGATGCAAATAATCATTCAAGCAATGATCAAATGTAATCCTTTATCTTATCAATTAAACAAAACACTTTTTTCAAAACCATGAAAGTTTAAATAGCAACTGTTCCTCCTAAGCACACTGGGCACACTGGCAAGCTAGTTGCGCAGAATGCAGAAATGCCACAACAGGACACTTTGGTAATTGGGAACAGAAATCAAGGAGTCCAACTCTTCTAAAAAGCATCATCTTAGCACCTTCCACAAGCAGTGGAAGACAAGATAATCCAGTTCAACAAATTAAGCTCATCCAGCACTGTGAAAATTCTCATTCAGCCAATTCACTCAATAAAAGATAAACCCTACAGCAAAACAAAATACCCAGAGACACGTCCTTTGTACCGATGTAAGCATATAAGCTTTTTCTAAAACTGGTCAGTAAACTCACTGACCAAGACCTTTTTTTATTTTACTTTTTTACTAAGCATCATCCTCTTTTCACCTTTCCTACCTGGGACACCAAAAGATGTGAATTTGAAATACTGAAATACCTATTTCTTTGTAATATACTACCAGGCAATAATTTCATCACCAGTGTGTGCAAACCTATAGCACTGTCTTGTGGCCCAAGGGCAGGACCTGGCATTTTACCTTATTGAACCTCACGCTACTGGCCTCAGCCCATGGATCCAACCTGTCCAGATCCCTCTGCAGAGCCCTCCAGTAGATCAACACTCCCACCCAGCTTGGTGTCATTTGCAAAGTGACTGAGGGTGCCCTTGGTCCCCTTGTGCAGACCCCTGATAAGGATGTTAAACAGGACAGGCACCAACACTGAGCCCTGTGGGACCCCACTAATGACCAGCTGGATGTAACTCCACCACCTCTCCCTGGGCCTAGCTATCCAGACAGTTTTTTACCCAGCAAACACTGCACCTGTCCATGCCATGAGCAGCCAGATTCTCCAGGAGAATGCTGTGGGAAAACAATGTCGAAAGCTCTACTGAAGTCCAGGTAAAAAAAAACCTGCCGCCTTTCCCTTTTCCACTCAGTGGGTGACCCTGTCATAGAAGGAGGTGAGGTTGGTCATCAAGCAGGACCTGCCTATCCTAAACTTATCCTGGCTGTGCCTGACCCCAGGTTGCCCTGCACATGCTGTGTGTTGGCACTCAGAATGAGCTGTTCCTTGACCTTCCCTGGCACTGAGCTCAGCCTGACAGGTCTGTAGTTCTCAGGATCCTCCTTCCAACCCTTCTTGTGCATGGGCATTGCATTTGCTAACCCCCAGCCAACTGGGACCTCCCCAGTGAGCCAGGACTGCTGGTAAATGGTTGAAAGCGGCTCAGTGAGCACCTCCCCAGCTTCCTTGGTACCCTCCAGTGGATTCCATCCATGCCCATAGACTTGTGTGGGGTAGCTGGTTCCATTTTCTCTTGAATTATGAGGGCTGCATTTTGCTCCCCATTTCTGTCTACCAGCTCAAGGTCTGGGTGCACAGATAACAACTGGTCTTACTATTAATGCCTTTGTTGCCTCAGTCTTTTCCTCATCCTTTGTCACTATGTTTCCCCACATCCACTAAAGGATGGAGATTCTCTATAGGCCTCCTTTTGTTGATGATTTATTTTTAAAAATATTTTTATTGTCTTTTACAGCAGTGGCCAAATTAGGCTCTAGTTGGGCTTTGGTCCTTCTAATTTTCTCCCTGCAAAACATCCCAACATCTTTTACTCCTCCTGAGTTGCCTGCCCCTTCTTTCCCAAGGTCATAAACTCTCTTTTTTGTCTGAATTCCAGCCAAAGTTCTCTGTTCAGCTAGGATTATCTTTTTCTTCAACTACTTGTCCTTCAGCACATGGGGACAGCCTGCTCCAGAGCCTTTAAGATTTGCCTCTTGAAAAGTCCAGCCTCCCTGGACTCCTCTGCCCTTCAGGACTACCTCACAAGGGACTCAAGTCAACAAACAGTCCCCTGAACAACCCAAGGTTTGACCTCTGGAAGTCCAAGGCAGCATTTCTGCTGATCCCCTTCCTCACTCCACCAAGGAAAAAAGGAAACTTAACTAAAAGTAGGATAACCCTCTTCACCATTAATATATGTAAGGAATTTCACTTCCTCACAAATGTTAATGATACAGCGTTAAATGAACAATAAACGACATATTCTTCAAAAAATCATGTAACTTATGTAAGATTTTAGTATACATCTGACTAGTAATTTCCTCAGTCTTTACCTTAGTCTAGATATTTTATTATGCAAAACATCTTTAAATCTTCTGATATGTACTTCTTCCTACAAGATACGTAAATAACATTTGTCAAGTACTATTGCTTAAGACTGACACCAAAAAATAAGTGGACACCAAACTGGACACTTCCTACTTCTTCCAGGCCAGCACAATATAAAGAGAACTTAGAACAAGGTTTTGCAGCACATTCAACATAAAAGAAATTGCATGAATATGTGTTAAGCAGACACTTAATTCTGTCCTGTGCTTCATAAAATTGAGAAATTCGACAAGACTGAAATATTTATTTGCTTTGTTCAGTAAAAATTAAAATAATGCAAGCCTCTCAAGGAATCATTTTACAAAAAGCTAATTTTTGTACTCCTTACTTCACTGTAAGGAAATCATGGGCATCTACCACACAGATATTCTGAACATCTTAAATATATTATCTATGCTACAGCTTTATCTAATGCATTTCTACAAGTACTACACTTCTTCACCTGTAGAAGCTACACAGTCTTGAAAATTAAATTCTGAATAAAGAGAAATGACAAATAAGAAAAATTTTAAAAGGTAAAAAGCAACAAAAAATTTAATTAATAATAAAAACAGTTAAACATATTTCTGCTGCATGACTTAAAACTTTTCTCCATTAACAATCCTAAAACTGTTGGGTTTAGAAATAATCTCACCTGCAAAAAAACTCCCACAAGTCTAGATTTTGTATTCTCTTAATTCTTTTAATTCGGTGGCTATCCATTGTTTTTCCAAAGAGACTAGAAACTTCATTATATTCATTTGTTTTCTTTTGCAATGGAATAAGCTGGAAAAAAAGAGGTTAGTGCGATTTCAATTCAATGCATTATTTCATTGTCACATGTTTTTGACCAAGTTGCATACCAACTCTTACCTGGTATGGCTCCTCAGTATTTACATTCTCCCAGTGTGAAGGCATAGGGATAGCCTCATTTTCACAGATGAAACTTCAAACAAAAAAGGTAAAAGCACATCACTTCAAAGACATGAGGCATTTTCTTCCTGTCAAACTCCTGCTCCAAACAACACAGTATGCAAAAAAAGCAAACCCCCATGAAGTTTATACAGAGCTACTAAAAAGAGTGGTTTAAGCACATGCACTACATACATAGAAGCTCTTAAGCCTTAAAACTGGGACTAAAAAAGGAAAGTTCTGAAAGTAAACAATGTCACCACATGGAAATAAGAGTACAGAATGCAATTATTCAAAAAACAAAGTTAATTGCCACATCATTGTATGCACTATTTAGCAAATACTGACTGAAAAAACATTGACACTTTAGAAACACAGGTCTTCTTGGAAGTCAGTATAAAGAAATGGCTATTACATTTGTTATGACAAATGACAAAATTTTTTTGGAACGTATAACCACACTACAATTCAGAACTAAGTTTTTTCTCAGAAACTATTTGGGGAAAAAAAACACATATCTCATGTACTCAATTTCACCTGTGGTAATAACACTGCATAGCTCAGTTTATTAATAGTTTAGTGTGTTCCAGATTTACATCAGCTCAGTTTTACATCTAATGACTGATCAAATGGTAAGAAACTGACAATCTAAAGCAGTTAGACTCATAAAAGAATTGTTACAACACAATTATTTAAACTTCAAGTAATTTTAGAGTAAATGAGTAAAATATAGGCATGACATATAACTCAACGTTTTTTTGCTGTTACAATAATACTTCTAAATAATTTATGGATTCCATTTTTTGGTGCTGCTTCCCTGCAGCAATTCCGATTCAACAGGTCTTCAGAGTCAGTGACTCCAAAAGCAAACAACTATAAACAATAAAGATAAAACACTTTTGCTTCATTTTACTAAGAAGAATCAGGAATAAAATAAAAAGAAGTCTTCCTCTTATTTCCTTACCTGAATGAATTGATTGCAAAGGGAGCTCGCTTTATGGGACGTTGTTTAAGGGTAGTTAGGTTGATTTGTTTCATCACTGAACATAAAACAAGAATTAGGATAAAATTTTTGGGAATTCCTCTACAGCATGTGAAACATTTAAGTGTCATTTTTTAAAAGAATTATTCTACACTCTAAGTTACTTGACAGGAATTTCTATTTCAACAAGTAACAAATAAGCATTTTCAAAAAACGTTTCTAAATGCATTATCATTTATATGAGTTGGCAAAATGTCCAAATATTACACACATAAAACATTTATTTTTAAAATATCCATCTAACATTCATCCCCACTAAATCACAGGCAAACTTCCAGTGACTTGAATGGGATGACAAAAAATACACAATCTTTGGTGTATGACATCATGACCTAAAGAGAGTAACATAAAAATTGTTCTTTAACATTTGCTTACAGTGTTTTTATTCTGGATGCAAAACTTTTTTTTTATAAAAATACAATTAAACACAAGTAAGCCTAAAACTCCTTGAATTGTTAGATACCACTTTACTGCCAGTATATTGCCATTTTACACAGTCCCCACTTTCTTTATTTGAAATATTTGAAATTTGAATACATTTATTTGAATATGTATTTATTTCCTTAATTTCCTATATTTAAGCATGTAGCTGTTTTGCAATTTAATCAGAGAATAAACCATCTATAAATAGAAAAACTAAAAAAAAGTTACTATAACACACCTTTGAACAAAAAACAGATTACATTTATAATTAGTTAGATACATTAAAAACATGTAATACTCTGTAATTTAGAAGAACAGCATAAGCGAGATCTTTACAATCTACTGGTAAATCCTTTTGCCTATCTCCTTGTTATTCTGAGGACAGAACTGGCTTCAACTACCTGCTGAATTATTAAATCACTTTGATGCCAGTATTTTGCAGGAAGCCTCCTTCATAACGTCTCTTATACAGACTGAACGGAAGAGGTTTTCCAAGCCTACAGGTAGTTGCACATTAAAGAAAAAAGGTTCAATCTTCCCAGTGCAAGAGATGCAACCTACATGCCACCTGCAACTGAAGCAAGCAGTAGGAACACAACAGAGTGCTATTAAACAGAACATGCCACTTCATTAATAAACTACACCATGTAACAGAGCAGCTGTTTCTAAAAATTTCTATGTACTTTCCAATAAAGAAGACATTCTTAATCATGCTTTCGCAGCAGATATGAGGACAATAACCTGCTGAATGAACAAATGTGCTGGTGTATCTGAGACCTTCTATTGTTTAAATTTACTCTTTGTAAAGCCACAACATACCTGAAAAGTCCAGTGTGTAGTTAAACTTTGCAGTGGTAAAAGAAAGAGATCCACGAGGGTCTGTTCGGAAACTTCTTTCAATATCTTCACTGCTAATAGAGCAGTGACTGTTTGAGTCAGTCTTCAAAATAAAAGAAAAAGCACATTAATACAAACTCAGCCATAAGTAATTTGATGCATGGAATTCATCAGAGCAAATATAACTTCAAAGGTATTTACCTGAAACATATGCCATTTACCACACTCAGCCAAATAAAACCAGCCCCACTGGGTATCAGAGGTATCCATGTCTTCAACTGAATTTTCCATCTTTCCAAACACATCTTCTGATGGCCCTTGAAGCATTTCCTGAAACATTCACATATACATACAAAAAAGTTTAGAAAAATTTATTAAAAAAGCAAAATAAAGTGCACTTGCAATAACTAAAAAAAAAAATCCTATGAGGCTGAGGACAGATCTCTTCTTTCTTTTACTGAGAAAAATTCTCAATTTGCTACTTATTCAGTATTATCCTTTAACTTAGTTAAACTATTTCAAAATTCTCTTAATTGTCTGTAGAGCATGACAGTAAAGACAAGAGCTATAGGCTTTATGTGATCAAACAGAGGTGCTAAATGTCATATTGATGGTTATAGCATCAAGGCCACTCAGAAATATACAACAGGCTCTTCATTCATACTTCTCAAGAATGATGTGTAACATCCAACAGCTTGATGGAAACACCTACTAGGTACTCACCAGCTGTGAACAAATCAGACTGGAAATCAAAAGTTGCAAGAAAAAGAATTAAAACTAAGACAAAGAATACAATTCTTTAACCATGCAAGACCACTGTAGACTATTCCTTTGCAGAGCATGAAGAAAAATTTTTCCCTTAATGCACCCACTTAAAAATAACACAGTAAAATTCCTGGTACTGTGTACTTGCATTTACAGAGAAAGTTCACACCAAAACCAAGAGTTGCTCCCACACAAGCAAGGACTACCACAGCTGGGGTTCTGAAGCATGGAAGAAAAAGAACTGAGGAAAGGATATAGCACAGGTCTACAAAATCATGACATAACCAAATAGAGAATAAAGAATCACAGTTTCCTCTGACATATGGAGGAGACACCTATCAAAGGTTGCACATGTCAGGTTCAAAGTAAATGAAAGAAAAATTTAATGAACCAGATGGCAACCTATGCAATTTCTTTTCGTGGTATGGTGTAGATGCTGCAAATTTATGGAAGTTCAAAAAGCAGCTAGACAAGTTAAAGCCTATCAAAAGCTATGCCAGAATACCTTTAGAAGAACAGTCCTTGTCAGAATTCAGCTCATTTTTTGTTCATCAATAAAATTTTGAAAACTCTGAAAGTGCTCACCTCTATTTGCATATATTTCCTAATGTGTCAACTTTCCGCAATAATCTCCCCAAGCAAAAATTCTAAGTAAGTTTCAGGGAATCTTTCAGATAAAAAAATTTGCCCCACTCCCAGAAAAGGTCAGCAATTCATCCACTCTAACTGTTTAAGCAAAACCCTTAGGCACTCTTCCCAAAGATGTCCTCAAGTTCACTTTTTTCTTCCAAGAAGTGAAACAACACCCTCCAGCACAAGTCAAACGACGGGCAGTTAGTATCCTGGATGCTTCAGTTCTTTCCTGGTCACTTCAACCCAGGAAAAACAGAGCCCTGAAGAAGACAAATACTGGAGACTAAAAGTAGGCATCCCTGTTCTGGCCAGTGCTACTGGGGCAGCAGTTCAGAGCAGGAGGCACTTCTAGCATTGTCCTTCACCCTCCATTTTTCCCAAGCTAATTGTATTTCTGTCTTTTCTGTTTGAAAAAAAATCTGAGAAACCTCTTTGGGATAATAGCTACAGGCTATACTCTAATAATCAAAAGCTCCAAAGGGTTACAAAAATCCAGATGCTTAGAGATCAGGGGAATCGTAAGTGGACCTGCAAAACATCACCAAATTGCAGAATCTGAGGGCAAACCTACTTCAGTGAAAATGGAAGCCTACATGTATAGATTGCTGTCTCAAGTTCAAGCAGCACTACACAAAAGGTTCATCAGCTGCACAGAAAAAGTATTTTGAAAAAGATAAGAAAACCATTCTCTGCTTCAGAGGGCATCCATCAACATCTCTTCTACTACCCATAACAAAACAGCCACAGAGCCTACATTCACTTGGTGTTAAAAGCACAACTGGCTAACATCTTTTGATGAAAATCTTTCACCTTCAATTTGATTCTTCTTCTTGGATAACTATTTGACTATGTTCTATCCTACTGAGAGCAGGCCCTAGCTTCTTTAAAGCTGAGGAAAGCAATTCAAGCTTTTCTTGGTAATGTTTTGTTTCTTCATGTTCCCATTAAAATGGTCAGACCTCAGCTCCCTCCCTGCGTCAGTTCAGGGCCTTGACTTTGATCAGTTAAATCAATGATGCCTTTTTTTACAAAAGGACATGCTTTCAGAAGCAGAGAAGGCATGATTATCTGTGCCTGTCAACACACTTAAGAGTCCTCCAGGGGCATCCCAACCTCCAGAATAAACCATTTACTATGGAGATAGTTATTCCCAAGGCTTTCAAAAATCTTACATTCAATCCACACATACTACCCTCATCACAAAATCTAGGGTAAGCAGGTAGAGTCCAGGATACTTCAGAAGTATGAAGGAAAAACCTGAAGGCATGAATATGTAAAGCCATAAAAACAAGAGAACTGTTCTCAAAGGTGGCACAAATTCATAATGTTTGAAGGAATTACTGATTAATCCAAAATCATATGCACACCATTTATAAGCATCAGGTAGCATTTTGAGAAGGGTCTCAACTCCCATTATTAGCACTGTTTCTACTCGTCCAGAAGATACCAGAACAGCTCAAATTAAATAAATTTCTTAGGAAAAACATCCTCCTAAACAAGAGCAGCACTTGTTGTACGTTGTAACTGAATGGCTTTACTACTACTGGCAGTGCACTCCCTCTTTTCCAGAATTACTTTATATTCGACAGATATATATGCTTTACAGTGTGTAGATTCACAGAATGCTTTGGGTTGGAAGAGAACTTTAAGACCATTTGATTTCAATCCCCCTGCCATGGGCAAGGGATACCTTCCACTAGACCAGGTTGCTCCAGTTCCCATCCAACCTGGCCTTTAACGCTTCCAGGGATGGAGCATCCACAGCTTCTCTGGGCAACCTGTGCCAGGGTCTCACCACCCGGATGATAACAAACACAGCAGCATCCCAATGGACTGATCTGTCTGGATTCCTGTGCTGCCTGCTTCACTTGGCACATCGTGCTTTATTGCCAAAGGCTTTTCTGCCTACAAACACCGACTTGGTAGAGTACCCTGCTGGGAACACAGGCAGTGCCAAAGGAATCTCTGGCTCTTCCTTAGAGAACACGACACCTGATTAGGAGCCTTGACTGAGGTGAGCCCGCAGGGCTTGGGAGGCGAGAAGGACCGGCATTAGCACCAGTACGGGACACACGGTGGAATGACAATGCCCTTCCCACCTGCGCCCCCACCCACCCGCTCCGTGCTGCCGGGAGCCACCGTCGCAATCGCACCCGTAACCGCACCCTGCAGGGCTGAATCCACTGGCGCTCAAGGGCACGGCCCGGCGACCGGGCCGAGCACAGAGCCACTACCCCTCCATCGGGCGCGCAGGCCGCTCCCACACACGCCGTGGCCGACCCCTCCCACCCCCNNNNCGCGCTGAGGGGCCGGGGAGGGCCCGAGGCCAGGGCCTGGAGCTGAGCTAGTTCCTGTACCGCAGTGTCAGCGCCGAAAGCGGCAGCGGCGGGGGGGGG
>VXBI01012894.1:25352-69121 GCA_013397375.1 Toxostoma redivivum
CAGTGCCAAAAACAGTCCAAACACCTGTTCCAGTACCAATACCAGTACCAGGTCTGGTTCCGGTATCAATACTACTGCCTGTGCCGGTACCGGCGCCAGTTCCAATCCGAGCACCAGTCCTTGTTCCAGCACCGGTCTCAGTTCCAACATCAGCCCCAGTTCCAAAACCAGTCCAAGTACTTGTACCAGTACAAATACTAGGCCTAGTGCCAGTATCAATACCAGTTTAGTGCCAGAGCCAGTCCCAGTACCTTTACCAGGCCCAGTCCCAGTTCTGGCATCAGTCCCAGTTACAAAACCAGTACAAGTGCCTGTACCAATGCTAAAACCGGTTCCAGTCCCAGTCCAAGCATCACCAGCAGTACTAGTACCAGTAGCAATCCCAGTTCCAGTCTCACTACTAGTACTAGTAGCAGTATCAATCCTAGTTCCAGTTCTGGTACCAATAGCTCAGGTACCTGTCCCTGTAGCTGTATGAGTACCAGGCCCAGTTCCAGTCCCAGGATCAGTGCCAGTCACAGTTCCAGTGCCAGTGACAGTACCAGTAACAGTCCCAGTCCTAGTTCCAGTACCGGTACCAGTCCCTTGTGGTACCAGAGCTGTGACACCGTGCTGGTGCCAGGCACGGCAGCAGATGTGACCATTATATCGTGCACGGCATAGGTCACACAGAGCAAAGAGGGCAGCAATAAGAGGCTGCTGCAGGTGCTCGGGGCCCATGAGCAGCTTTATGTCACAATGAGGTCTGGAAGCAGCAACAGTGCCTCTAGAACCGGTTAGTGAGAGAAGCCAAAGTGCTGAGCATAGCTCATCCCTGCTCTTTGGTGCAGACAGTCTAGGAGGGGAACTGCTGGGTGGAGAAGGTGGCAGTGATACCAGCTACAGCACTCTGCAGTCAGCCAGCGGCCTTCCAGAACACAGGCAGTCCTTATACATGCGTGCAGTCATTGCAGCACATCCTGCAGTAAAGGATTTTCATTGAGCAGCATGCCAAGAACAACACAGGTGGAGTGAAAATGATGAATTTCTCCAATTCTGAGGGTGTGTCAAACAGGATGTTTATCCAGATTCTGGCTGTGCTGACCTTGCCTCTGAATACAGAGTTAGAAAAGGTTATTTATTTGAGTTAAAAAGTCAAGCAGCCTATGATGAGTCACTGCAGGTATTTCACTGGCATTAATATAATGCTTCTGGAATAAAGGAGTTTTCTGGAAGTAGAGCCATCTTTTTTCAAATATGTTATTTGTATTGACATTGTTGGAAAGCACATGACGTTTGTTGGGACATATCCTGCCTTTATGGATCTGTACAAAGGCTAGAAGCAAGGAAGGATTCTGTTATTGCCTTAACTGCTGAATGTCTGTTGAACATCTTTCTTTTTAATTGAAATGATGCTGATAATGCTTTAAATCTAACGTGGTCCTCTTTGAATAATCTATTTCTATTGCTATTGTTGTCTGTTGTGTATTTTTAAAATAAGGGTCAAGCTTTTCACAGAATTAGTGTATTTGTAGTTACAGTACCACAATGCACAGCTTCCTAGCAGCTAAAAGTTTTAAAGAGGTTTCTGCTGCTATGCCTTGAAGCATGAGATAGAGTTGAAATTTTTATTGTGTGTTTCTTCCCTTTCTTTGTATGTTTAGACTGATAATTAATAATGGAGCATAAACCTCTCTTGAGATAAGAATATCTTCATTGCAGGGAAAACATAGCCTCTTATGAGACTGTATTCTTTGGAAGCTACGTGCTAATGCCAGACTCCTTATGGCAACAACAGCATAAAACCTTTCAAATCCAAAGATTTCTGTGGATATGTGATGCACTGTGTGCAGATTAACAGCCTGTCTGAAGAAGATCTAATTGCATTAATTGATTCTCATCAGCCTCTGCTTCAAGCAGAAAAAAGGCAGAAAGTGGAGAGGTTTGGCCACATGACTTGAGTTACAAACCCATGCTTGCAGGGAATGGTCAAATGGAAGTGAAAGAGAGAACTCCCTGGTAGTGCCTGGTACATAAATTGTAGGATCATGGAAGAATTTAGGTTTGAAAGGACTGATGAAGTTCCTTAATCCAGTCTCCTTACCAAAGCAGGCCTAACTTAAAATCTGGATCAGGTTGCTCAGTTCCTCATTCAGACTTTTTTCTTCTCTCCAGGCATGTCTTCTGAAATGTTTTCAAGGGCAAGAAGCTTTTGTTCTTCTGTCCATTCCAGAATTTCTTGTGCTGCAACTTGTGCATATTGACTCTTTCCTTTCAGTGTAACCCTGTGAGGTGAGTTCCCTCAGTCTTCTGGGCAGTGCCTTTCCCTGGATAGGAAAATAACAGGCACAGTGTCTCCAAGCTGGTAAAAGCTACCTGAAGCACAGGGAAATTACAGTCAATTACCCTAGGAGAGTGCTTCTTTAATTGTACCAGACAGGGTATTAAAAGAGGATTCAAGTTGGAATGCACCTTGGTTGTCTTTGAGGAGGGCCACAAAGGTGTTCAAAGTGCTGGAGCAGCCCTTTTCCATAGACAAGCTGAGAGAGTTGGGGCTGTTAGCCTGGAGAAGAGGTGGTTCCAGGTAGACTTCATTGTTACCTTCTGTCCTTGGAAGTGTTCAAGGACAGATTGGGTGGGGCTCTGAGCAATCTGGTCCAGTGGAATATGTCCCTGCCCATGGCAGGGGAGTTGGAACTAGATCATGTTTAGGGTCTCTTCCAACCCAAACCATTCTACAATCATATGATCTGGTAGAACCTCCTGCTTAAATCAGGATCAACTATGAGATCAGGTCATTCTGTTCAGGACTCTATCCAGTCAGGCCTTAAAACCTACAAGGATACAGACCGCATAACCTCTCTAGCCAACCTCTTCCAGTGCTTGATACTTGACTGTCATCAGTGTGAAATAATTTTCCCTATATCCTCTCATTACAGATTACGCCTTCTGCCTCTTCTCCTACCACCATGCACTACTGTGAGGACCCTGGCCTGGTTTTCTTAACCTCTGCAGAACAAATCTTTGCTTGGAAGATTGCAGTTAGTTGCTCCTACCCAAGCCTTCTCCAGGCTAACCAAGTCCAGGTCCATCAGTTTCTCCTCACAGAACAAGTGCTCCGGCCTCCCGCCTGTCTTGGTGCTCCACTGTTGAATTTGTTTCAGTTGATCAGTTTTATCAGCCTTTCATATACTGATGATCCTCAAACTGGATGCAGTATTTTGGTGGGGGGGTTAAAAAATCCTAGTATTCCTTTCTTTTGAGATCCTGAATATGGTCCTGCTATTTTATAGCCAAGGGTGCAGTTGTCCCCTGCTGCCTCCAGGGCACACTGTGGGATCACATTCAGCTTTCCATCTACCAGGACTACGTCGCCTTTTCAAAATAGCTGCTCACCATTTCCTAGCCCATATTGTTGCCGTGGGTTATCTCTTCCCAGGTGCAGAATTTTGCCTTTGTCCCTTTTCAGTTTCAAATGGTGCCTCTGAGCCCACTCCTCCAGCTTGTCCTTGTCCCTCTGAAGAGCTGCTCTCTGCCCTTGAGTGTATCAAGGGCAAGAAAAAGCCGAGGAACATAAACTGCCATTATACATTCTCCAAGAGGGGAAAATGGGTGATTCTTTGGTATTTGCCATTTCATAGTAGATTAATTTTTAATAATCAGTGTAATGTTACATACATGCAACTGAATGACAATGTAAATGATAATGGCATATAATTCTTCCAGCATTAACTGAAAGTAAGCAAAAACCAAACAGAACAACCTAAGAAGGAATAAAATATAAACAATCCATGCCTCCCAAGATCCCCCCATAATGGTACAATGACTGTGCCATGAAAAGAAAATACTGACAGTGTTTTGGAGTTTTTCAGATAACTTTGAGATTTTATGATGGGCATGTGTATTGCAGCATAAAGGAAATTGCAGGATGCATGTGATGCCTGTGATATCCACAAACTTGTACACTCACAAATGCAGTTGCCCAGAGGCAAGAGAAAAGATTGAGGGAATACTCTGCTTATTACAGAGCATCACATCTGGAGGCCATGCTGTCCACCTCAAATATGGGATTGGTCTTGAGATGTGGAGGAAACTGTAGAAGAATATTATTTTACATTCTTTCCTTGAAAGACTACATCCTCTTGATTTGTTGTTCAAGGAACTGTTAGATGTGTCAGGTGATTTTTCTTAACCTGAATCTCCTGTATCCTTCTGTTTTCTAGAAGATAATTTTCTAGCTCTGTTCCTGTTGTGCTTTCTCCAGCTATGCCTATTTTGTACTCTGGGAGCTGGAAAAGGTCTGGGAACATCTCAGTTCTTTGATGCCTTTTTTTCTTTTTTTTTGTGATACTGACTGAAAGCCAATGTCCCAAGCAGTACATGGCAGTACATGTTTTACACTTTATATTAATGGAGAATAAAACCCACACCAAAGAGACTTCCTTGACTCCTTTCACTTTCCTTTCACATTCTTAGATGTTTTTTTTTCCTCTAGTTGTCCTCCAATATTTCATCATTACTTGGTTGCTTAAAATTGCCAGTTGCCTTTCTGTCTCCTTTTATGGGTAGACTAAGCTCCACCATCCCTGGATTGTTTGTTTGGGGTTTGGTTGGCTTTTTGTTATTGTTGCTGGTTTTTTGGAGTTTTTTTTCTGCAGGGAGAAGGAGTCCAGGAAGTTTCCAGATCTTCATCTGGCATTAAGATAATTTAAATACAAATAGATGGACTTGTGGCAGCTGCAGAAAGCAGAGAGCTTTTAGTTTGTTTGTTTCTCCCTAGGGATGAACACGGAAGACCCATGAGGAAGAACACTTTAATACCTGACTAATTTTTGCCTCCTACCTTTTCTAGGCTGGCATAACATTGCTGACTGCAGCATTGCATAATGACTGTTTACCTGAGTCAAACATTCAGAGAATGAGATAACTTCAAAACCAGCAAGTCTGCCAGCACCAGCACAATTTCTCAGGTATGACACATGAACAGCTGCATGAGGTTCTCATTGACCCTGCAGTGCTGCTCCCTCTGTGTTGTTATAATGACTGAACTTCACTCATCACCCCACTTCCCTTATGTCCTGGTTTAAGAGACAGGTGTCTGCCCAGGAAGGCAGCAAGCTTCCTGGACCATCTTCCTCCCAGTCATTAAAACTTAGAATTAACAGAGCTTTCAGGCAGAGGTAAGGGAAAAGGAGTAACAGTTCTTTACTAGAATATATATAGTAAGGCAAACAAACAACCGCAACGACAGCAGCAAGCAGCAGAACCAGGAACGCAGTGAGAGCCTTCTCTCGGGGGTCAGGTGCTCTCCCCTTGATGCAGTTCCAGTCACTGCCAGCAGGGGTGCTGCTGGCTCCCGGCCGGGCAGGGCCAGTGTGGTGATTCCCCCACGCCTGCAGGGGGGCGCTGTGGCTCAGCCGCCTCTCCTCATGGCAGTGGCGGCTCAAGCGAGGGGGAAGAGGAGAGATGGCTCCCCTTGAAAAACTTACAGGGAGCAGCCGCTCTCACTGCCACTCCAGGTGGCCAGCTGGTCTGTAGCAAACCACAGTGCAGCCCCGTCTAGGGAAACACAGGTGCCCACTCCCCACACCACACACGACTGCTCTCCCCTCCAGTCACTGAGAGCAGAAGGGGCTGAGTCCAGCCCCTGACCCCCCGCCAAGTCACAGTCAGACCCCTGGCCTCTCATGGTACCTCTGCATTTCCCAAAAGAACCCCCCCAGCCACAGAGCCCACTACCCAGCTACTAGCAACCCTTCTTCTGCAGCTGCACCCCTTCTCCCCTCCTGTCCCAGGACCATTTCAATTGAATTCCAAGACGTCCAGCTAGGTCTTTTGTCTCATAAGTATTATCCATTCATCTTCTTCAGAGCNGAAGGCAGGAAGGAAGGAAGGAAGGAAGGAAGGAAGGAAGGAAGGAAGGAAGGAAGGAAGGAAGGAAGGAAGGGAAGGAAGGGAAGGAAGGAAGGAAGGAAAAGAAAGAAAAAGCCTAACCCCTAACACCTTTCTATATGGAGTATGCATAGTGTTTGTTTCTATATACATGCCTGCAATGGACTCCATCAGCCTGAGATTTGAATATGCACATTAGTTCTCTGTATAGAGAAAAAAGCCTAATGCATTCCTCTCCCACCACCCATTGCAACCTAGGAAAGGATGCAGGGGTTATTTGCAACCTTATTCAATGACTGGATATGGTATCCCTGTCCACCTCACCTCAGTGAGTAACACTTATGTAGGGAATGTCTTGTCCATCTTTGCTGAGTATGCTGGGCTGGACTATCTCTGAGGAGAGAGGAGCATTTGCAGAATACTTTTGAGCCCAGTTACATTAGGAGCACAAGCAAGTACCCATAGTTTCTTCTGTGTCTGGGCAATGTGGTGAGCAAGATCGGGATGATCAGAGACAATACCACACTGCAAACTGTGGGGTTGGGAGACAGTGTTTGTCTGGGAAGTCTGGAGAGGACAGGCATTCATAACAAGAAGAGGCAAAATTACATTCCACATCTCTCTGGATCCTCATGTCTCCATCCACCAGCACTCAGGTGATGTTTAAGAGTGTACTGGGGTCTGGCTGGCATAGAGTTTATTTTCTTTGTAGCAGACTGCATGGTGCTGCATTTGGGATTTGTGATTAAAGCAAGCCCTGGTAATATACCTCTGCTCTGGCTATAGCTGAGCATTGCTTGCACAGCATCAAGGCTTTCTCTTACTCCCACCCAGCCCCCCTCAGGGGGTATTTGAGAATGTGGAGGGTACACAAGCAGGACAGATGACCTAAACTGACCCATATCATGCGTCATATTATGTATGCTCTACAATATCGTACACAGTAACAGAAATTGAAGAGAGATTTTGGGAAGGCAGCCATTGCTCAGAGACTGACTGGGCATCAGTCTGCTTTTGCATTACTTCCTCTTTCCTTCAGTTAATAAACTATATTTATCTCACCCTGTGAGTTTTCTCACTTTTGCTTTCCCCATCCTGCTGTGGTTTTCAGGGGAAAGCGAGCGAGATATTGTGTGGTGCTTAGCTGTGGGTGAGGGTCAAACTGCCACAAAGTGAGAAAACAAAATCTCCAGTCTCTCTGGTGTACACACAGTCGGGCTTCCACACAGCTACAGCACATTCCCATGCTTAAATGTGCACATACACATGCATCTGAGGTGTAGTCCATGCACTCACTGCCCTACTGTTTACCTCAGGATGCTGTGAATTGCCAAGGGATGCACCACAATCAGCTGCATCTGCACCATGCCTGAGCCAGTGCTGCAACACTGCTTGAGATTCATTCTACAGGCTACAGAGGCACTCGTCTACTGACCTTGTTTATACCTCGCATGACCTCCTGATTGCAGGGAGGTTGGACTTGAGGCTTTTGCAGAGAGCACCAAGGCATATCTGGACTTTGGCCTGCTCCTCTGGCCTGCTTCTCCATGTGGGTGCCAGTGTTACTGTCATGGGAGACCTTAGGCAATTAAGAGTGGGTACAGGGCACTGGAACCCAGGTGCTGTTCTCCTTGGTCCTGCCAGTGGAAAGGCAAGGCTCAGGCAGGAGAGCCCCCAACCCGTGGGTTAAGACCTGACTGCACAGCCAGTGCTGTAGACAGAGCTTTGGCTTTTATGGCAAGGGACCCTTGCTTTGAGGAACAAGGATGAGACCATGTTTCCAATGGGCTTTCCAGCCTAACTGGGAAAGCTTGCCCTAAGGATACTCTGCATGCAGTGGGCTTCTTCTGGTGTCTCTCCTTCTTTTGTGGCTCTCCAGAGGTACTGTGGACCCTCCTTGGACTCTTTTAACATCTGCTTCTTTCTTGCTCTCTCAAGACTCAGTCTTTATGCTTTATTTTCTCACCTCTCCAAGGCTGCTGTATGATCTCTGGGTCTCTCTTGTCTACCTTTTTCCACCTTTCTGAGACTAATCTTTGTTATCCATCACATGTACAGACTTTATGCTATTTTCTCCTATGAGATTCTTTCAGGCTTTCTTCTAATCTCTCAGTATCTGTGAGGCTGCTCTGTTCTCTGTGACTCTCCTAACCTCTCCACTTGTTCCCTAGCTTCTCCAAAGCTGCTTTTGCTGTCTTTCAGTTTCTTTCTTCCTCTCACTGAGGGGACTTTGGACCACTTTCAGTCTTGCTGTTTGTTTCATATCCCACTTACCCTCAGCCCCTTTTTCTGTTTGACTGGATTTTCTGGGGCTGTTTTAATCTTCCTTCAAGGTTCATGGCATCTCAGTGGCTTCTCTTCTTTCTCCTGGGACTTTTTCAGCCTTCATGCTTATTTCTTCTCTTCTCCAAGGCTATTTTCTGTTGCTCTTTTAGCCTCTTTCCTCTCTTAGCAGCTGCAGGCATACACTCCTAGAGCACTTTCAGAATATATGATACTTTCTTGTTATTGTCAAAGTCTCTTGTGTGTTCATCATGGTTCTTTCAGGCTTCCTACTAGTTCCTTTGCCTCTTAGAAGCTACTTTTTTTGTTCTCTTAGTCTTTTACAGATTTTTGGCTCATTTTCCCTTCTTTGATGCTACTCTTTGGGGCACTGTCAATCTTTCTATCCCCCCCCCCTTTTTTTAAATTTTTTTTTTAGGTTACCCTTGGTACTACTGAGTAGTCTGGAGCTCATTTAATAGCTCTTATACTTTCTTGTTATCGCTGAGCCTCTTCTGTATTCTCTGAGGGGTCCTTTGCCTTATCCCTTTCTTTCTTGGCCTCTGGCACTGCTGCATTTTGTTTTCTTGAGCACTTACAGACTTTTGTCCCTTCCTGAGGCTAGTTTATGCACTCAGAATCTCTTTTGGACTTTTGTTGCTTTGTTCACTTCTGCTTGGCTCCTGTTTCATCTGGGAATCTCAGCTTATCTTCTACTTCCCTGACGTTTGGAGGGCTATTCTGTAATCATCCTCTATCTGAGTGTTAATCAATGTTTGCATTTTGTCTGCAGTGACCTCTGGATGTCTTTGACCTCTCAGTGTCCTCTGGATGTTTTTCAAGGTCTCTACTATTTTGTCCTCACTTCAGCTACTCTGTGTTCTATGGGACCCTTGCAATCTCTTCCTGTATCAGGCTCTCAAAACCATTTTTCCATTATCTGGGCATTTTTCACAACTTTTTCAGTTTTAATATTGTTTTGAAAGATGAGAGAGGACTGGGGAAGGTGAGGAATCTTTTCACAAATGAAACAACTTCAAGAACTCTGAATTTCAACTGCAGTGGAGCTGGAATAGATGTCTCACCTTTTGGAAGTTTTTTTTTGTCCCTTTCTAGTTTTGGAGGTGGAGTTAAGAGACAAATGAGCTGAAAGAGGCGCCTTTTAAAAAATCCTTTATTTTTATATCATCCTAGTAAAAATCTTTTATATAAAGGCGAAAGTAGGTATTGCATAGAAGAAACACTGGTGCAAACATTACCCGGTGGGAATGGCATGTTGTTTCTTAGTGTCTACTCTCTACTGCACAGCAGATGGCTAGCCCAGAAGCAAACATCTCCAGGTTTCCCCATGCCAGCTACAGGATGAAGCTGGTTTTCTTACGGAAAGAAGTTAGATCAGAATTATGTGTGGCCTATGCCATGCTTCTCCCAAAAACCATCTGCTGGGAAAACATCCTTTTGATCCTTGCCTTTTCTATGCCTGACCAATATGTCACCCAGGAAAGACCACTAGGATCAATCTGCCTGCCTTCTGTGCTTGCACCCTCCCTGTGTGTGAGTTTATATTTCATGCATAGAAAAGGAGCAGGTGGACACAGAATAGGAGAGATGGCCATAGTCCAGGAACTCAAAGCATGACATATCCAAGGCATCTTCTGTCATCTTGGAGACATTTATGTCATTGTCTTTTAGCACTTCACATGCTACTTAGCTATCGGCACCTTTTTTGAGCGCCTTCAACTTGGGCTTCCTGTAACAGCCTTGGTATGACCAGAAGTGAGCAGAATTCACTGTTAATTCACACTTCATCAGCTTTCAAATGGAACTTCTTCAGGCAGTTCTCCTGTTTTGTCTCTGCATAAGTTCTATGGCAGCTCCCGAGCATGAAGGACAGTAAGACAGCAGGTATGCTACAGTCTGAAGGAACACTCAGAGAAACAGCACTTTCACAGACCAGAACTGTGCTTTCATGAATTAGAGATACAGGAGGTATGCATTTATACAAATCAATATTTGTGTATATTAAAGATACTTTTACTCAGTATCAGTTTTTATTTAAAAACATGCTAAAAACAACTTATAGTTAAATAATCATAGTGACATTTGGGGAAAACGCACAGGCAGCCACCCACCAGCATAAGCGAAAAAAAGTGCATACATACATGAGCCAAAGCTCCCTTTGACCAGATTACAGGACAATTAGTGCCTTCTCTGACAAACTGCTGCAACCTTGCACTTTCCAGAGCTGTTTTTTGCTGCCTGGGAAGTGGTATTACCTTTCTGCTTCTTTGAGGATGTCTGTCATCACCTCCCACATCAGAGAGTCAGCTAGAGACACAAATCAGTCCTGCTTTTGACTCCTCTCCTGTAGGTGGCTTCATAGAGATGAATACATGAAGCTCATGTAACTATCTCACTTAATACTGTGCTTAAAATGCCTAAAGTAGTCATTAAAAAAAGATTTCAGGATCTATGCTTCTAGATCATGAAATGGAATGAAGCATTCTAGAAAAATAAGTTTGGATGGAAGGCAAAGTAGCTGAGTTTGCAACTACACATTTCATCTCTGAGTTACTCATAAACATCTTTTATTTCCTTATTACTTTCACTAATATATTTTACTATTTTTGTACAAAAACTGACTGCAGATTAAAATTTAAGATGCGGCAGGTACCACTGTGCGATCCAAAAGGACAGAGATGATTCTCCAACTCAGCCCTGCACCTGGCTCTTTTTGAGCACCAGAAAATCTAGAGAAAGCTAAGCACCTCTGCCCGAAGGGAGAATGCAGTGGAGCCATCAGATGAAAACCATCCTGTCTTTTCTTGCAAAAATGGGAACCCATCTTAGCAACTTTGGATACAGTCTTACATGTAGCAGCAGATACACTGGGCATCAGAGCCCCTACTTCAATGTGGAACAGCCATCTCCAGTGAGGCTCAGATGCTCCTGGTCCCAATTTTTTGTTAGAAATTGAAGTAAAACTGAATTCAGTTCCTGTGCTTTCCCTCTGCTTCTTCCCTGACTCCTTCAAAGGTTATCCAAGTGAAATAGTTGAACCCATATGGCCTTGTCTACTTTAGTGGGAAACCAGAGCCCTGTGAAACTTGGGCATTGTGCTCATATGGGCAAGGGTTGTGCTCTAAGAATAGTAATCTTCTTCACTGCAACACCCAAATTCATCTCTATCTCCCACACATTCACACTCCTTCCTGTCACACTGATTTCATAGGAACTCAAAAAAGTGACACGTAGGTCACACAAAACACTATTGCTGCCAGATGTACAGATGGATGTAGGACTTATTAGGAAGATAAATAGGGGACTAAAACCTCCCAGATATAAAGTGGCTTAACAGGTTTTTCAGCCCACAAGGATAGGCTGAATGATACAATGAGAATGACATCTTTTTAGAGCTTGAAGTATGCATATTCAGACTGGACATAGTATAATCTTGTTTCCCAGAGGAGTAGTTTGGGATGGCATGGCTCTGAAAGGCACAAAATCTCCATCCTCAACAGTTTCTGAAACTCAGCCCAATAATGTAATAGTAATAATCAGAGCATCCTCCATTGTCCGAGTCTTTCCTTCTTCCTTCACAAAACAGCAAAAACTTGTAACAATGGGTAAGTGGGGGCCCCATGCAATGAAGAAGCATTCAAAGTAGAGAAATACACATTCAAGTTTTATAACAGGAATGTTGGTAAAAATATGCATTAAGTAAACTAACCCAGTGGATGAACTTGGTGATCTGTCAGCAAAAAACAATTCTGTACTGAAGGTGTGCCAATACTGACTGTGTGACCATCTCTGAGTGCTGTTCTAGAAATTGACCCTTTTCTGCATCATCTGGTCACTCATAATCAAACTGTCTTTTCTAGTTCAGGGAGACAGCTGTCTTTGGCCTGAGAAAATCCCTACAACAAAGGCCATGGCATGATACTGGTGCCATCAAATTGCCATCTCCCTCCTTCACATCCAGCAGCTTGCCATGCCTTGGGCAAACTTTTTGAAGCAGACAACACAATCAGTGAAGTCTGCTGCCAGTAGGTCAGACTGCAATCTCTCTCCTTTGTGCCAGCAGTAACTTTACTTTTAGCTTTCAAAGTAGCATAACATAAAGCAGCCAGGCACTGCTTTGGGTGAGTAAAGGCATTGGAACTTTGCCTCGCAGAAGTAGGAAGCTCATAATCTGGTCCGATGGGAAGGCTTTGCATTCCACCGGAGGAAAGAGTCTCTGGTTTTAAAGGAAATACGTTTGTTACAGTAAGGGCATCAAGGCCCTGATAAAGATAGGTGCTGCCTCCCCATGGACTTGAGAAAAGTTATGTCTTTGCCTGCACCTACTGTCAACTTTGAAAAACATGTCCTCTGGAGATCGCACAACAGTTCCCAAATTAATGTACAATAAATGTGTAAAACCAAAAACAGTAAGAAGTTATAAGTCAGGCAACTAAATTCTAAGCTATATTCATCATAATAATAGCCATCATTATCATAATAAAAAAGTATACACCGTAAGGTACAAGAAGCTGCAAAGCAAAGCAGCTCCAATTCCTAGGACTCTCAGTTAGAGTGGCTTTTCCAAGTCTTCCAGTAAATTGGACATAAGGGTTGAAAACCTAATGGAAGACTTTGAAGAATTCTCCCTTGAAGTCAAACACACATAATTTTTGCACATATAGCATGGATTAGTAGAGCAAAACATTTTCTTAAGTTAAGAAACATTCTTAGAGCAAATCTATGATTCATGTAGAAAATCCATTTGTTTGGGGAGTTTCCCCCCTCTTTGGCAAATAAATGGCAAATGTGAAACAGAAAAAGAGAAAAGAGTCAAATAAGTTGTGATAATAACTGGACAACTAACAACAAAGTGGATCTGTCAATGGGACGGATTTCCTCAGCAGGGCTAGGCATGATGCTCCTTGCAGTCATTCTTTGTGTTCCTTTTATGATGAGACAGAAAGGTTGATGTAATAATATTTCAGAGGCTTTAGGCATCATATTTTTTGCCAGTCCTGTGAATCTGCTGGAATAGTGTCATGGAGAAGGCCATGCCAAGAATCTGAAGGAAAACAAACAATAAGGGCTTTAGTACAGGAAGGTTGCCAAAACTGCACTGCTGACCTGTGTTCATGGCCCAGCTGTAGTTTGAACAGTCATTCTACAGTAGCCATATTTCTCAAGCTTCAACACTGAGCAGTAAACCTGAATATATGTTTTCAGGCACATAGTGATGTCCAGGGTTGTATCTGTCAGAGCACAGATGGAGGCCAAAAAGCTCTCAGGGTTCTTTGTCATATGTGCAACAATTTTTTGGAATCAATACATAGAAGTCACTCTTCCCTTTGACCCAACAACTTGTGCTTGTTTAGTCAGGTAACTCACTAAACAAGAGCTAACTGTGACTGAAAAGATCAGATTCAGATATTCAGAATCACAGAATATCGTGAGTTGGAAGAGACCCACAAGGATCATTGAGTCCAACTCCTGGCCTTGTACAGGATAATAAAAATCACACCATGGGCCTGAGAGCATTGTCCAAATGCTTGAACTTTGGCACGCTTGGTGCTGTGACCACTTCCCTGGAGCAAGAACCTCAAAACCTTATCAGATTATTATGATATTTCTGCACCTGTTTTTTAAAACACATCAACCTCCTCAGTTCAGTGACCATGATTTGACTGATTTTGGTAATTTCTAGAACTTGCTTCCAAAATTAAAAATCAACCAGTTCCTGAAAGGACACTGTAACAGATGGCTTAATATGGGAACTCCAAAGAGGCACTCTGAAGTCAAAACACGGGCAAACCCCAGCATAGCATGTCTTCTTTGCAGAACTGACTACTGACCTGCTTCCTTTCTGAGCACATGGTCTTAAATAAACTCATAAAACAAATCTGACAGTTTGGAAACGATATTCCAACTCATAGCAGTTGAGCATCACTTTTCACACAGCAGAGTCAAGAATGCTGACAGCAAATCAAAGCCATGTTGGAAAACATCAGACAAGTATTACCTGCATTATGAGGACGCACATCCCAATCGAACCAAGGACATGCTTATTGTCATCAAACCACCTCATAACTTCCTCATAACATCCCTGAAATGAAGAAAGATGAAAATTGAAACCCTACGGTCACATTTTCTTTCATGTGCATTCCCTCTATTTTGTTCCTTCCCACCTCTACCTAAGACCTGACCTGGGCAAAGTGAGCCTTACCCTTTTCCACAGTGATTCAGTAGAGTTCCGTCCACAGTCTTGGGAGTTTTCCCTACAACATCGGTCTGGAACAATGTTTTCTCCCAGCACTGGGTACCAATCCGTATAGTCATTCACTCCACAGCATTTCATCTGTGCAGAAGTAAAGGATTATTAAATTAACTAGCACAATTTGTAAATCATGCACAACCACAAACTTTTATTCCCAGTGAACCACTCTGTATTTTAAAAAAGGCCACACTTTTGTAGCTTTAAGGTGTTCTGTGGTTGCTGATCACCTAAAGCAAATACTTAAAAGCATAAAGAAAAAACAAAACCAAAGAAAATAAATGGCCACACCCAAATCTTCTTGTCACAGAGAAATGAACCCAAACACCAAAACATAAGGTAATAAGCCCACAAGTGCTAAAAGCAAAATCCTGCCAAAGCTACAGTGCCAGTACTCCTGGGTTTCACAGTGTTCCTTGGATGTTCAAGAGTGCAAAATCAGAAATCAAAACCTGTATTAGCCAACTTTCAGACTAGGCACGGATACCAAACTTAATAGACTTCAGCAGCCGTGACGACCAAATTGTTACTTTTTTACTATTGATAAAATATGTTACCTCTGCTTGAATGATATTCCATGCATTTTTCAGTCCAATATTATTTTCTGAATTGTATAGCTTCATACCTTCCTTCAAATCCTTCTTTGCACTCTCACTGACCTGCACCACGTAGAAAATAGAGAAGTCAATGCACTGCTGTTTAGAGGAAAGGACCAAATGGTACAGACACATATAGAGAATGTCCATCTTTTACCTTCTCTCACCACAAACATGGGTAAAAAGCTTCAGGACTCCCATAAATCATTGGGAGCTTTAAGCAGCTGCCAAGGCCTAGTGTCTCCCTCAGATTGCAAAATATGGATTAATTCTCTTGAGATAGGAGACCTCTGCTAAAAGTCCATCATCTAGTCATCATCTGATTCAAACTGAACATGAACAGCATAAATCTGCTGAGCTTGCTGTAACCTTGCCAGAGACAGCTGCTGGCAATACCCCACAGCAGCCTCTCCTGCCTGTAACCTGTGGCCTGCTTTTATTTGCTAATATCACAAAACCAGAGTCCTGGCTTCCCAACCTTAGCGGAGTTATCCTTGCATGGGCTCAGGCAGGCTATAGTGAATAGCCACTACAGAATCAGCTGAAAAAAGACATTATTGTTTTTCTCCTTGTGGGAGCAAGCTTGTAGGATTTATGACTTTCAAATGTGGTCTTCTTTCTTTAGAGGACATAGTTGGAATGCTTAACAGGAGATCTGAGATGCCCCATTTCTTGTATTCATTTCAGTCTGAGCCCAGAGTCCTGGATGCAGGTAGGAATGTACCTTTTCTCTGACAGTAGTGAGCTGGTAGAAGAGAAAGGATTATGGTCCTGGCATAAAGGTCAACAATATAAGATCTGTTCCATCCCTCTTTTACAGCCCAGTCAACATCAGCAGTTCACCTCAGCTCCCTGAAAGTAGCAGGCATCATAATGACAACCTGAGAAGAGATAAAGGTCTGGGAGGAGCTGTTTTAAAATAAGTCTGGACATATGCACACTGTAAGGTTATACCCTGTGTTTAGCAGAGGTCTCCAGTCCTCCAGTCACTTTTCCAGTGTTAAGTATCTGATGGGCCAGCCAGTTGTGCCCACTTCACTTAGTCTCCATGAGATAGCAGATTCCTACAGATAGGCTTTATGAGAAACTGCCTCTTGATCCATTCTGCCCTCACACCAAACTCTCTGGGACTGCCCAGTCAAGTGAGACAACTGGTGGCATTCGGAATAACCTGTGAATATTTCATGCCTTCCTCTCCAGTCCTGTTCAAAGGGCTGGCTCTAAGAAGCTATAAGGTTTTAAGCAGGACTTTCCACAACCCAGGACTACACAATGATCAGCTTCTTGCAGACATCAAACATGTTGAAAGCTATCTAAGATTTCAGGACAAGATGAAAAGGGAGGCTCTAGACCATGGTTTTATTTCAGGGATTTGTCTCCTGTTTGCTCTCCTCATCACTTCCTCTTCCCCTTTCAGAAGCAGCTTACAGTAGACAACCAAAATTTCAAGGTTAAACATTCACCAAAGTGAAGATCCAGGAGAACCCACATACCTTCATCAAACAAAAAACTAAACCTAGTTTACATGCTAGTAAAGATAATTAATCTATACGGCATATTTGCTTACCTTGTCCATATAAACAAAGAATAAAATGACTAGTATCAGCTCTGCCAGGAGAATTATCAGCAAAACGATGAAAAACTAGAACAAAGAAAAAAGAGACGATGTATACACACTTGCCAACTAGAGAGTAAACCTGGAGCTGCTAGATACTTTGAAGACTATAGGCTTACTACCAGTTTGCAGGTTTCAGCCATACTTTTGTCTGCTCCTTTTAACTGCTGTCACAGCGCACACTCCTGGGAGTCTCTTTCCTTCACACAGACTACAGGACAGATGCTAAATCCCTTAGCACGAAGATCAATGTGACATGCCTCAGAAATGATTCCCTAGCAGATGGGCTTGAACCACATGTTACTGTGGAGTAGTCATCATATTACTCAGCACTTCTATTCCCAGCTCTGTACCTGAAATCTCTCTCTCTCTGCAGAGGCATCCCAAGTGTGAGTTCTAGTAGTTTCTCTTTTCATGCCCAGTAGGCATTTTTTTCATGCCTTTATGCTCTAGTGGACTCCAGACAGGCATGGCACTTGACCCCTAGACACTGGGAAGAAGCAGTATGGAGCACAGCTGGCTCTTCAATTGGAAACTCATGAGAGTCATGATAGTATAAAATTACTCTTGCAGAACCTCATAAGAATATAAAACCTTTTTTAAAAAATTAAGATGGTGTTGCAGTTAGTGTGGATGAATCACATGGACTTCAATACTAATCTCCGCTTTCCTAACTGTGCAACACACAAAACCAAGCAACCAGATAGCAAAAAACTAGGTACACATTCTGCCTCCAGTTTAATTCTCATTAGTGGTTTAAGGAATTCTGCCCAGCTGTTCCCCAACATCATGTAAGAGAGAGTTTTGCACAAGGAAAATATGCTCCTTAATGTCACAGCATCTGGATTTGTAAGCTGTGACTGAATTGGAACCTGTCTGTCTTGAAAGCCCTCTTCCCACCTTCTGCCACAATACCTCTCTCCTTGTAAGGGGGTTCTCCTCTCCCCAGCATTTTTTTTTTTGGAGGGGGATATTTATATGGGGAGTATTATATATTTCCCCATATAACCTTCCATCATTAAGCAGGGAAGCTAATGATGAAACCTCCTGGGTCTATGCAAGAAGATCCACACTGTGTTTTCTGAGAGGGGTTCCCAACCTCTGTGCTTCAATGCTGGTCAGAGAATTTCAAGGGTCAGACTATTTTTTATTGATAAGGCCTGGCACAGACCTTGACTTCTTAACTTTGGCTCAGGTGTTTTCCACCATCCTCTGACAAAGGCCTTAGGTAAGGGCAAGGTAGAAAATAGCCATGAGAGGCTTTAAGCAGCTCTGTGCCTAAGATTTTTTTTCAGTCAACCCTTCCAACAGACATTTCCAGAAGGGCTATTCAGCTCATGCTTAACCATTCAGAGGTAACTGACAGCAATTTGCTTTGCTACCTAATACATTAGGGCACATAGTAACAAGGACACATTTGCTAATACACCACTGATATCACTGTGACCAAAGCTGTGGGATGTCATACTGCAAGCCTACAGAAGACTGAAAGCCAAGTGAAATGTCAGTGAGCCACAAGACTATTCTGCACTGGTCATTCAGTAAAATAATAACAAGACAACAGCCACCATTCTTAGTGAAAAGGATTACTGATGTCTTACGCTCAACAGGAGGCACTTGTTTTCCTTGATAGCACCTAGGCAGCCCAGGAAGCCGGTCACCATGATCACTGTGCCAATGGTAATGACTAGGTTGGCAGCTGAAAGCGATGGGAAACTGGGAGAAAACGTGGCGAAGTTCCCTTGTGACACTGACAGCCAGATGCCCACGCCCAGCAGACCACAGCCACATAACTGCAAAGAGACAAACAAAAGAAAGGTTGCACTGTTAACATAAATATCACTGTCTCCTTCCTCTGAAACTTTGAAAAGAAAGAATTTTGCAGGCAAGTTCTCAGGTAAGTGTTCTGCAGTAATGTTCTCACTGGCTTGATGCTGAAACAAAGTGAAATTAAATGTTCTTACTTAGACTTGGTCATGTCACCTGTACTTATAATTCTATTTAAAAGCCACTGGATGGCAGAATTCTCTTCTGAGTGACAGCACATGAAACCCATTGATCTCCCAACAGCAATCCAATGCAAATTTTCTCTGGGAAAAAAAAAAATTGAAAGAATGCTCCATTACACTTATTTGTGCAGTCATCTGCAATGCCTCAGAGTATTCAGCCCTATATTGCCTCATCCTAGGGGAGACAAGGAAGTTCTGAAGACATTACAATCAAAAGCATCATTTCAGTAAATATTTGTCATTAAATTCCCAGTCACAGTAGCCAGGTTGGGTTTTAGTATGAGTTCTCATAGCTTTACTGTTGATAGCCAGTTTTCACAAAATGTTGCCAGAATCAGATTTCTAGGTACATTATCTACAAGAAGCTCAAGACTTATGCAAGATGCTCACAGGCATTCCCAACGGAAGCAGAGTAACACATGCATTGGGTAACACAGAGGAAACATTCAGGATTCTTGTAAGGAGACTGGAAAACACCTCTGCTTTCAAAACTCAACAGACAGTAACTCCATAGAGTGGTCTGGGGAGCTCTGCATCACCAGGTGTGGATAAATGTCACAACATCTGTGTCCTATAACAGAGTTGGATACAGCTGCAACAGGAGGGTGTGTAGCAGGAAAAAGTCAAACATCTGTTATCCCTATGAAAAGACTGGTACAAAAGATACACATATGGATGTGTCCACTTAATAATCTTAATAATTTGTCCACTTAATAATCTTGAATTGATTTCTCATTGTCTTTCATGGTATGTCAGCAAGGTCAGTGTGAACCTAGAGTAGTAAAGAGCTGTGGGGGGAAGTAAAAGAGAAGCCTCCTGATCATATTCTGCTGCAGGACCCAGTGGACATAGCCACAAGTTTAAACCATCTGCAGCTCATGGAATCAGCCACCCTATTACTCCTGCTTTAAATTTAATCTACTGTCCTTGAATTGCTGCAGTTTTGGTGCCTCAAGCTCACTCAGGAATCCACCCTGTGGTTCAGCTGTTTCCACCGTTAGATGAGAACTGCAGGCAGTTGCTGAGGCTGAGTGCTTAATGATTCAGAAGGTCAGGAACAGCCCTCACCACACAACATTCATTTAAGGTATTAAATGGCATTTCTAAGGTGCCAGGGCTGCCATTGCCATTAGCTGATGGCACCTAAATCAATGACTTCATGACATTCCATGCATGAGACTGTAAATGTTTCCAAAGAAGTTTCTACCAAAAACCAAAACTGCTCAGTGTAACTTTTCATCAGATCCTGAATTCACACTTTAAAGGTCATTCATAAATGTGTTCCTTGCACTTTCATACTCGTTCAGAAATCACAGCTGTAGCTCAAGTGTTTTGAAAGAGTGCATGAATTCTGGAATCATTAGGCCAAAAGCAGTAGATGATTACAGACAAACAAGTTGATGGTAAGAGCATGATCAGGGAAAAAGGCTTATAGAGGAAGGACAAGTAAAGGACAAAAAGGAGTACATATGATTAATACAAAACTCAGCTGATAAAGAATCCCACCTCAGAATCCAGCACAATTATGAGATTGTAACAGAAGAGATAGAAGAAAGAAGTCCTAACCAGCATCTCTTTACCATTTGAAAAACTCTTGCAGCAAAATCCTTGAAAGAGATTTGATCTAGAAGAGAAAGGTGGCTAGGAAATTACTCCAGAAGGTTCATGTTTATGTTTACTTAGAAAAAGTTAGAAGCACCCAATTGCTTAAACGAGGGAAGGTAGAGTCACCTTCAAGTTATAGGAAATCAGGGAACTGCCACATGCTCCATGGGATGGTCATGAAAACAAAACAAAACAGAAAGACCAAGAGCAGAAGGAGAATCAAAGCTGGAAAGCAGAGAAAGACAGATGACTTCTGTCTCTTTGGCAGAAGTCTCTTGAACTGAGACCCTCTACATACACTTCCATATAGGGCATATAATTTCTTCACTTGCTTGTGGTAGCCACATTAATATTTTGGTAAACTCAGGAGCAAAACACTTTGCTTTTTGGCAGAAACCATTCACCTGCACCTTCCCCTTTCCACAATGCCTTAAGCAGGGAAGAAGCATTGACACTTGATGTGAAATGTTTGCAGAAAAAGTCTGGTAGAGCACACCAGGAGAAGAGTCCTTAACAATGTGAAATGAAGTGTAATGTCAGCTGACTGAGATTACAGACATACCCACATTTGCTATTTCTTTCTGTAATTCTAAAGTCCTGCTGAAGAGAGTAATGGAGTATTTCCTTTCCAGCTGTTGTAGTGATCGAGCTAACACACCGAAAGTGCACAATGTGATTACAGTTCCATTCTGAGCTTTCTGACAACATGCAAGAGAGCAGTACCACAGTCATACAACAGCATCTGCACCGGTCACGCTCTCCAAACAACTCACTCCAAAGCTAAGGAAACTTCTTTTCACATACTTTCTACCTCCCAAAGTAAGATTTCTTCACCCCTAAATAACACTGGAAGTTCAGATTACATAAAACATCAGGTGATGGAGTGGCTGTTAAAGGTGGATCCGTGCAATTGGCATTCTCTAGTGCCTGAAGAGAGTAAAAAGCCAGGGATTTTGTAAAAGACATGACGACCTAAAAACTTCCACAAGGTGGCATCCCATACCAAATAGCACTAAAAATGTAAGACAAATTTCATGTTTCCTCTCTCCACAGCTTCTCGATTTCTTGTGCTTTCTTCTGTTTTTCTCTCTGCCATTCTACTGCATAGCAGTACTGCTGATGCTAAAATTTATGCTTTAAACATATTGTCCCATGACAAATGCTTTTTTTCAGTTGTGCATCTTAAAAAAAATCCCAAATAATTCCACTGACATGGGACTTAATTGAATAAAACCATACCAATCAATGCTGGCTAGGATTCTAGCAATAAAATACCTTTCACTGACACTTTATTCTATACCAGTCTCATTTTTTATACAATGTGAACACTACAAAAATGCTCTGATAATTATTTATTCTCACAGGATCCGCCTCCTTCTCTTAGGAACAACTGAATCCTGGAGTGTAAAAGCAGCAAGAATATATCAAGCCATCTTATTAATTCCTTTTTCACCATATAATTAAATAATATATGCTACTTGGTATTTAATTGTGTGAGAGTGATGGCACTGACATTCCTTCCCCAGAGAAATGGTTCAACAGTGTAATAAATTTCACTGGATTTTTCTTCTCAAAAAATGTTGGCTCGTTTCCCTCTCATGATTAGAAATCATCATCCTCTAGGCAACCATCAAATCTCTCCTTCCCCTAGTGTTTATGTCACTGCAGAACACTATAATAAAGTCAGTCACTTTTACTTATAGGGCAATATATCCAGGCTATGGTACACATATTTTGAGCTTAAAAGCAAAAAGAACACCAATGTTCCTCACAGATTCTCCCACACTTTGAATTCTCTTCAATACCTCAGCATCTATCTGTCTTCATCACTGTGTCTAGAAAACATAAAGCATTCTAGGAAATATTAAGTCTCAAATTCTTCGAGAGAAATTAGAACTCCAGATAAACTCAGAGAGAAAGAAACTCAAAACAAGCCTTTCACTGACAAGTGCTATCACCAGAATAGGAAAGGAGCTCATTTATTTTATTCTGCATTTTTGAGCATTATGTGAACTATTACAACAATACAATCTTTCACAATAGAGCACCATACCCAAGTTTAGCTTCCTTAACCATAAGAAGATACAGGAAGAATTTACAAGACCCAGGAAAGGACAACACAGATGGTCAGAGGTATGCCAAGACTGACATATTGTAGAGAAGGAGATTGTGCACAGGATTATCTAGGCTGGAAGGAATTATTAGACAGGATGTGAATGAAATGTTCACAACTCTAGAGGTCAGTCAGAAAACCCAACAGCCTCTGTCTCAGTCCTTTCCAATAATAGGAACAAGGGGAATATTAGCAAGCATTTGTAGTACATTTTGCTTCACACAACTGAGAAGCAAATTGATGAATTATTATGCCACAGGTGATTACAAGAATCAAGTATTGTGCCCACAATTGTCAGTAAGGGCTAGATAATTTTTGATATTGGTAATAGTATTTGTGGTTTCTTAGCATTTACACAAATAATGACATTTCGTGCTTGTCAGAATAAGATAATGTGTGCAGAATCCAGCAAAACTACCACGTGGCAACAAGTTGAGTAAAGAAGGGGTAGGAAATGCCATTCTGGTAATGTTTATTAATTGAAAAATATTTATAGACTTGCCCTTGAAGTCATTGAACAGCATCAGAAAAAGGAATCTGATATGGAAGGCACTACCAAGAGGAAAAGGGATGAGGCCATATTCTTGTTGACTTTTGCAGTTATTCTGTCCCATGCAAAGAATGCATGATGGAAAAGCTGCACAAATAGGTGTGTGTGAGAGAAAGTTTCTTTTTGATATCAGACTTTCTAGTGCTGCTTGAACACCAGGAGAGCTTCTAACACACTTGGAATACAACAGAGACATTCTGAAACCTAATAATGAGAGACAACCACGAGGGACAAAAAGAAATGTCTCAGTTTGTACTCCACCTCGAATAACATGTCCTGGGCCATCTGTGGCCCACTTACAGAAAATAGAAAGCTCCCCACCTCCCTCTGTTCTGTCTTAAAAGAGGAGATCTTGCCTGAAGCAAAAATGATAAATGAAAAATATATGGTACAGCTTAAATATGGCCCCACAAAATGGCAAAAAGCAGAGGAGGTTTGTTACAAGGAAATACTGACACCATGACTGCAAAAACAAGCATCAGTGTTGGAAACTGATTTCAGGACAACTACAGTGACAAAAAGACACTCTGAATTAGGTTTTGACAGACTTCAGTTGAAACAGAAAGTCAACAGGATGATCTATACCAAAAGGATAAACATGAAGAAGCCACGAGGACAAGCAGAATGCACCACCAAAGCCTAGCACAGAAGGGTTCCTCAGTGTCCAGGTGGCTCTTAAAACTCTCCCGTTTCTTGGGGTCCACAACACTTTGGAAAAACTGCCAGAAATATTATCCTTCTGTTTGGTAAGTTCCACAAGATAAAGGTGACCTATCTCAGGTTTTCTTTTAAAGACAAAGAGATTTTCCACCATTTCTCTAGCTGACTCTCAGACCAGTCAGTGTGCAGGTGAGATAAGGAAGGCAATGGCCCTTATGGAGCAGCAAAGTCTTCTCACTCTGATCCTGGGGTTTTGGGGTTTTTGTGTGTTTGGAGGGGGGTGGGGGGTGTATTTTCCCCTCTTCTTAATTTATGGCATCTTAATATATTACAGATCAGAATAACTGTTCTGGAAGGAGGCAGGGATGAGAACTACACGGTTTCCACCACTTCAAAGCACACTCCAGAACAGAGACAGGTTTTCTGCAAATTAAGTTTTTGGATGCCAATTGCCAACTCTGGATTTGGGTGTTTAATCCATCTCTAGAAAAGACTGGTGCTTAAAGGATATTTTCAGGTGAGATTGGCTGAATTTTCTTGCACTGTCTAGATAATCCACAGGATTAATCAAAACTGGGACTTAACAGCTGACAATCTCAGAAGCCTCTTGCAAAGCAAGATCATCTTCTAAATATGATCTAAAATACAGCAAGGACACCCAAACTTGACAAGTTCTTCAGCCATAGACTAAAAAATGAGAATAGCATATGGAAGTAGGTGAACATACTCACATGAAACCTAGTTAGTGCTAATGCCGTAACAATGTGGCCAATCTAAACTCCTCTACAACATTCCTATGAACTGGGCACTGATAGAAGACAAGGGAATCATTTTTATGTCTTCTTTGAGTCTAGTTCTGTAAGAGCTGGACTGACAGGCTGTCTGTAAAAGAACTGGAATAGAACTGTATAGAACTAGAGTTTGTGCAAATGCTGAGTTTCCTTAATCCACCTGCCAGAGAAAGCATTTATCATCTTCCTAGAGTCATTCCCCAAAAAGTACTCCTGGGATGGCCCTGACAAACTCAAATGAGGCATCAGAGAATGTGATCTTCTGTGGGGCAAGCAGAGGGAGAGCTATGCTGTGGAGCATTAAATTCTGACACTTTTGTCAGTCTGTGTTTTTGAAATGTGCAAATATGCAGCCAGAAGCCTTAAGCTTTGGCATGGATGCTCTTCCCTAGTCACTCTGGAGTCTTCAATAAAGGACGTGTTCTGTAAAAGGAAGTTACAAGATCTAGGTTTGCTTGGTTTGTCAAGGACAGCCCAGACTTCTCTTTATTTAGTTGAAGGGCAGCTCGGGTACTTCAGGTTCACTTTAGGAGAAACTTTCACTGAGAAATTAGTACAGCATTGGAAGAAGTTATCAAGAAGGTGTCAAAATCTCCAGTCACAGAGGTTTTCAATGCTTTGCTACAGGCAGTCATGGTTGACCTGAGCTAGCACTAGCAGCAGCACCACTTGGTATGACTTGTAGAGATTCCTGTCAAGCAACATTTCTATGATTTTATAATTTCCTCTGCTACCATGTTCTTCCTAATTTGTGAAAAATACAAAACCATGTCATTTCTAATGAACACATGAAATCTCCTTCCTGTGGAAGCCCTATGGGGAGAGCTCTCTTGCCATGCTAGGGAATCAGCACACCTATGTGTGTCTCCAGTGCCTGTACATTTTACAGCAGAGAGTTGCCATTTTGTTTACACTTAATGTAAATGTTTTACATTTACATTAACATTTGCTCTGTGATTGGCTGAAAACAGTTATAAAATGGACAAAACATTCTTTAGTAAGAGCTAATGGGATAAATAATTCAAGTATAAACATAAACAACAGTAAAAGGCTGTTTTGTTGTCCCCCACTTTATCCCACTGCAGAACAAGCCCTGACATGTCTGAAGTGGGGGAAGACTTCAAGAAGGAAGGGGAGCAAAAGGATGATGGACATAGACATGCTGTGATGTGCCCAAGGGTTACAGACCCTGCCTACTGGGCCAATGCTGTTTTACCTCTTCATTAGCAAGTTTGTAGATAAATTTGAGTAGCTAACACAGCAGTTGACAGCAATGTCCCTCACAGAGACCTGGACTGGATGAAGAATCAGGCAGAGAGGACATTGTAGGTAATTCAGCATGGTGGAATGCAGAGTCCTGCACCTGTGGAGGAATGACCTTGTGCACCAGGACATGCCATGGGCTGAGAGGCTGGGAAACAGCTCTCCAGCAGAGGGCCTGGAGTCCTGGTGGACAACAAGCTCATCAGAAGCCAGCAATGCAACCTCAAAGCAAAGAATGCCTACAGAACCCAGGGCTGCACTAGGAAGAATGTGTCTGGCAGTTTTGAGTGCTATCCTTTCCCCCTATGCAAAATCAGTGAATTCAGCACAACTGAAATGCCTTATCCAGTTCTGGGCTCCCCAATACAAGAGAGACAAAGAAAAGGAACCTCTTAAGAGACTGAGAGGGCTGTGACTGTTTGTCCTCAAGAAGAGGAGGCTCAGGGGGTTCTTACTGATATGTATAAATACCTGATAAAAGGCATTGAAGAACAGGGAGCTGCTCTCCTCTTAGGAGTGCCCAGTGACATGACAAGATAACCTCAAATTAAGACACAAAATTCGATGCAAGACCTGTGCAGGGGACCAAACGCTGAAGTAATGTTTCCAGAGAGGCTGAGGAGCTTCCATTGGTGGAGATAGTCCAAACCTGACTAGACTCCATAGTCTGTCTGTGGACTAGAGAGTCTCTACACTCCCTGTTCTAGCTGAATCCGCTCAAGCAAGGGAAATCAGATGCTATGATCTCAACATGTCCCTTCCCACCTCTTCCATTATTCTGTTAGGAGAATAGCTCTCAGATATCAATTAATAGCTATATTCCAGGTGTATTCTCCACTATAGACACATCTCCACCCTTTTTTCCCCCTCCAGTACCCAGCGTCTGCCTGAACAGGTAAGGAATAAACCCACTCAATTACTCACAGCTTGTGTCCAAGACAAGCACAGCCCTGATTTTCTAATGATTGTCATTAATAATTTGGGAATAAACACCTCATTCATTACATTTCTAGGTGTTAAATTGTCAGTATTTAAAACTAAGCGTGGAGAAATGTAGCAGTAGAAAGGAAATAAAGGATTAATTTAAAGGAACATAACCTGTTGAATAAAATTCCCAAATACAGACTTCCTGCAAAATGATTTGGGAAAAGCTGATGCAAAAAAGCAAAGTGTCAAAACAAATGAGGCATTACTTTGGACTGCAGTAGCTCTTCTCCCAAAACTTCACAGCTACTTTTGAGTGGCATGCACAAAGGCAACAAAGCAAAAAACAACAAAATTGTCTCTGCCTGCAGCTGTGAAAGGTCAGATTTAGTTGTGCCAATGTCAGCATTATCATCTTTTTGTATATAAGTCACCACACCCAAAATGCAGTAGGCAAAAAAGACTGAACATTTGAAGAGGATTCAGAGGTGATATATGAAGGATTAAAATATGTACAACACAGATAAGTGATAGTAAACTCAGAGGGTAGGAAGGAGAATGAAGGCAGAACTTCGAAACTAGTATTAGATTTAAAAAAATTAAACATTATACATCAAATACCACAACTCCTGAAATCCCGAAGGACTGGCAGGGCCCTAACCACTCATTTGCTGGATGAAAAAACATCAAAGACAAAACAGAGTTCAAAAAGTTGAAGACAAAATATATAAAATCCAAAGAATAACTAATATAGAAGAAGGAATTATGCAGTCACTCCACAGAGGAAACCTGACTGGAAGGATATTTAACATAAAATTCATAAAGGCTGTATAATTTTTAAAGGCTAAATAATTCATAAAGCCCATAAAGGACTTTTGGTTCCTACAGAAACACTAACCTTATGCATATATTAGAATGCACAGTTATGCTGTACTTGGTAACAGACTGACAATAATAACTCATTTAAAATATAGTAACAAAGCATTATACATAATCTTCACATTAAACCGTTTTCTCATTAGTAATCATGGGGATAAGAGCTGAAAAATTCTCTAAGCAATTCATCATAATGAATGAGAATCCATCAGCCTAACAAAGAACTTCTGAGCATTAAGCCCTATTTCCTAAACATACATAACTGAGAAGATATCTTTCTGAAATGCAAAGTTTGGGGATTAAACACAGTCTCTCTTTAATTCCTGCAAATGACCCTATCTATAGACTTCAAACTGAAAACAGGCAGCAAATTACAATGCTGTCTCTTAATGCACTACTTTTTGAAGTAGCTTGTCAGGAGATGTAAGTTTAGGGCTTTCCCTATGTAATTACATTAATTACAAAATGGAAATCTGCATTGATTTAAAATTTACTTTATTTGTTTTATTTTCCAGTTCATTTTCATACAGTTAATTTCATTTGAAATGAAAATCCAATCTGAAAACAAGCTGGACAGAGAGATCATCTGAATTCATTGCTCCACAGAAACTTTAATTATCTGAGTTTGAGCGCAAAAACAAATATGTGTTGCTATTTCATTCCATTAGACCTGCAGAAGAGAAAGAGAGCTGAATTTTGGTCTCCCAGTTCTTAGAAAAATTTGAAGAATATTTAACTGCAATTACTAATCCCTCAGTATGCATAACAAAGTACAAGACTTGTACATGGCAGCAAGCATTATTTGGCTAATAAATTTGGTTTGCCTCATTTCTAAGAACTCTTTCCAAAACCACTTGATTCACCTGCACTCAAGGCTTTGAAAGCTAGAAGGAAACTTTTCAACCATTCTCATAAAGTCAACAGGAAGAGACAGTTTTACCAACAGTTTTCAGAGTAACAAACAGTCCAAATTCCAGCCCACAAAGGGAAATGTATCAGAGAAGACAGGAAATCTTATTTTATTCCGTTGAGAGTAGAGAGGAAAACAAATGCAATCACGATCAGTTGAGCTCCCTCAGTGCTCTAGTTTTTGAGTAACTGCATTAAAACCTTCTTAAAACAGAACTGTGTGGCTGTTTATATGCTAAATTAATTTGTTCTGTATTTGCACAAATGCAGAAGCATGCACCTGCAGCACTTTCTTCTGAGATGGAAGCCTCTACTACTTATTCATGGACACTTTCTGGCCAGCAAGGAGCACAGTCAGATTCTGGTCCATCCATCAAACACATATTTGCAATGCTTAGCACCCACTGGCATAACTCTATGGAATCTAGGCACCTCTGCTGCTCACGTGTTGTTAATCTGTCTCCTTTTTCCTGAGCCAATTTTCCTGAAGCAGCTTTATCCGCTTTGTTTATTTTAACCACAGCTGCTTAATTCTACTATATCTCTTAATACCAAATAAAAGCAGCAGGAAAAAAAAACCACCCAAAAAAGAAATCAGATGTTTGAAGGACTTGCTGTGAGACAACAGTCACCAATCCTCACCCAAATTTGTGTAAAAGGACTGAGAACTTCTCCAGCCCCAAAGAAGTTACCATGACTTAAGATACTCTCTTGAAGATGTACTACAGGCCACAACAAAAAGGGCTTACACTATATTCTGCAAATCTGCTAGTATCCTTCTCTTTCAGCTGTTGGAGGCACTTCTGAGAAAAGATGCAAGGATTTGGTGTGGAGAAACTATCTTCAGAAGTTATTTGTAAACCAGTTAACTGTAAGTGTGAAGTAAGCCTGATACTTGTTGAACTATAAGCATTTTACTCTTGGTCAATTTGCATGTTAAAACAGCACGAAACTCTGGGGGATTCACCCCTTCTTTTAATTCACAACATCTGGTACCACTGACAACTCACTAAGGAATAAGACTGACTTCAAATTTTACTTATTTCACATCAGCTTGTAGTATGGCTTCCAATTCCTAATAACCTTGTATGGCTTAAGCAGTCAGTAGAAAAAGCACTGCAATACTCAAATAAAACAGACAACAGGAGTGAAGGCAAGCAAACAAGTTCTTTGTCCCCTGCGCTGTCTGCTCTTCTTGAAAGTGAAATGCAATTTTGTAATAGCAATGATAATAAATAACAATAATAAATAAATAGGGAACTAACAATGATAATAAATGAAGAACATTTTTGCTCAGCACTCATTAGGAAAAACAAAATCAATAAGTCTATTAGATCAACCAGAGCAAAGTTGTATTCAAACTAATTCAGTGCAGAGTTACTATTTCTTCAGTAGTATTTAAAGTTATCCTATCTCTTTCTATTAGTGGGTTCTATTTTGAAGCTACTACCTGGAAAATAACCCAGCGGACTGGGAACATCTCCTACTTATTGTTAAATATTCTGTCAAGAGGTCTTCAATTAAAAATATTTTATGCATTATCCATTCATTGCCTGAATCATCTCTATCTCATTACTTTCCAAGATGCAAAAATCCTCAGGCAAGTGAAACTTTTCACTTGCAAGTTGCTGGAAATACTACAAGGCTGAGCCTGATTCTCTTCAGAGAGACTAACAAGGGTTGACATTATAAAGGGGCCAGATCAGACAAATAAAAAGGGGTAGGAGAGCAGCCATGTGCTACAGTGAGAAGAGTTAGAAGCATCACAGTAGGCAGATGACTCGTCAGTTAACTGAATCTCACTTTTTCCTCCCATCCAGAGAGCTGTCTTAGGGAAATGAAGAACAGGCAATCACACTGGCTCAAGAAGAAATATGAATATTCAGTAAGAAAATTCATCCAGTTACAGATTTAAAATGCCTTTGCTATCCCAAAACAAACACAGAACAGTGGCATTAGACCACTTAAATACAGACGCATGCTACAAACTGTCTTTGACTCGTGCATCACTTCCAAGAAAACACATTTTAAAAGCTTTCACTGACTTGTCTGAAAGAGGACTGAGGAATACTTATTGTGGAAGCAAGGAAAAAAAAAGGAAATGTTCCAATTCATATTTAGAATATTTTAACAATTTGTTCATGCCAAACTCACTACAAGAAGAAGGAATCTGCAGAGAAACTGATGCCAGATTGGTTTAGTAAAAGGCCAGATCTGATCCTGCTCTGTGTTGATTAACCTCTATGGTCCAGCTGCTATCAGGGTGAGAAAGAGATGGGGCTGTTTCATCACTAGTATAGTGGTTTTTTTCATTTACCCTCATGAAACAGTCTTTGTATCAGAAGAGTTAGGAAAGAAGCCACTGTTGTCAGATAGGAGCTGTGATGTTATCTTGGTATCTGAAACGCTGGAAAATTAGACTGGGACAAAATGATGTCAAGCAACCATCTGTAAATATCTCTGTAAACAGTTCTGGCAATTACTGTACCAAACAAATGAGTATTCAGGATGTTTATTTATTTAGTCTTCTGACAGGCACTCCTAACAAAACAGACAGCACAGTTTGCGATGCAGTGATTTCAAAAGAATTAGAAGGAGGTAAACCTAAACATCCTAGAAAAGGTGAGTGAAAGCAAGTAGAACAAACAAGGAGGACAAACAAGGCCACATATGAAATGGAAGATAAGCTGTATCTCTTTTTTCTATTGAGGAAGAAGTTAGACTGAGGAGGAATTGGGCTAGCAAAGAAAAAATCCAAGGCCTTAAGGATTCACAACTAGCAAAATAACTTCATACATTATCATGAGGGGGTTCTGCAAGCAGTACATATGACAAGGGTACGTGATATACCTGATGGCAAAGGGAAGAGTGCAAGGAGTGGTAGGCTTATCTGTAGTTTAGGTTGTCTCTTCCCTACCACATGTTCAGTCTGCTAACATGACCAGTGGATGAAATATTTCAGGTGGCAGACATTCTGTATTTTCAGTGTATTTTCATTTTCTTTAACAATCTAACTGAACCTGATGTGAAGCAGAGAAAATTGCTTCCCACTGGAGTCCACCTGCACTTTGCACCTTTGTCTTCCCAAATACAAAAGCAATCAATATAAATGTACGGGAAAATGCTGGACTCTAGCAGAAATTTACATTTTCAAAAATATCTAAAAAGTATGTTAAATAAAATTAACTTGCAGTACTATCTGTAATGTTACTGATCTTGATTTCCACTGTAACACACAAAATCATTTATTTTCTGTAGGTTCTCTACAGACCATATGTTCTCATTTTTGGGGCTGGAAAAGGTTCACAAAAAATACTACCAGAAGTAAGGAAGACGAAGTGAGAGTGGTGCTGGCTCACCCTTCCCTCTCTTTCGGTGAGCCAGCACAGATTTTCTGACAGCATTCAGTGTGAACATGCTGACAAGGCTGCAGTGGTCATGGCTGGGAGGAACTGGAACTACAGAAGACAGTTCCATACCACTGTCCATGGGATGGACACATCCGACAGATCTGTTTGTATCCACTTCTGCACAGATCAGAACAGGTACAGAGTTTTTACACCAACCAGAGAGGAGTAAATTAATTTTATTTTGCAAGTCAAATAAAATTCAGCAATTAACAGAGCAGGTGATTGCCAGATCAGTGGCAGTAGCATATAACAATTTCCCCAAACTTTTGTGTTGACAAGAGTTACAAAGTGTACTGAATTCTTTCTTGCTACCAGAAATAGCAGCAAGTAAATTAATGAGTGTTAACTATGTTGAGGGAAATATATCCTCAATAACTCAACTTACTTGACTACAGCTTTGCACTCAAAATTATTTTGCTTTACTTTGTGCTTTTACCTAAAATCATAGCTGACTGCAGTTTAAAACACCCTTTCAACAATCAATAAAGACAACAAAAGATACACTTCATTACAAAATGTTTCAGGATAAGATTAAAAACTTTAGCCACAACATCATGTACAACATCTCCAGACTCTTATCTCTGCTCTGCTGCTTTCAAAATGGGAAAGCCAAAATAAATGTACCAAACACCAGAAACAAAAGAAAAAATCCCAATTTCATGGTCACATTTTACTCAAGTACTGCTAACAACACACAGATACTAACAGCAGCATCACTATTTGAGAAAATCATTATCTAACTGCATCATATGCACATAGAAAGAGAAAAGCAGCATTCAAATTCAGTAAGGAACAAAAATCCGTGCCTACAAGCTTCATCTGGGTATGATGCAGTGAGATTACTCTTAAGGGCTCAAGTATTTCGTGCCAACACCGAATCAATATAATATTTCCTATGTATGATTCTTTCCATATGAAGAAGAAAACTCCAGCAGTTCCTCACACTGATTTATCCATTTTAGTTTACAGGAGGGAAATATGTCCTCAACAACTCATACTCACTTGACTGTGGCCTATAAAAAGCAAATTACTTTGCAACAGAAGATATAATGAAATGTGGATTCCCTCAGATTTGTGACTTATGATTGGAATCTCAGCTTTCTGATCCATTGTGAACTAAACCTTGTTAATGCTTGCCCTCATAGAGGGCATGTAGAACAATTTGCTCATGTGGGGATTCTCTGGCATCTAGTAAAGCTGGAGTTCATTCTGCAGGCTTCCTCTAAGGATCTCTATCCCATACCCAATCACATCTTCAGTTTTATTTCTGTCCCTGCAGAATTCATTAAAATGTAAATTACGTTCTACTGAAAAAAACATAAGACTGTTAATGGAATTTCATCCATTGCATTATGCAGATATCCAAAACAGACAACCACTTTGAGCTAGTCATGATATACAGTGGAAGTTATCCCCAAAGGTCATCTCTAGAAGAAAACGTGCTAGGTTTGATTTTTTCTTATCCCAAGTGATATTTGTTTGTGGTTTGGACACATGCTTGACTAAAAAACTTAACAGATGGAAAGAATTAAAGCCTTCAAATATGGCCTAAAAATACCTCCCATTTCCCTATCTCTAATTCTTTATGCACAAGTTAACTGCCCCTTAGCACTTTTTCCTTTCATCTCTGCCGGTCACCTGTAAGTAATTTATCAAGAAAAAAAAAATTCTGATACAGACTAGGCTGTTTTTGTAGTAAGCCCAGGCCATGCTCTCCAGCAATCTCTGACTTGTCTGTTTCTAAGACCAAGCTACCAGACACACTTATTCTGGTGTCAGAAATATTTAATGGTTAACAACAAAGAAGAAAACAAATAAAATACATTCACAGACAATTATGCCCCTATTTTAAATATATTTATTCCATATGAAGGATTCATTGCCCTTCTTGGCATTCAACTTTTTTATGAAAAAGAAATTAACTGTTAAGAATCTAACGCAAGACTATATATAGCTACTCTTTACATCTACAAGCACAACTGCAATGTTATATTACTTCAGTTTTCACTAAAGTCAACTGCCTTAGTTGGCAAGCTATGCATATATTCTGTAGCTATGGGATTGTCTAGATTCACACCTGCTAATGGCAAACGTGCCTTCATATTTTCAAACTGTAATAATGAAACTTGAATGAAACTATCTGATTACAAAGATTTTATCCATGATGAAGAGAAATACACGTTTTCAGATTATTCCTCAGCAAAAGCCTAATTTTCCTGAAAATTAACTTCTACATTTGGGGTAGTATTGCCTTCAAGTGGGAGCTGACTCAAGGACTAAACCCAAAGGTATAAACCAACTTCTGTAAGGAGTCTCAATCCATGCATGGAAAGCTTCAGCAGCTTACACAGGAGATCTCAATTCAAGTCCCTACTGTTGGCAAAACAGTTAGAATTTCTTTATCCTATAATTTTATGTATTTCCTGAAGCACTTTAAAGTCTCATCATCCTGGGCTGCCTGCATAAATATGCAAACTTTCAGAAAAAGACTCATGCCAGCTAGAAGTAGTGCTCATTTTGGTTATGCACCACGTGGGTAAACAGCATCCTACGCAGCCCACAAGCAGAGATAGAGGTCATTCACACATACAAGTTTTGTTGTCTTTAAAGTTGTGGCATAAAACTGCAAAGCTGTATTGCCAAACATGGATCAGGTGGAACTACAATTGGAACATACCCCACTTCAGAATGCATGATGATTTGGAGCACTGAAAGTACCTGTATTCCACCTTTACAAGTAACACAACTCATGCAGATAGAAATAAAACATAGTTCAGTTCTAATGAGATGAGACTTTGTGTAAAAAAGTATAAATTGCATTTGGAGTCTCATAACCATCTTTTCATTTTTTCCATCAGTCTGGATACTATATATAAATTAGCCATTAATGAGAACAAAGACATTATTGCATTTAAGTACTGTGACTTAAGTGAGTCAAAAGCCTTCTATTACTTCTGAAATACAAGATTCCCCATCTGGAAGATTAGAAAATAACACTTCTGTACCCTACAGAGGTATTTTCTTTCTCTAATTAAAACATCCTTATGAGGAAAAGCAAACAATTGAAGCACTGGAATAAATCAGGGAAAAGGTTGGGAATAAAAAGAGACTACACAGAGTATAAAATGCTAACAACATTTCCATCTTATTACCCCACATATTGCACTTTTTTTGTGATTTTTTTTCTATTTGTATGGTACTTTTGTAGTGTCTACGAAATTCCAGCACAGAATCCCTCGAGAGATAAGCCATACTTACTTTTGGTTTGCCAGTTACCTTCATGAGCCTGGGAATCAAAGGATCACTCCTCACTAAGAATAATTTCTGAGTGGCAGTCTTTCACTCTCTGGATTTTCTTGATACACTTCTTCTCAGTGCCATTTTGTGTTTCTGTATTTTGGCCCATGGTTTCCATGGCTAAACTCATGTTCAACCCTAGCTACTGAAAGCCATTCTAGCAAGGTAATTCTTTAATACTAGTGATGGCTTTGCTGGCTTTATAAGGATAGATACATGCAAGCCATGTGGATAGTGGAGGCCTGTAGAGCCATAAAAAGTCTAAAAAGTCTAAAATAGAGTAAAATATAACTGCAAACTCCAAAATCCATATTTGGCTATCTTTGTAAGTTTAAAGCACAAAGAAAAGAAGATTCTTCATCTAAATGAAGTTTTTCATTTTTCTTGAGAAAAGGCCAAACCATTTCAGGCTAAACTCAAAAATTCTAAGCCTGAACCCACCACCACCATTTCCCTCTGATGTGTATTTTTTCTCAGAATGATGTTTCTTCTTTATGAAGCCAGTGGGAATGCATGACTGTATAGAGTGTCCAAAAACAGCTAGTCTTTTACAAAAATAGCTGAGTTTACTGCTGCGAAGGAAGTATGCTTACTTGTCTTTACTGGCTGCCACAGGATACCTCAGTGTGCATGTAACAGGACTAGTGGATTCCCTGGAAGGTGACAATTCATAACACCCACTATGTGGAAATGTGTTTGTTTATACAGCTCTGCATAACAACAGATGATGGAGCTGTCAACATCAGTTTGAATACTTGATGTCTTATGGTAGATAACCTTCTATGCTTTTAGTGATTGACTTGCATAGCACCAATTCGGCTGCGCAGAAATGGCAACTTCCAAAGTCAGAGGTCTGTTGATCTTCAACTTCTCACAATTTTGTCTCTGGTCTTCCTGTCAAGCCTGGTATACCTGGAATGTCCTTTCCCACATGGGTTTGCCAAGTCATCAGTCTTTATGCATTAAAGCCCATCTAGAGGGACCTTGAGTTGTGCTGAGACTGCTCATTTACTATATTTAGATCTGAGAATTATCTGCGATTATGCACAGACAACATACTTAAAATGGCACAAAGATGAATCACAGAATCACAGACCAGTTGAGGTTGGGAGGGACCTCTGAAGGTCATCTGGACCAACCCTACTGCTCAAACAGGGCCACCTAGAATCAATTGCCCAGGACCATGTCTGGATGGCTATTGAATACCTTCAATGACAAGGAATCCACAACTTCTGCGGGCAACTTGTTCACCTTCACAGTAAAATAAGTGTTTTCTGATGCTCAGTTTTGCCCATTGCCTCTTGTACTGTCATGGGTCACCACTGAAAAAACCTTGGCTTGGTTTTCTCTACCCCCTCCTGTCAAGTATTTGCATATATTAGTTAGATCCCTCTTCTCCAGGCTAAAAGTCCTAGCTCAGTCAGCCTTCCCTCAAAGGATACTTCATCATCTTAGTGGCCCTTTAACTCACTCTGTTATGTCCATATCTCGCTGGTCCTGGGAAGCCCAGAACTCCAGGTGTGGCCTCACCAGCACTGAATAAAGGAGAAGGGTCACTTTCCTTTACCTACTTGGCATACTCCTAATGCAGCCCAGGATACTGTTGGCCTTCTTTGCAGCAAGGACACATTGCTGGCTCCTGTTCAACCCGGTATCCACCAGAATTCCCAGGTTCTTTTCTGCCCAGCTGCTTTCCAGCCAGGTGGCCCCAGCATATAGTGGTGCATGGGGTTGTTCCTTCCCACATTGCATCTTCCCTTGTTGAATTCATTTCCGGTCATCCCATGAAAACCATCTCCACATCATCATGCTTATATTTTGGTTAAAGCAGAAGGAACTCACCTGAAACTAAACTGGGCCTCTCTGTAGCCAAAAACCATGAGATGCTATATTTTGAACTAAACAGTAAGAGCTACCAAAAAGGCCCTAAGCAACTTTTTCTTCCTGCAAGGGCACACCGAGATACGTCTGTCAATCACATGCCACTACTTTAATAGTTTATGCAGCCCATGAAGAGTTTACAATCTGGCAAGCATAGGAAGGAAGAAGAAGGAAAGAAGGAAAGAAAAGTTGCCAGGAGCCACATGTGAAAGCATAAGTAACACATAAACTAAATCTCTGAATCTGTAGGAGTGGCAGCATTTAAACAAACAGAAAAAACCAGTCAGAGGGATGTGTCATTGAACAGATTTGCTGGGACTGGTTACCTTCTTACAGAGTCAAGATATCTTGTTATCACTTAAAAATCTTGAGTTTCATTTACCAGGTCTGTAGAATTCATAATAAAGTTCCAGTTGCTGACTGTAAATCTGTGCAGTGTAATCTGCCTGCACTGTGATGCTTGTCATGATAAAATCAATCTGGGATAATTTTCTAATATGATATCTCTGACTTGCCTCACACAAGGTATCTGACTGGCAAATATAGGTAATTTTAAACTGCAGGCTGTTCTATAGATTTCAATGCAAACATGGGTTACATTAACATATTGACTAAAATAATCTCCCAGCAGAGAGATAGCCATGGGATTTTGACCTTTCCAGTTTCTACCCAATAAGCTTTCAAAAAATACTTCCACAAGTTGAAATAGCTTTTGCTTTAGCTGGGATACCCAAAACCACAGTCCTTGCTCACCTATCTTCCTATATGTTTCCATCTCTTTTATCATATTCATCAAAGAGAAGCTAAAGTGGCTTTCTGTTATTGTTGCCATTGTGAAATCCATCCAGCAAGACCCTAAAGTCAGGAAATACCAATCTAACTCCCAGTCTGTCTTCATATGTGCTGACATGTTTCTCCAATTATCCTCTGACCTTACACACACTACAAGAATACAGAACCCTGTACAATGATTGCTTTGCTGCTCCCAATGCACACCTGAGGCTTGAGCCCTGTGCCTTGCTCTCATGAGCTCCTAGCTCATGTTTTTCTAGAGAAATTAGATTACACTTGAACACATCTCTTAGCTACAAAATGGAAGGCAATTAAAAAGAAAAAGAAAATGGTGCTAGATTGTGAATAGCCCTTTACTCCTGTGTAGAGTCAGAGCATTTTTTCTCAAACTATCTATTATTTAAGTTTACTGTTTGCATTTGCAAGGTTCAAGAAAAAAAAAAAGCGATCCCTGTAGCAGCAATTAACATCATCTCCCACTGATTAGCATGCTCTTGTATGACTTAGCATCACCCTGGCTTCACATCTACCTTGCATTTCCAAGGCAGTTCAGCCACCTGCAAGAGGCACAACTCTTGTCTGTCCATCTGCTCTAGGAGAGAGGTGAATGAGGACCAGTGTGCTCAACAGTTTGAAAGGGCCGGCAAACTGAGTATCAAATGAAAACAAGAGCAGAGGACAATATATGTTTAAAAGACTCACAGACCTGCACTCCAGGCACAAAATCCAGCTTTGTCTACTATGACCATAAGACTATGAACAGCCATGCACTGCAGCAATGACTGCTAGAGAAAGATCTCATCACTCTCCCCAGATGTAGAAAAGGAACATTTTGCTACTTCTATCAGGAACCTTTGGAAGTGACCTCTGGTCTCAAAAAATGCTCCTCTAATGGGTCAGGGTAAATGCAGATTGATTTAAGTCACAGGTATTTAAAATATCAGCTTCCATCATCATTTAAACTGAAAGAAACTTTGACTAAATCATGCATTTGAACATGCATTGCTTTTGTCCCCTTAACTCAGCTTCTTCCTATAGATATTTAATGTATCTTTTTGTCAGGCCAGAAGAGAATGTGTTTCTATATACCAAGTCGTCTTTTGTTGGTAACTTAATTTTGGTAGAAATTGGCACTCAATCAAAAGCCACACTAGAACATTTTAAAACTATACACTATTAGTTACACTATGTTTAGTGTGCTATATGAATAAAAAACGGGGATGGTTTCTTACCAAGGAATCATCACAGTTTTCATTGTTCATGGATTTATTTAACAGTGGCAATGTTCCCTGTAGTTAAAGAACTGAATATTTCTCATGACCAAACTGTAAAAATGTAGAAACTGTTGCTCTCATATACTAATACCTCCTTCTCTGTATACTCAAAAATAGAAGGCAAGTCTGCCTGCTTTTTCAGCTGCCAGTTTTTCAGTACTAAATAAAATAGGAGTTGAGAAGAACCAAAGGAATATGTGAAATGAAAGCTAAGTTTAGGTTTAGACTTTAGAAAACTGGTTTGGTCTTTCAGTCAGCTCTGCTTCCAGCTGCTAAGTCTTCCACCAGTTTTTTCCCTTGCCTTCTTTGTAGAAATTGACAGCAAGTATCCACTCCTTTTATATTTTTATTTAACTTGTATTTTGAGAAATTAAAGTAATGAAATGTGTTGCAAAGATTTGAAATGGGGTTAGTTTTTCAAAAGAAGTTAAACAGAGTTGAATTAAAGGGTATATTTTTTCCTCCTCTACCTTAGAATGCTGATTAAAAATAGCAAATCTCAGAGAGGATGCTCTTGGCAAAGCATGAAGGAATTCTAGTAATTCTTTATGCTACACTTACTCAAGTCCTTTGTCTTTTCAAAAATAAAACTATTTTCATTTTCCTATTTATTTAAAATAAAAAAGCCCATCTCCAGTAGGAGTTTTGCTGGAAGGGCACAAAGATAACAGAGCAGATGCTATAAGGATTCACACTGCAGTAGCAATGGAACAATATCTCTTCATGCCATGGTCAAAATAGCAGCATGAAATGAGTATCACATGCAAATTCACCCTGCTATAACAAACAAGGAAAAATATTTCCATAAAAAGCAGCAACCTGGGAGTAACAGTAAAGACATTAGTCCATGCTGGTTCTTTAGACACTGTTAGGCTCCACTCTCACTTGCCAGAACATCACTGTTTCAGTTTGCTCAGATATTTTTGTCCCAGGCATAACTGTGATGATTTTGCAGTCCTAGCTCACAAGTTCCTGTCTGTCCCTAGTAACAGGGACTGCTGAGGTGATGTTATGTAAGGAACAACAAAGCTTGTACTGTCTAGTGAGAACAAAAGAAATGAAATAAATAATTTTTTGCCCCAAAAAATAGATCTTTAATCATTGTTTTATGTATAATTTTACTAGTTAAGGAATCTCACTTGCTTAACTTACATGTCGACATTAAAGGACTGGCTGTGGCCATAAGGAGCAGTTTAAATCTGGGATTAAAGGTATGGTCAGGAAGAGAAGAAGAAGAGGGAAAACTCCAACTGATTGTTCCATTATGCCATTATTAACCAAGAGAACACTGTAGGTTGTAATCACTCAGCATGTGTGAGAAGAGGACACATAGATGAAAGAATCTGTGGGTTTTTTCAAATAAAGAAAAATAATCAAAGTTCTGTAAATAAAATTTCCATACCTAGCATAGTGTAAGTAGCAATACTAAAAAGAAAATGACACTTACTTGTTTCACAACATTAATGGAAGGTGTAAAACAAAAATTCCTACAGTTTATCAATATGAAGTGATAAATTTACTGTACAATTTTTTGTGGAATGTTTCCTGAATGCACCCATTATTTGATCCAGAGATGCACCATTTCTTTCCCCCTCCAAAAAAATGCTATCAGAATCACTCTGGCATATATCCAGTATATTTTAGACACCAAATGATACCTCTGCGATGACCTGTAACACTTTTCTTCCCCTGGCTTATTTCTCTAAAAGGAGGTAGGGTAAGGCTTGCACCATCCTTAGCACTGAGAGAATGAGAGCAATTTCCCTTTACACAGTTTAAAATAGAAATACAAACCTTGCCAGAATGATTTGAAAGCACTGGCAGATGGATAAAATATTTCTGAATCTGCATCGTGTAACATTTGGCAGCTATCATGAGTACTGAACAGCTGACTTTTATGCAATGACATTATTAATTATATCTTCCTTGCCAAACAAGCACCGTAACTGAGCCTTTGCAGCAGTGTGTCATTAGGCAGCTCATGCATGTCTGCTGAGGTGCTCATACGGTAAGAGATGGAGCTGCCCTGTCCCAGGCCTCCCAAAAACATCAGCCAAGCTCCCATCTGACTGTGAGAGCTACTATATATGGGCCAAAGGCAGTGCAGCAACCAGAAGGGGGTATGTTCTGCCCGTGTCGTCAGACATGGGACAACAGCCATTCCCAACATTATTCCTGGCTTGCCAAGACCACCAACAGTGCAAGACAGTCATTCATGCCTACAGACTAATTTGCATAAAATTTGCTTGCAGGCTGAAATATCTTCATTTTGGACATTTTCCATTCAAGGGTTGTTGCTTTTTTTTTTTCTAAACTAGAATCTGCAGAAACATCTCAAAAGCCCATGTATGCCTGTAGGCATATATTAACTGAGCTCAGATTTGCAGAGTGCAAAACTAACTCAATAAAAAGCCAGCTCTTGTTTCAGGAAACAGAAGAGCTGACAGAAGCCATCATGTCTCTAATCCTAACTGCCTTAAGCCTCAATTTTGTGCAAAAACCATGATCCTTCTCACTTCAAGCTAACATAAGAAATATTGGATAGATGTATTAGATAGATTTATAAGTGTCTGCAACACTTGTAATTCAAACAAAATACTCACATATTCTCTGTTCCAAATCCCAACAGCCACTCACACACAGCAGCCATGTAAATCTATCCCTTTGACTTCCCTGTTTCACACATCCAAGCTCTCAGCAGTTTTGCTGACTCCTGGAACCTGGTTTCTGATCTTTTACACTTCTTCACACAGAAATTCCTGGGTGAATTTCATCTTGAATCTGATGATCTCCCTTCACTTCCATGCTAATTCCCTCTTAGGCAGTCAAAAAAACAGGTGAGAGGCAGCACATATTTGATTCCTTCCCAGGCAGCATAAGTTCCTAGCTAGCTATTTGCCTTGAGATCCTTTGGATCATACATATCCATGGTGGGTGTTTGCTGTCCTACGGTGACAAGACCCAGCACATTCAATTATATTTCAAACTTTGTAAACAGCTCCACAACTTCATAAACTTGACTAATTCTGACAGCAGCTTACTGAAACAGGCAAACTAATATATTGAATTGATGCAATCTTCACAGAGCCCTAAAAGTAATCAAAAAGTCACTGGTAAGTTTAGCTTGCTTTTGAGCAGACCATAAGCATGCATATTTAGATGAATGATAAATGTATGGGTATGAAGAATGCCACAAACCATCATTGTCACCATCATTGTCACCATCATTGTCACTATCATTTCTACACCTAAACATGGAAAATATGCAGTATTGTTCTCACTTTCCAAAGCTACAGATGGAGCCTGTTTTGACTATGCAGTAAAATATTGACTGTCACCATGGGGTACTAATTTTCCCCTTGCTCTGAAAATGTATCCTGTTTTATCGATGGGCTTCTTTATTTGTTTACAATTATATTCAAGCATATAACAGTGTGTGTGAGTTCACAAGCTCTCTGTTCCATGTATTTTATGGGTCATTCCCAGCACTGTATGGTAGCTCTGTTATCATAATGTTAAAAATTCAAGTTGTAATAGGAACCAACAGAAAACAGAAAATTAGAGCAGTGTCTTGCATAACAGGAGGGCAGAGGATACAGTGACTTCTGCCACTCATAAGCCAGTTGTTACTGTTCTTGTATCTTCACAAAGAGAAACTTCATACAAGCCACAAAGAAGAGCCTGCCTTATATTTGCAGAGGAGAAGAGGGAACAATAAGAAGCATAAATACCATGGCAGGAGGCAGAGAATGCCAGCTCTTTGCCAAAACATTGCCATTGACCAAACAGCAGGAGATGATCATCCATCCATCACATGTTGTGAACAAGGCTCCAGAGCCACCCCACACAAATCAGGTTTACACTCACGCCTGAATAAAAAGCTAGACTGGCTCTAGACCTTCCACATAGCAGAAAGCACCAGAAGAAAGGTGGAAAGAATGCACCATGATGTCAATGATTTCTTACTTATTGCTTTTTTTTATGTCAGAGGTGGGACAACTGGAAATTCTGCAATACCCCAAAGTGACAATCCTGGCCAAGGGAATGGGCAGGAGTGCTACAGGGGCACTTGCCTTAGAGAGTTTCTCCAACAGACCCTCAAGTCTGAGATTTCCCTATGGATACACTGAAGGCATGAATAACGGATCATATGGAAGCTGTTAAACTGTTCATGTCTAGGAAGGTGCCTCTGTTGAAGGGACAACACTCTTTCAGGGACTGAACTGACAGAATGTGAATTAAGCTAATATTGAGAGGGCTAATTATGTCACTTCACACCACTCCAAGTTAAGAGGGATCTTGACTTCTTATGTTCAAAGGATTTGCCTGAGAAAGTTAGTTTTAAGCCCCAGCCATAGGAATTGTATACTTTATTATCATGAATAAATTTCATCATCAAGACTTCTGTTAGGGAATGGGGCTGACAAGAACAAGACCAGTCTCTGATAATGACTTTGCTGTGTTATAATTTTTAATTTTCTATTTTGAAATCACATTCACCTGCTGTTGTAGTTTTGAAAAATGCTGAAAAAAGCAACAGTACAGTTCTAAACAGAGCTCTTATTGCTTTGGTTCTTGCAAATGTGACTTCAGTTCTAGAACTAGTAAGCCACAGTTTCAATTTAGAAAGGTGGAACAGAGTAATGTGAGGAAGGAAGGGAGGAAGGGAGGAAGGGAGGAAGGGAGGAAGGGAGGAAGGGAGGAAGGGAGGAAGGGAGGAAGGAAGGAAGGAAGGAAGGAAGGAAGGAAGGAAGGAAGGAAGGAAGGAAGGAAGGAAGGAAGGATAAAGAAGAATAAACC
>VXBI01012894.1:69233-83405 GCA_013397375.1 Toxostoma redivivum
AGTGAAGGAAGGAAAGAAGGGAGGAAGGAAGGAAGGAAGGAAGGAAGGAAGGAAGACTATGTTGCTGTTAAACCTGCTCCCCAGTTGCAAAGAAGCAGCTATTTAGTCTTAGCTAAAGCAGTTCCCTGTTTTGTTTTAGCCTGGGAATATTTTAGAAACCAAACCTAAAAAAAAAAAAAGAATTCTGATTCCAGCTGGATGGGGAAAAGGAAAAAGCAGAGGCAGACAATATTTAATCCTGACAATGCTGTAGCATTTTTATACAACACAAAATAGTCCTAAAATACAAAAAGCTGAACCAGATCCGAGGTTGGAAGGCAGGGGAGAAGCATTGATACTTAATTGGTATTGGTATTACTGGTATTGATCATGAATTGGTATTAATGATTTGAGTATAATATAGAAGTCCCCACTTTCAAATTTCAAGGGAAAAAATGGTCATTAAGCAAGGCCTTGAACACATCTTAAGAAGCATCTTAATGACCACTTTGGCAGACTCTCTTCACTACTCAAATGAAAATTTAAGAGTCACAAGTAAGAGCAGCATTCCCCATGCTGCAGCTCCTTCCTTGTTGATACAAAAAGTGAAAATGACAAGATTGTGTGGTCTCTTGTGGAAAAACAAAAAAAAATCTGTTAGCACAGCCTGCTGGTTTTCAAAACAACGGATAAAAAAAATTTTACTTTTTTTTTCTGAAATATTTTTCCTTCTCCCCTTCTGCTACCTCCTGAAAGAAGCTGTAGACTATGATGAGGTCAGCCCTCAGCCTTCTCTACTCCAAGGTGAACAAACCAACTGACATCAGCTGCTTCTCCTAAGTCTTGCCCTTGAGACCTTTCACCATCTTGGCTGTCCTGCTCTGGACACACCCTAAAATAGTCTGAAGTCCTTCTTATATAAAGGCATCTACAACAGCCCCCAAGACTCAAGGTGAGGCTGCCCCATCTCAGAGCAGAGCAGGACAATCCCTTCCCTTGCCTGACTGGTGATGCTGTGCCTGATGCACCCCAGGATATGCTTGGCCCTCCTGGCTGCTGCCAGGGCACTGCTGACTCATGTTCCACTTGCCATCCACTCAGGCCTGAGGTCTTTCTTAGTCATGCTGCCATTCTTGCTCTGCTCAATTTTAAGCAACACAAAAAGAGCAGCGTAATTGCTGTGAAGAAATGCAACCCAAATGTCATGGCAGAGGCTATATAGCAATTACGTCAGGCACACGGCACTTTTACCCTCAACTTGTCATTTGTCTCCTGACATGTCATATGACCTCAGTCACTTCACAACCTGAGCTAGATGTATTGCCTTATTTGACCTGTGGAACTAAAATGATCTTTGAACTAGCAAAGCATCTTCCTTATCACTCTGTAAGCATATTGACTGCCTCAAACATCTAATCCACTCCCTCAAAGCTGTACAAAACCGAAGTACGGATGTAGATAGGCACATACATGGCTGACCATTCTGTCAAGTACTGGCACCTTCTGTTCATTCCTTGTTCTCCTCCACTCACTCTATGCAGAAGAAAAACCAAGACACTTTTCAGTGCACTGGTTGTATAATGATAGTCTAGGCAAGCTGCCTCTGGAGCTGGGTACATGGGACTCAAAGGAGGCATTTATAAAGCTAAATTGTCTCTAGACAATGGCTAGGAGGGCTTTGTAAGTGGACTTAGTGGCACCAACCAACACTAACTAGGAGGTCTTTCATTCAACTTTATTTACCAGCATAGCTTGCCTGCAGTTGGAAAATCCTTAAGAATGACAACTTCCGGAACAAGAAGTCACATTTTCGTGCAGTAGTAATGTTTCTTCTGCCTTGCCTCTCTGAATGAAACATTTTGTATCCTGTTTTTCAAAGTTGCTGTAAAGATTTCTCCATTCCTTCTCAGCCCATGCAGAATTTTTTTGTGGACATGCTAAACAGTGCATATGCCAGTGGGTGTAGAGCCAAGGTTAAACTGAACCACCAGATACAGCTCTCCCACTTTTCTGTAACCTCTGCAAAAATGGTAGAAACTGAGACTTCAAATTGAACAACTGACACCACATAAAACATTGAAGAAACACAGAGTTCAGAAATGAAGCAGGGTTAGCAATCATAAATTAAATGTGCTGAGATTCTTTGTTTATGCATCACTTGCTTTGTGTTTCACAAGAATTAGATCTGTCCAAGTACATTTATAAGGAGGCAGCTCAGGATTAATTTCTGGCTAAATGACTCCTTTCTTGGTGACAAGCAGTACGTGGTGATTTCTATGCTGAAGCAAAAATTTTCAAAGGCTATTTCCTTCATGGATTCCAGAAAAGTTTCTTGGGGAGGATGGTTTCTTAGTTAATTTTCTAACAGTCTGTAGAAGGTGAAATCATAAAATCACACAATGGGTTGTGTTGGAAAGGATCTTTTAAGATTACCTAGTCCAACACCCATGTTTAAAATGTTTCAAGAAGCTTAAACATTTTTTAATTAAAATAGCAGTGGCTTCCATTTAACATTATTGCTGTAATTTCACTGATTCTGTTGGCAAAAAGTCTTAAGGAATACTTTTGTTAGAAAAAGACTAGTAAGCTTACTAAATACAGTTTTACAATCACTTTCCAAACAGCATTAGGTTCAACTTTCAGATTAAATTAAGGCTTATCTGACACCAGAGATCAGATGTGCTTTGTGCAAGGGAAGGCTCACAGAAGTTAATTTTAGGAAGGAAGTACATTCAAATCCACTTTTCTAAACTTATTTCTGAACTAGTCTTTTTGATCTCATTGTCATACATATACCTGCATGTGTGTGAAAGTCATATGTATCTGAAATGTCTAGGCCTAGAAAATAATACACACACGACAAAGACTTCAAAACTTTTAATTCACATGTATCTTAATTTCCTCATAAAGAAAAATAAACAGGAAATAAATTGTTTCCTGAACAGCAACAAACTACAGGTAAAACATTTAGATGTGACTGTAATGAGAAAATTAAGTGGTAAAAAGAGTCCAAACATAAACGATTTTCTTAAATAGAAAAGATAAAACTCTGGCTACAGGGAAATCAGTGTTAGAGCTTTTGCTGACTTGACAGAATCACGGAAAGGAGGCATGGAAGTCAGGCTTCCCTATCATCTTCATTATAAATGTTTCATAATTAAGATAGGTAACACAAAATTCAGAGCAGAAGAAAGAGATGGAAAGAGGGACAAGGACCCCACCCTACCACTGGCAGGAGGATCTAAGCCATGCCCACTGCCCACTTCTGAAACACACAGTTGGCTCCCACCATTATAGTTGAACAGCTGTTTTTTAATAAATAGATTAACTCCTGCTCACTGCTTTTAGGAAAACATTTTTGGGGAGCCATAAAGAAAGAAAATAAAATCATTTTTATGCACTCAGCTTCATAAAATGTGGTTATGTATGTTCTTCAGGTTTTAGAGAGTGGAATGACCTTGCCCCTTGGCAGATATTTGGCAAGAAAGCCCAAGATAGAAATGCAATAATGTGCTCCAAGATCTTGACCTAATCTCTACTTAGCACGTTTCTGACACCTAACAAATGGGGAAGGTCACACATCACCTTTTTAGTGCAACAATTAACAGCAAGAAAAAAGCAAAACCAGCTAAACTCAGACACTTCAAATACAGACACAGCAAAATGAGTACAGAATTGCATCTACATAGCCTGGTTTTGCTGTGATATGGGTGCTTAGCTGCAATCTGAGAATTTCAAGCACTTTTGAAGTATGAAGCATTGCCAAGTATTAGCTCAGATGTACATTGTCAGGTGGCTATACCCTGGTTAAATATAATAGAAAGTGACCACACGTTTCCTACAGTTTGGAGCTTTGCAGCAAGAATGCAGAATGAATGAACTTTACACTATGCAACTGACAGAGGACACCAACTGTTACACTTAGAAAGTGTAACTGAAAGAACAGAACCCAATATCTGATCCCTTTAGGCCCTGTAACAGCATTAAAAGCTGTTATAAGTAAAGTAGAAATGTATTCTGCCACACACAAGGACAATTCTCTAAGCTGCTTAGCCTATGTTTTAGTTTGTATCTTCACCCCAGCCTGTCATTTTCACTTGTGTAATTTCTCCCTCTCAGGGCAGCTGATACCCTTCCATTCCCACTGTGGCTGTTTAGAATATTCAGGGAATCAAATTAAAATAGATACTCACATCAATAGTTTGGATCTTCTGGCCCTAAATGCTAGCCCCTGCCTAGAGGTGCTAAGATTGGTACAAGATTTGAGAGGACCTTATTTGCAGTTTCCTAATTTTAGATCTTCCCTGTGGACTGTAGAAGCAGCCAAGACAGAAGTAGAAGGTCTTTGACCATGCCCTAGGTGACCATGCCCAAATCTATGGCTCTTTCTATGGGCAAAGATGTGCAAAATAGCTCCAGAAAGACCTTAAAAACACATTTCTCCTTTTTTTTTTTTCTGCCAGCAAGATAGAAGAATGAAGATGTTCTACACAGCTATTCACAAAATCACCCCAAATTTTTTCTAGTCCCAAATGAATTTCTAGTAACAACCTAACATCTACACGAAGAATCAATGAAGGGAAACCAGAAAAAGCAAGTCTCTTGTTCCCTTACAAGCATTAGAGATCGCTTTCAGACAAATTACATTAACTTTTTTTTCACTTAGTGAATGACTTAAATGTACAACAAGAAGACAGAGAAATTATACCAGCTGAGCTTTTCATGTTATTAGCACCTATAAATCTTAAGTTATGCACAATGCTAGTACTGTATCTATTAAAATATTCAATTTCACAGTATAGATTTAATGAGAACTATCACTTCGCTTCTGGACAAGGGATCAGGAATCTTCATTGCTTCACGTAATGCCTTTCTACCCCTTACAATAGGAATTAGAGCACATGTGTATAAATCCCATCCACCTCTGGTATGAACACTTTCAATATTCAATCATTTACAGATAAAAAAACACAATAGCTTTTAAAGGGAACACAGCCTTCCATGTCAAAATACTTGGGCATTCAGAACTTTGTATGAAATCAAAACAAACTGAAGGCAATCAGCTCCTTGGTAAATCAGTCCTGATGTGTTAGTGGATGCAGGAATAAGAGAACAGTGTGACCTTCAAGACCTAGATTCTCCCCTCAGTGTGATGCTGGTCTGCTGAAGGGCCTGCAAGGAGCTATTTCATTGCCTGCAATTGGGTTTCTCCATGAATAAAATTGGTCTCCAAGAATTTAGCTTTTTTTGAAAATACTTTATGATCTGCTGATGAAATAATCAGTCTTGCTAATTTCCTGATTCTGTATTTGTACAATAAGGCCCTACCTGGAACTCAATGGTTCTACACCAATGAAAATCAAAGTATGATGATAGTCATCGCTAGGAAAAGATTTAATCAGAACAGTCATTGCTACTTGATTGCCAAAAAACAAACCCCAATCACCTGAAATCTAGCAGTCCCTGCATAGGTTTACCTTATGTTGCACTATTAAAAATGAAACAAAATGAATTCATTCATTTCTAACTAGCATCAAAGTTCTTCATGATGATCTGTCATCCACACAGCTACTAGATCCAAACTTGCTTAGTAGCTCCATACAATGAAAGTGAAATTGTCCATAGCCTGTTTTTCTTTGGGAATTGGGCTGACCCTTCACCAAGTCTTTATACACAGAGGAAGATATCAATTAGTTGGCAACAGATTTGTTGCCAACAATCTGGGTTAGATTTAAAACTACGACCTGCTGCACAATGCTTCATATCTCAGATGAGTAGTTCCCCTTTTCCTGTGTCTCAAGTGTAAAAGAAAGTATAATGATGGTATTTCTTCATCATAATATTTTCTTGAATTGTACATCATTACCTAGACATACATTGCCCTTTACTACCATACCCTCAGCCAGATGTCTGTCCCTATAACAATGCTCAGGAAATGCATCTAGTCAAGACATATATTGATAATGAAAAACTTGTATGTGCATAATCAGATTGTATTAAAAGGGAAAAAAAAAAGCCTGCACACCTCTAAGTAGAATGTGGATATTTTTAAGTCTCTAAGGCCTAGTAGAGGACCAACAAACCACTCAGTTGGCTTATTACTGGTCCTTATTTTGCATTATTGTATGAAAAGCCCTTATGATGGTTGAAGGTACACCTGTAATCTTTTCCGTAAAATTTAAGACACTGCAGAAATGTCTGCAGGTTAAAACTGAAACATTATTACAATAGGATAGTCCAATCACAGACCAAGGAAATACAACCAGCTGGTGTCCTTTTTCTGCCTCTTCTTTTACCCCTCTGTCCACACAGGCTTATACATATGTAATTAGTAAGCCATGTGCTTTGTCAAGAAAGAAAAACACCAAAAATTTAATCTACTCTGGCATCTGTTTCATACATGCACAAGCAATGTGTGTGCACATAATTAAAAACTGAGATTACACTTTCCATTTCAGTAGATTCACATGGATGACAGGAGATTGCCATTTCAAAGGTCAACGAAATTCTTAACCATAGGGCTAAGAACATTTCAATATCTAACCATTAATTCCTTTTGTTAACATCTGCTTAACTAATTCATTGTAAACGTGCTGAGGAAAGTTCCCTTTTCTAACAGCTCCACATTTTCTCCTCAGCCAAGGAGAAAGGCAGAAGATTCCAGCATCTTCAAAGGCAATCAATAACAGCAAGCAAATCAGAGTCATTACAGTCTTAGTTTGTCAAAAGTTAATGTCTTGTCAAAAGTTATGTCATGACATTTGGTTTTAAGAAGGAAAAGTAATCCCGATTTTTCACCCTCTGCCTATATAAGAATGGAAGACAAGAGCAAAAAGGATTTTTATCAACTTTTCCAGACTCTCTCTGAATTCTTGCAGCTAAAGCTGCTTTTACAATACTTCATTTTTACACTAACTGATTAAAAGTAAGTTACGCAATGGAAGTGATGCACACCAGCTTTTAAAGAGCCTACAAAACTGAAGGCTCCAGTACAAGAATACTAGGATATATTTTCCTCATCACTTTAATGTCGTTCTTCCTTTTATGAAATGATCAATTACTGGCTCTTCTGTGAAGAATTCTTGCAATCCCATATGAGATCACCATGGCTTCAGTATCTGCATGTACAGCTCACTTGACACCTTGCTAGTACATCCTTAGTTCTGTCTTTCAAACATCTAGTTTACATTAATCCTGTCACTAAAATTAAAGCTCCTTGCTCACCTCCCCTTGTGGAGTAACCCATTGTTACTGTATTATATTAAAAAAAAACCCAAATGAAATTATGAGCAAGAACAAAAAAAGATCATTAAGCCAGTACTGTTTGCATTTTAATAGGGAGAAGACACTTTGTTCAGTATTCTTTTTCACTAAACTTTAGTAGTAAAACCTCTGGGCCATGATTTCTCACAAAGGTATTCAGAGGAAATTTATTCACCCTTGTTCCATTAAGATCCCTCCTAATTAGTGCTATTTTAAAATATACACACAGGACCATTTTTATAAATTCAAGAGGACATCACGAGGCAAATGCATGATACAGTGAAAGCATTGTTTCATAGCCAGCATGAGGATTCTGCTAGGAATGTCACCTTCGTTTCTCCGTGGTTAAAGAACAGCAGTGCTATAGGCTGACAGTACCTCGGTCAGCCACAGCATCTTCCTGTGTTAGGGAACTCTGTGTCACAGAGGCTGCACCACCACTGCTCCTAAGAAGATTCATGGAAACAGCCTTGGTCTAGTTTGCCCCTAACAGCAATTACTGGTGCCCAGGAAAACAAGAGGCTTTCCCTTATTACTGTCAGCAGCACAGGACTTAGCCAAGATGAATGACTCAAGTAGTCTGACACTGATTTGCCCACAGACGACGGGCAAATCCAAGTAGGATAAGAAGCTACCAGGCCATGGAAGTGAGGCCATATGGCAGTGTGAAAGCATGGAATAAATTGCCAATCATACTTCTTATTCCAAGTTCAGCATCATAATTTCTAGGATTCTCTTACAGAAGAACTGCCATACTAAATCAAATGTTAAGTGCCCACTACGTTAGTAGGTTGCCTTTGACAATATGTGAAAACCAGACACGTTCAATGGAAGCCCAATAAGCAAAACACACCCATGAAAGTCAATTAAGAATGTTAGCTGAGGCCCTAGATACAAAAGTCAGATTAAATCATAGCAAGTGAGATTTCTTTTATGGCTCTGATATTTGACTAGTGGGCAGTCTTTTCACAGAGAAAGCCAAAATATCTTTGAATCTTTGTTGTTGATATCATCCTATAGCAGTCAATCTCACAACCAAAGTATCACGAGAATTTTCAGCATTTGGGAATTTTTTGGGTTTCAAGTGACTTGCATATTGATTCTCTACATTTTACAGAACAAGATGAAGAGGAACTACAGATTCCCTTCTCTACCAAGTTTCATAATTTTGCATTCTATTACAGTGTTGTTTATTCAACTTGTCTCATTTCATTATTTAACTTATTTCTATGATAAACTTAGTCTTCTAAGCAGTCTTCTCTGGCTCTCATACTTCTTGCACCTCTTTGAAGCAAAGAACAGCAGAGCAAAGTTTTCCCTTCAATGCCAGAAGTCTGGGAAGTGAGAGTCTTTCACCCATCCTATCCCCAGTGCAGATGAAGCTTGAGCATGAGACAGCACAAAGACCAGCACATCACCTCACTATGACACAATTCTCAGTCAACCATGAGCAGTTAAAACTGCAATGCAAATAACCTCTGCAATTCACCACTCCAAAAGACTCAGAAAAAGACAACCCATTTGCTTTGAGCATAGAAAAATGATCTCTAGCAGTTTTGAAAGTCCAGCAACTTAAAAAAAACCCCAAACAATTATGAGGCTAAGCCACACCAAAATGGTATCACAGACTGTTCTCTGCTCTTTTCACGAAGTAAAGCTGCTTGGCTTCATTTGCTGACATCCAGTGAAATACAGAGAACTTTTTCAAGGAATTGGACAGTTTTATATCAAGGTCATGTGACTGCCTCCCTGCTGAAGCCCATATATCAAAGCAGGCAGCTGCTGGCCTGAAAGCACAGCATCTATTTTCACATAGGAATTACTGTGTCACTTGGCAGAATTCTGTTCTATATTCAGGGGGTGACATAAACCCACAGCAATGAACCCTGGAAGCTGAGTCTCTCTCTCTCTCTCCCCCTGCACTGCACTCAGAGGTGAAATACCAGCAAAACGAAACCTGTCCTGTGCCAGGGAGCTGTATGCTGAACAAGCATTCTCTCACTCCTTCTTGGTCCTTTACTCCAATAAGGAAAGGCTGGGCTCAGATTCATTAATAATTCAAACTAGATACGCATAAATTATGTTCATGGAAATTATGGAGAGGTTAAGCTGAACAAATTGAGAAATAATCCTCTAGCAATGCATATTTCAAAATGCCATACTCAAAAATACTACTGTGTGCTAACATACCGTATGTTACTGTTTAATGGTTCTATCTGAGCTACAAACTTTTAAAAGGATTAAAACAAATTTATTTCTTAATTCTAAGCTGTCACAAGTCATAGAGATAAAGAAAAAAAAATCAGATTTTTTTTCAAAGAAAAAAGAGTTTTCGGCTTTTCTCATCATTTATTTTTAAAATTACATCCATCTCATTAAAATGTACCTTTAAAATTGGGATATTGCCAAGGAGCTTAGGCTTAAAATTCAATCTAGTAATAAAACTGACAGATTGAAGGAGAGGACAGAAATGAATTAAAGTGAACTACAATGAAGACAAATGGGATGTGATTCACAGTGATTATGCCTTTTTAATGCACAAAACCAGAAGAAGGGTTAACTGGCTTGGCAGATGTTCCACACAGACAGATCTTCTTGGCCACACTGGGACTAAATTGAATACTGAATTTGAATGCCAAGATGATAATCTTCCCAAAATGGAAAACAGCGGTGTGGCACAGCAATCTCAGCTGATGACACATGTACAGAGTTTATTCATTTATTCAAACATAAATCAATGTATCAGACTAGACTGTTTTTTTAAGTTTAAGGGAAATATGTGACAAATTGTTTTTCTTTTCCTCTTTAGCAACCAAAGGGTAGAAGGCTTCTTGTTCTGACATCTGGTTGGTTCATTAGCCAACATAAGGTGTGGCTGCAGGCTGATAGCTCAGCTTCCCAAATCCTGGAGCTGAAGTGCCTCCCTAGGCATTCATGCCTGGGAATCTCAGTAAATATTTTACTTAAAAATCCATAGATGTGAAAATCAATTCAGCAGTGCAACTAAGCTTACATTTATTTATTGTATGAGTCTCTGTATATTGCTTTTGCCCTGACCTTTCATAACTAATTTATGTATTATTCGCTTTCTAGTCTTCACATTCTGCCTTTCTTAATGAAATGTGGCAAAAGACTTGCATTTAGAAATTCATATTTTTATTTCTTTTTTCTTAAGCAAGTCTTTCTTTAAATTAACTCCATGCTGAGTAATGCCAGTGAATGTGGGGCTACAATAACACAACAAATTTAGAAAGGAGAGATGATATATGCACAGCTGAGAGATCTATTCAGAACATGGAAGGCTTGCTAAAAAAAGAAAAATCTCATTTACCCATTAGTCAATAGAAACAGAATTAAGAATCCAGTTTGATCAGGCTGCAGCAGAGAAGTTAAATTTAAGCTTTATTTTGCCCTATGGATATAAAGAAAAAGGAAATAATAGCAATTTCTATCAAATAAGTGGTAGACAATGAGTGCTAGAAAACTTCTGATGACCCTGGTGACCTGAGAGTCAAAGAATTCTCATTTTGCAAAATGTGGGGGTGAATTGAGTATCAGGGATTAAAAACTGAGTTTGAATGTTGGGCACATTCTGAGACATCTGTTTTTCCTTAGTGATATTTTTTGACAGACAAAAAAATCCCAACCAATCAAACTCTAAGCTAAGAATCCAGAATGCAAAAAACCTCCAAAGTGTTAAAAGGATTTGGAGTGTGGTCTTTTGCTCATATCCTTGGATACCCTGTTTTTAACAGCACATAGTTACCTTTCAGCCAAAATTCAAGTGCTTACCCAAAACATTTTCCCAAGCAAGCAGCCAAGCTTTTAACTAATTCCACTGCCCGCTCTGGTCACCAGGGAGGAGAATGAGAGAGAAAGAAACAATGGCAGAGGACTCTGTATGAGACTGTCTCCTATCTCCTCACTCCATGGATGTCTCACCCTTATCTCAGCATGGTACACTGTTCACTAAAGGAGGGGAGCAGTGCAAAATAAAAAAGCATCTTGCAGCCTTTCTGTCAGCAGCCTGTACAAGCCATTCATTTCAGCTTTGCCCAGGATTGTCTTTCACTTCCCAAAGCCCATTTCTGATGGTCTTGAGGTTGGTGCTGATGGTTCCCTCAACTTGTGGCTGCACTGTCACATGTGAAAAGCCACCAGCTGACTCTGACATTTCAGCTTTTCCTCTGTCTTCACTATTGGAACAAGGTCACCTGAACAGCTGCCCCACTTAACAACGATAGCAGAAAACACTGCTGGAAGTGTTCCTTCACCTACGTTTTCTGTCTTTCCAGAGTTACAATCAGACAGATGCCATACTCCATGTTTTGCTGGGATTCTGTTCACTCCCAAGCAGTGCAGGTACATACAGCAGTGGCTGCAGTTAAACCTTTTCAGCAGCTGTAGAGGACAGAACATTACCATCCACTTTGTAAAAACTCAGTCCAATTTCCTTCTTTGCACACCAGCAAACAGCTGCCTTTCAGATAGAAGCTTCAAAAGTTCTTTACTATAGGGTTTAAATTACATATCAATTATTCCCAATGAGCAGAGATGACAAGAAAAGAGACAAGTCCCTTGCAGACTCTTTTTCTTCCATTAAGAGAGTTGAAGGACATGCTTTAATAAAGAGAGCTTTCCCAGTTAAAGTCCTCTAAATTATTAATGCCTGTCTCAGATGTTTAGGTACATACCCAGCCTTTGCCATGTACACATGTGCATTATCAGCAAGAAATGGAGAATCATTCCTGTAGGGAACTGGAATTACAGCAGAGTCTGGTCAAGAAGAAAATGTAGAGCCAGACAACTGCTGCTCTCCCCACCCTGAAGTGTTCACATTTGGAGTTTGTCTGCAATACAGAATACAGTTTGTCCATAAACCAGAACTTATGCACATAACTGTCATCATAATTCTACACCCACAGTCATACTAGACATATGAACACAGACTCTCTGGGCACAAAGCCCTCTCTTTCATGTAAATGACCTTGCTTTCCTATAAAAACATAAGGACTTCTACATTTGATTTTCTACCTCCTCATTTTTCCACTCATCTTGAATAAGGAGGTACTAATGATGTGCTAAGCAATAAATTTATGTGCCCTTTGAAAGAGAAGTAATTCTAGGTATACTGTCTTATACTGCATTTCTCTCTGAGTTGGACTAAGGCAGAAGTGCTGTCTTCCTCTAGATATACATCAACAGCACTGGCACAGCAAGTATAGAGTTCAGCAATTATATCAAAATACCACATCTTTAGTATCAAACCCTACCAGTGAACACTGCTGAGAGGACTGTAAAAGGAAACAACATGTGCAGAGAGTTACAAACTGAAGAAGGAAAGAGGGACAGAGCAGCTAAAGGAAGCACTGAGGATAGGCTAAGCTCTCTCAGGCTGCAGTGAGCTTGACACAAGGAAAGAACAACCAAGTCTGGCCCCTTCATGCCAGTAAGCATCCCAAGCTGTGAACAAATCAGTCAACTACAGATGACAGCACACAGATATCGGTACAAAGAAACAGATCACTAAAAACACATGGCTTTTACAAGTACCTGAGCCAACTGACAAAATTGTGAAGGAGTCTGAGGGCTTGAAGCAGAGCTGTGAGACACCCAAACTGTGAAGCTAACATGAGTCACAACCCAGCAATCACTCATCCCTTCCCAGCTTTTCAGGTCAAAAGCCAACTACAGGCTGAAATGAAAAGCTGTTGTATTTAAACCATTGAGGCAATCATCAAGGATTGAGGATGCACCTATAGTCCATGGCAGGGGTTTTCTTCTAATTAAGCTGTATGAGGGTGGAAAAAAAAAAGATGTGTTTGATGTTTCCAGTAAGAAAATGTAACCTAAAGAAGTGCAGCATGTCTGAATTGTTTCCTGGAGGAACAACCTCAAGAAAACAATGGGAAAAAGATCGTGCTGACCCCTTCACTTCTCCTTCCATATTCTAAGCCTCTTCCCACTCCCTTCCTCTTCTTCCTCCTCTTATTTTCTCTCTTATTTTCCCTCCTCTTTTCTTTTAAACCACTCAAACCTGCTACTGCAGTATTTCTACTACCTTATTATGTTTTTTACTGCTCTGTGGCACTCAACTTTTTCCATTTCTCTTTCTGAATACCTCACCTCAAGCATGTTGCCTCACTGCTCTGTCCCCTCAACACACGTTATGTGACTGCTCTGCATAAGAGAGACTGAAACTGCCCATCTTATTACTGAGATAACTAGCAAGTACACAAGTACGTGGGTTGTTAACAATTCTCAGACAGAGCAGAGGAGATCCTAAGTGCCAGGTCAAGGAAAGGCAAGGAAATTGCTACTAGGGAGTTGACAACTCTGCCCTGGACAGAAAGGATCCCTTGTGTCCCTCATCACAGAGCTGGAGCTCCTGAGAGCTACTGAACACATCCATGCTCTTCCCATAGTTATGGTGAGTGCTCTTTAGCTGCTTTTATTCACTGGAGTTAGGAAAACGTGTCGCAACAGCTGCACTGGTAGAATAACCAGAACATAAATACTGTCTGTGTTTAGCAAGGTTGAAATTAAACCACCTCAGACTAACAGAGCTGAAGCAGAGTTCTACATGCACATTGAATCATGAGAACTATTTAATACTGAAGTGTGACATACCACAGAGGGATTATTTTCTCTTCACCCACAAAGAAATAGGCTGAAACCTTATCTCTAAGAACAGTCTTTTACATGCAGATGATGTTAAATGAGAACTTCCAATGTTGGTAGCAGGAAAGGGGCAAAACACCTGGAAAGCTCCTGCATACTGTCATGAATCACTCAGAAAATATCTGCCACAAATACAAAAATTAAAAATACTTCTTTTATGATGCTAATACATTTTATATGTATCTCTCTCTTCAGTCTTTTCTATCAGCACTCCATAGAGTGGCACCAAAAGCTGAAAAAAAAAAAAAA
>VXBI01012894.1:83423-261174 GCA_013397375.1 Toxostoma redivivum
AAAAAAAAAAAAAAAGAAACTGGAAAAAAGCCGAATACAACAACCTAGAGAGAGCTATTAAAAACAAGTAAGAGGTTCATATGGAACCCGTAATTTTAATAGCTAATTATTTTCTCAGCTTTCAAATTCCAACATGCATAGAACACATTTACAGTTCATAAACACAATTAAAGAGATTTTCTCAAAATTCATAGCTGTCACAGATGGCAGCAGTTATACCTTTCAGCCAGACTGCAACAGCTGGCTGTGTGAACTACAAACAGCTGGATGGAATCCACTTTCAAGGCAAGCAGTAAAAAACTATGGACAACCATTCTACTGGTTTCTGACAATCAAAAAGAATGCGAAGGAAAACATAAATCAGAACAAAGCATAACTGAACTATCTCAAAATCTACCTTCTGAAGAGCTTCAGTCTATCATCTCAAAAAGCTGCCATAAAATAGTATTTACAGAGTAGACAGAAACACACTTGTGCAGGACATACAGCACTAGTGCATTCAGTTATGTATCTGAGAGGATCAGAATAAACTGCATCTGGGTCCATCACACCCAGAAAGAGTTACAGACCTCTACATGATTTAATCTTATTATAAGAAAGTATATTTGTGATAATTAGTGATGTTATTTTCATGTATTTGACTTCTGTTCTAATGTCAGCAAATTAGATTTCAAGATAAAGTAAGTTCTAATGTTGATTCAACCTGAGTACTAATATTCCTTTAGTCATTAGAGATAATAACTCATTACACCAGACAACAGAAACATGCTCATCAGGTTATTAAAAAATCAATTTGTCATACATATCATACGACCACATCCTATGTAAGTTAAGTACAATCACAAGGTAAGAAGGGAGATGAAATTCATCAAGTGCTCTACTTTGTGCTGGTGCAGTTTTGGGTGCCTCAATATATAAAAGATATTAAATGTCCGAAGGAAAGCCATCCTCAGATGGAGAAGGGTCTGGAGGTGAAGCCATATGAGGAGTGGTTGAGGTCACTTGGCTTGTTCAGCCTGGAGAAGAGAACAGACCTCATCTGTCTAAGGACAGACCTCATTGCAGTCTGCAACTTCCTCATGAGGGGAAGAGGAGGGGCAAGCACTGATCTCTGTGGTGACCTATGATGGGACCTGAGGAAATGGCCTGAAGTTGTGTCAGGGGAGGTTTAGATTCATATTAGAAGAAAGTTCTTCACCCAGAGGGTGGTTGGGCACTGGAACAGCTCCCTAGGGAAGTGGTCACAGCACCATGCCTGAGTTTAAGAAGTGTTTGAACCACACTTTCAGGCACAGGGTGTGACTCTTGGGGTGTCCTGTGCAAGGTCAGGAGTTGGACTTGATGATCCTTGTGGGTCCCTTCCAACTCAGGATACTCCATGGTTCTAAGTACCATCTCTGACACTCACCTGTTCTTTGTTATTTCCTAAATATTGCATTTAAATAAATAAATACATAAACAAATAACCACTGAAAATGCAATGTGCACTGGACTTTCATACACAGGAGTAAGGGTGCATTTCTCATACTTCTCTACTTCCATTATAAGCAGGATTTGTCTAAGTTATCAGATAATTATTCAGCCAGCAAATTCAACTGCCTCTGGCAATGGCCAATCATATCTAGTTGAATATGAGCATATCCCTTACTGTGCAAAATTATCCCCAGCTGAAAAGTAGAGTAGCTAGAAAGCATGCATTTGACAAGAAAACTCTAAACTTCTTTATCTTTGAAAGATGTTCATTAATAAATTCCAGAAGAAGATTTCTCTGATCAAAGAAAGATCATGTATGACATATCTGAGCACAAAAGAAGGAATCTTATCCTGTACATCCTTAATTAGGATAAGGAAGCCTTTGGGTTCTGTGAGACCACCTCTGCAAATAAAGACTCCTCAGGCAAAATGCAGGAATAAGTCCCACTCTCAGAAGTCAAGTGTTTTCGTACATAACTCATACTGGTGAACTTCACAGGAAGGTAATAAAAAAATTCTCAGTAAGTCGACAGATAGCTGAATTTCCAGAATGCTGGGGGCCAGACCAGCTATTAACTCAGGACAGCATTACTGCAATGTCAACTGTTAAGTGAATGCCTGCTTCCTGTAAAAAAGAGACAGTATTTTACTTTGTCTCCCTTACAACTCTCACAACAGTTTGAATTGCAGAATTCTTTATCCAAAAAGGATTTCTAGGTACAAGCCTATTCCCATATGTTGAATCACTGTAGAATAGACTGCATTGTAACAAAAAAATTCTTGGTGCTTCCTACTTGACAGTAATAAGGGATATTTAGAGTGATAGGATGTGTGGGAATTGTTCAAAGCTGCCTCTTGGGAGGCCCAGAATGGACATTAAGAAGCATGATTTTACTGAGAGGATGGTCAGACACTGGAACAGCCTTCCTGCAGAAGGTGGCCAATGCCTCAGGCCTGTCAGTGTTTAAGAGGCAATTTGGGCAATGCCCTCAACAACCTGCTTTAACTTCAGGTCAGTCCTGAAATGGTCAGGCAGTTGGAATAGGCTGCTATAGGTCCATTCCAACTGGAACACAGGCTGGAGTCCTATGCCTGCTTTTTCCCAATTTACACCAACCAGTTGTACCCCATTTCTCATTCTGGAGTTACCCCTGACAAGCAGAAAAAGTATTATGTTTGAAAGAGGCAGGGGGAGATGCAGTGCACCTCCAAATGACTGCCAACAGGCCTGCTGTCCCTGCTCCAGCCACTGTGCACTTTGCCTCAGACCCACACAGTTCCATGTTTCCCGAGTGCACTTGAAGTGTGCAATAACCTGAAACATGACAAGTCTCCAAATACAGAAGAGCACTTAGAGGACTCCTAACTCCAAAATTAATCACTTCAGGCCTAAGACCCATACACCTTTACAGGGTTACTTTCTGTTTCATAACATGGACTTTAACTGCACATTTTACAAATTTCTCCAGAATGGGATTAAAACTTCCTTTTCCCAGATGATCCTTCTGAACAGTAAAGCCAGGCTACATATTAAATATGTAAGTTAGTATGGTATGAAAGCTGTGAAATAAATTTGCCATTCCAAATAGATCATTTCAGGTACATCATGTGAGATAAACTGCATGCTGAATAACACAAGTCTGACTGAGCACAAATAATGCCATGCTGTTCTTATCCAAATCGGAAGCACTACAATTTAAGCCATTTATTGTCAGCCCATTAGCTTGAATTTAACTGATATGGGCAAGCTCATCATTTTACAAGTGACTACTTTACATTGATTATACAATCAATGAAAGTTTTCTTGTGATTCAGAGGAATAAAAAACCCATAATCTACAGTCTATACACTGAAGAAAAACCAGAAACTCAGAGGAGATCAATGCCCAGATAAAAGGATTACATTTAGCTAAAGATGTACATATACCTCAGTGTACATGACACACAAAAATACTAATCATGCTCAGGTCTGATGAACAGAAATATTGAAACCGATTTTATGTGCAGAAGTAACAAGCAGGTCTTGAAATGCACAAATGCTTGCTATGGCTCTCTGAAAGACTAGTTAATAAAAGGGTAGTTACTAAACTACCCAAGGAATATTTGCATGTCATTACAATCACTGTATCTTAGGAAGAATATTGCTGCAGAAGCAAGCAATTGAGATTTACTTCATTTGTGAATCTGTGTTGAGAGAGTTGATTATTCAGATGTGGCAATTACAGGTCTGACAAACAAAAAGCAGAAAAATGTTGGAGATGAAACAGACTGAACAGAACGTAACAGATTGACATCAATAATCAATTTCAGATAGTACCTAGTTTAATCATAAGTTGAAATACAGACAATATTTCTGAACTCCATAAATAAATACACCTTAAACAAGGTGAGTAAATTACTTTCTCATCCTCTGCAATGCAGAACAGGACAGAAGCAAGATAGAAGAAATTAAGAGTAAATGATGGAATTGTAAGCATGGAGATGGTCTCAGCACTGGCAAAAGACACACCTGAGGAACAGAGGGTCTTAAAAACCACTGATGACAGATGGAAGTAGCCAAGAACATCAGAGAGGCCTGATGGCATTTTTCAAACAGAGTAAATAAAAAAGTCTCTGATTAGTTTCCTACTTGGACTTCTCTCCATGGACAGTTTCCTACTTGGACTTCTGTTTTTTTACAATAAAAACTATAATTAAAAACCAGGGATCTTTTTATTGATTTACTGCTCTTTCATGATTCCTTCAGAGCTGTCTGAAGTATAACAGGAAGGAATGAAGCCACATTCCATTCAGAACACCTGCATTCACAGAGAATGTTTTCACACAATTCTTATCTTGCTTTCAGGGGGTTTTTTAATGTCCCTGAACAAGCTGCCAATTTTAAGTGTGTTTACTGTTTGTCACTTTTTATTCTCAGTTCAAAATTTTTGCTGGGGCGATTTTCAGTTGATAATTACACACTAAAACAAAATCCCTGCACCAACAGCATGCCATTATTTACACAGAAAGATGCACATTCCTCTCAAAAAGATTATAATTTTCCACGGCACATCGAACTCCCCTTCCTCCCATACCCAACAAAACTGCCACTGACATATCTCTAGACATATTAACTCTATTAACCAATAAAATCCTTCCTTACTTTCCTCTCCTTCCTCTGAACTAACACAGGACACAAAATGGGGATTGCATCTTTGAAAGGAAAAGCAATCATTATTGACTGCCACACTTTGCATTCTGCTCCGTGTTCTCCCTGCACATTATTAGAGACAGGAAGCTGGCAGGCCAAGTGGAATGGTTCTCTAGGTGACATCCAGCCCTGAATGCTGAAATCAAACTGGACACTAGATAAAGAGATTCCACATCAACTGTGAAGATCATGTTTGAATTTTCAGTTTATTTGGGGAATGAGAGGCAACTCATTTCACGGCAGAAGTTGCACACTTAGCAAGTAATTTAATATTTTTTATCTCTACATTTGGGACACTATTCAAAGCCTCCCAAACTTCACAGATTCTACAAAATGTGATGTCCTGGGGAAAGGACAGATGTATCAGATGATGTTCTAGAAGCAAAAGCAGATGGAACAGCAATAAATCCGTTTTCATGGATATTGTTCACACAGTCAGAAGGGGGGAAAACTGCATCAATATTGAGAATATATAACCAGTTAATGGGAAGCATTTTCTCTAAAGAGGATGTTTTCCAAAATTTTCCCAGGAAACAGGTGTCCTCACTGAGAGTCACTGAGAAGGCTGTCACTGCAACAATGTCATTAACAAGCATGTAAAATATAAAAAGAGAATGTCATAATGTATAGCATAAGAGCTATATTGCTACTGCTGAGCTGGGATGCAAAGCCTGCTTCCTATACCCTTCAGTACCATTGTATCCAGCTCCATCCTTAGAGAGATAAAGTACCAATGGGTGTAGGACAGATTTAGCACTTTAAAATAATCTTATTCTTTCAATTTTACAGTCCCATTTGGCAGAATGCCACCAGAGTATGCAATTTAATACAGTCATTGCTGTCACAAGACGTACGAGATTGCTCTATCCATGGACTGTCTTCTATATATAACTGATAAGAGCTTGCATAATTAAGGTTGCATTTAGAAGTCTCAGCTATATAACTAACAGCTCTTTGCAGTGTGCTTTCATTATACATGAAACTCAAGCTTCCCTCACAATAGTAGCTTTTCATCTCCAAGAATATTTTGTTGTTGTATTTACAGTGATCTTCAATGCTATCAAGGGCTCTAGATTTATAATCTGGTGTAATTTCTTTCAACTTTTAATGTTAAACTGCAGATGTTTTCTACATATAGAAGAGAAACAGAATTTTATATGAGTGTTGAACAAGGAAAAGTCTGGGTATTATTGTTATTACACCCTGGATTATGAAGCAACTGGAGACTCCTTTGTCTGAGACTCATCAAGGGGTCCATCTCACTTCCTAAACAGCACAAAAATAAGCTGTCAAAAGGAGGAATACCTGGAAAGCTACCAGTAAAAAGCAGATTTTGTGCACAGTTGTGGTACTTTTATTCCCAGAGGAAACCAAAGGAACCTAAATGTGACAGAAGACTTTCTCTCCCCAGGCAGTAAAAAAGTATTCATAAGAACAAATTCTGAGCTGACAAATATAAGGAGGTATAGCTGCATCTTTTGCCAATAATTCAGAGGGCTTTCTCCATCAAAGGAACTCTGGTTTCTCCGCTTCAGTTGTGCACTTGGGTAGTAATCCATGAAATGACACAAAGCTGTTTCGAACCACAAAAGCTGAACAGACTCAATTAACTTATAACCTCAACTTTAGAACAGTCCAATTTTCTTCTTTCTTGGCACAAGACAATGAAAACAAGTTAGGTATTAAACACTCGGGACATCTTTTACAATCAGTGTGGCACAATCAGTTTCCAATCACAGTACCTTTGCAGAAGAAAAAGAAACAGGCCACTTATCAGGTGATTAAGTGATTCACTAAAACTGTTTAATTAGAAATAACAGTTGCAGAATCTGAGGCATGCCCCAGTTTTACCATTACCCAAGACTCTCTTGAATTTCTGTTCAGTAGTATTTATTATTATGTTGTTTCTAAGAAGTTGGCAATAAGCACAAAAAATGAGCACTGGGTCATCTAGCAAACTTCTGCAACTATTGGAACAGTATTCAGTTCACTGGTTCTGCTTGATGGAGCATTAGAGTTATGCAAGGGCTTCATTTCCAGAGGCTTTCAGGACAAATTTTGGACAAGTTCTACTCTGCTCATTTTTAAATAATGTTAGGAATAGTCAATGAACCTCAGACAAGTGTGAGCCATTTTGACCTTATACATATTCAAAGCAGTTGGAATTCAAGTGAATTGAATTATCCATTCTGCAACTCTATTATTGTCCAAAAGCCAGTAAGACAGAGTTCTTTTGCTTCCTTCCTGTTCCTAGGGGTAAATATGCAGTTTGAATGTACAGTAATAATCCCTGTAAGAAATGTGTGAGTGTTGTCCAACTACTTTGCTTTCACTTCCAATGGCATAAATTCCTACCATCACAGAAATGAAAATACTCGATACTTAGAAAAATACTAGGAGAGCACACAACACACTGTACCTTACAGCTGACTTACCACTGACATGAGTGCGTGCTGAAACTTTAAAATATGTTACAATGAGACATCTGTTGTGAGTACCCAGGTAACCTCATCTGTAGGTAGTGTAATTTGCATTTATTTATCAATTTAGATACTTACATAGCTCCCTCACTGTGTTAATAAGGCTTTTCACAGGTAGCCATGAATTTTCCCAGGAAATACCCTTGCAAAAGAAGCATGATTATTGCCAGGTGAGAGATGAAGGACAGATATACAAAGGAACAGAGTGCACTTCTGAAGGTCAGTTTGAAAGCCTGAAACAACTATTGAAAGTCTATAGAACAACAGGAATCAGACCAGAAATCTCCCAAAATCATAGACGGGCTGTGACTCCTCTCTTGCTTGTCCTTCCTCTCATGGTGTTTTGGCAGAGCAAAAGCCAAAAAGAAACAGTAACATGGCTTTTTGTGTCTCAAGCTTGAGACAAAATAATTCTCTCCGACTGAAATAAAATGTTAAGAACACTGAGATTTTCTGTGTCATGAAATTGCAGATACCTTAGTATGCATTTATCCCCAGTACTCATGGCAAAATGCTTACATGAGAATTATCCTACCAATGCCTACTGCTGCTAGTGGTAGCTGTGAGAGATGAGTAACAGAGGCTATTTTCATCATGCAGAAATAATTCTGCAGCAGCTCATACTGAGTTTATAGCATTTAGGAGCAAAGACGACATCAGTCTACAATTCAGGAATTGTTAAGCGTCCTTGCCCTGAATGATCAATTTTCATCAGCTTTGAATCCAGGCTGGGTGTATGTCAAACCTAGCTGCTTCCTAGCAAAATCTATGCAGACAATTTGAAGAAACATAGGGATGAGAGGAATTCAAATCTAACAAAGCAGTTGTACATCTAAAATTATCCTTTTTTTTCCTTTTTGTTGTTGGTTTTTTTTTTTTTTTTTGAGCGGGTGGGGAGTCGATTATAATAAAAGGAATATGTTTTCCTACAAAGCATTACTTGCTTTTAGCCTCTGACCTTCACAGTAGCAAAATGCTAATCCTTCCTTATTTCCATCCTAGACCACTAGGAAAAAACCCAATGATCGTATTAGAAATTCCTCCACCACAAACAGCCTCATAGCCCTAGGAATGACATTGGTAAACAAGAGTACTCATAGCTTGGTTTTGATGGGCATCTCTTTGGGAAAAACACAGACTTCATGGGTTTTTTAGTGCTCCTAGCAGTGCAAAACCACCGGGAAGCTTAGAGGTGTGAATTTGCTATAAAAGCAAAGCAGACAGAATAGATTTAGTCTCAGAAAGGAGTTTCTCAAAGCAGGACCTATGGGGGTAATTTGCTTACTCTGTAATGCTGTCTACTCACAAGGAGCACATGGTTCTTTCTGAATAACAATGTCCATACTTCTGTACAGACCTAGACATCTAGCATTTTCCTGGAGAATATGAGAGCTTTTTTATTTTTTTCATACTTGGTACCAAAGACATTTACTTTGATCCAATCTCCCAGAGTGTTTTATGGCTTACACACATGGAGGGCAGGTCTACGAACCTGTGCTGAACAAGCCTTTCTGCACCATAACACATCACATGTTGCCTGCCTGAACAAGTCTAATGAACTTTTTCTGTCCTGAGTTCTTACCCCATCATCAAGCCCGAGAAAAAAGTGGTCTCACTCTGTCCATACCAAATCTGTCATCAGAAGAACTGTAGAAATAGCACAGATGTCCATACAATTTGGAGGATGAAGAAATAAGAACGCAATTCAATAATCTGTGAGCTCCCAGCCACACACATGACAGCTAGCTGTGAGCAGCACTTCTCAAGTGCACTGCTTCCCTTGAAGCTGCTCATTAACGATCAGAGATACTTAATGAGTTTGAAGCAGCACAGGTTGGGAATGACATAGCTCAGACTGTCCTAGGGAAGACACAGATTCAAGCAGTAGCATTTAGTCTCCCTCTTTCCCCATTAGACAGAACACCTTGAAAAAAATTCTAATTTATAATGGCAAAAAATCATCAGGACACCTCCATTTCACACCAAAGACAAATCAGCTTATGCAGGAGCTGCACCATAGCACAGTCAGTGTGTGATCTTCTCACACCCTTGACAGTACTGTAATCAGCCATTAAAGCCACCTAGCCAACCCTTCCTAATAGCTCATAAATCAGCACCACAATTCCAACATCTGTCGTTGAGACAGCACGTGAAACTAATGGGAGGACTGAGATTAGAACCTGGTACTTCTCTGGGTCTTTCCTGTACCAGATAAGGCATAAAAGGACATATATAAACACCCTGAATCAAAACTGGACAGGTCAAAAAAGGACTTTATCTTAGAGAGATGACAGAAATAATTCAGCTTGAAAATATGGCAGCTGTAAGGAAAACCAACACATCATCTCAGCAATCTTCCCATCAGGATATTGTGCCTTACTGAAGTACAGCATATTTAACTATTTCTGAATGGGAACACAGAGCAGCATCTGCCGATTCCTAGCATCAAATCCTGCAGCAAACAGCCTCTCTTTAGGATCACCCAGTTGAGCCATGCCCAACTACAACACAGATGGCCAGACCAGCTCAGCCCACCATGGTGTGATATAAGATTCCACAGTCTGGTATGACAATAAGCTATTTTTCATTAAAATTCTATAAATTTGCTTCAGTATGTATTTTCCCACAAAAGGTCCCTGGATGATTTAAGCACCCCAAGAGTCCCCACATCATTTATTCCAACCATCTACTTCCTCTAGCAACTCTCCACTCTCATCTTCTCCTCTGGTAAACATCTAGAACAGATGCCAGACATAAAGATCTTTTTTTCTCATCCTCTGACACTTTTCTACATGGTTAGGATGAGAGTTTTCACCCTTATTTATCAATTCAATGTCACCTTCAGCCCCTGTCCCTCTAACAACAGATGAACCACTTACTGCATCCCTCTGGAGAGCTGAGCACCCTGGACACATTCCTTTCTTTCCATCATCAGCTGTGAAGAAACATTCATGAGCAGTAAACATTTCAGGTTTTTTAAATGTTCAGGGATTTACTACAAGAGTGATGGCACCAGGGAGAGACCTTGTCTTTGCATCCCTTCATTCGCCTCCTTTCTCACAAACATGAACTGACATAAAAGATAAAAGTGCTTTCTTTCCCCTACGTGCACCCTTTAATTAAGGAATGTTCCTTTAATTTCTTATAGTACTCCACACATATTTTTGATGCACTAGGGGATCACTACTACCATTTTATTAGTACTCCCCAGCAAGCCTTAAAAATCTGAAAAACAGAATGATTCCACACTTTTGATGTAGATACACTTTCGAGTGTTACAGTCCCATCCTGCACAAAGGTGGCTGCCTGTACACACTACATACTCCAATGAACTTGTTTATGTCCTTTATCTTTCTCTTCCACAACGACAGGCTCATTGCATTTCTTTATTAAAGCCCTTCAGTTTTCCCAAGTGTAAAATACATTAGATGTAAAGCTTCAACAGTATAAAAAGACTTAAAACTAGCTAGCTTCAAGTCAATACTTCCACTCTCACCTTCTGGCTTTAATTCTCAAGTCTACCACTAAGTGTCAACACTTGTACCCAGCTCTGGTGCTGATATTCCATGGCCAGCAACTTGACCGCCACATCATTTCCATTATGCTTCCCATCTTTCTTACTTGTATAGTGCTTGTAATTCTCTGGCAGGGGAAGCCATTCATTCCAAATATTCTTACAGTAAACATGTCACAGTACCGTGACAAAAGGTACTATGGAAGTGTAAAGTGATAGTAAAATGTTATTAATGTGTGTATGAAGATGCCATCACCTGAACTTCCAAGCACATTTTCAGCCCTAGAGAAGACATCAGAACCAAAAAACAGAGCTGCAAGCAAACTACCAAGAGTATAATGAAGGGTACAATAACAGCAACAATTTTTTTTCTAAGATCAAAACAGAAACCTTTTATTTTTTTTCTCAAGTGCTAATCCAAAACATTACTGGCATTTTTACAGTTCTTGGCATTCATCAGTACTAAGAATAGTAATCAAAGTGTTTTCCCTCCAACTGAATGAGACTAAAGAGAGAAATAAATTCTCACATTGAAAAAAATAGCAAAATACCAACATATTCATTTAGCTCTAAGTTATTGTTTGACACTCATATTATTAACTTCCTATTCATCTAGAAAGAAAATTCCTTTGTAACAATATAATTTAAGGTCTGTGCAGTAGCAAAACTTGAATCTAACATTGAAGTCATAACACACATACATGCCTGCATATCTATCTGTACAGCCAAACTGAGCAATCACCTCTTGCAGCTATAAACTTCCATCTTTTACATTTTTGCAAAGTGAAGGTGTGTAGAAACATAGCTGGGCAAATTGATTTTGGAATCAGGCCAAACCTGAAATTAAATGCTTTGTGACAGCTGTCACTGTTTCTTTGTCACGCATCAGAGAACATCAGGCCATAATATGACTTCAGCTGAAGAACATACATCCTTTTGTCCAAACTGACTAGTTCAGTGCTCTCATGACAACTCTTGTGGACATTTCTTATACCTTTAATTGATATCCAGCAGGACATTACATGTGAATTTCCACTTGCTTCTTTCCTATCAGGAGTATAAATACTCATAGGGTCTCAGCCAGCTTTAAGCCTTGCCAGGTAAAATGCAACAGTACAACTCAGAAGCAATCTCCAGACCCTCAGCAGCCACTCCTGAGGCCTTACACTACTTCTGTGGATTTGCAGTTATCATTGTTTGTTAGTCTACCAAAAGAAAACGCACAAACACCTTTGGAATAAATTACATGACTGCACATTCCAATGGCTTGTACTACAAGCTTTCTCCAGTTTGCAAACTAGGCAAATAAAAAACTCTTTAGTCAAAAACTCTCCATTAGACTGAGCAACTTGCTTTGCTAGCAGGCAATGTGCCAGTTGTAGCGAGAGCTTGGGAATACGTTGATGTATATATACCAAATACAACTGATCATATTTCTCCATAGTACAGTTGCTAAAATGGCAAATTCAAGGAAGATAGGACCAAATGTTAACACTGAATACAAAACATTACACCCTAAGGATTCTCAACATGACCAAGTATTTGATTCATTAAAACAAAAGAGGCAGCAGATCCTTGGAGACAGAAATCTGAAGAACTGCATCTGGAGGACAGATAAACAGTACATGGGTCATAAGCAGAATGCTGTTGCAGTACTGTTAATCAAGATATCTCAGCCTGATGTTTTTCATCCCTTTTTCCACAGGAACCAACTAAGAACTATACTGTAAAATTTTGTTCAAATTAGATTGGAAATGGACATGGAATTTAGCTGTAATAGCTTGTGTTTGTGCCAAGTATCGCTGCTATAACACATTTCTCTTGTTAATGTCTTTAAACTATGAGAACGCTGCAATTACTCTGCATTGATTTTAAACGCAGACTTAGCGCAGTAACGTCTCCAATTTGTAAGCAAAACATCAGCACTATAAATCAAACCGTTAAAGTCACTGTTTGAGCCAAACATGAGCAAATTAATAGAGAACAAGTATAGAGATCTGTCTTTAGATTTCTGTACATTAATCTGTGGACTTTGGCACCCGCTGCTTTGTGCTTTATGCCATCCACACAGCGGAGAAGATAATTGCTGAATGACAGTAGCTTTGCTGCTGCATCCCTCACTGTTAGTCCATACACACAGAGCTGAAGGTGACTTGCAGGTTCTTCCTTCTGGAAGGTTAAGAAGTGCAGTCACAGGAAAGCCATTTGTTTGACATCACAAGCATTTCACATACAGCCTTACAGTGGAAATGGTGTCAGAATCTCTAAACAGTGTGCCATAAAAGAATGCCAGAAGAGGAGAATGTTGAATGAGCAAGTGATAATTGCTTGATATAAGATTTGATTAGATCAATATCTCTGTGTAATGTAACAAAACACTTCATAACAGCACAGATGAAGCCTCTAGTGCACAGTTAGGGCAATGAAATTAGAGAAATTCATTATATATAGAAGTTTCTTGCTCAGAAGACTGGAGATATTTTAAGGTTAAACTTGCAATGCATACAATAGCAACATCTAAGAAACAAGCAATGATGTCAGAAAAAGATTCCAATTAAAATTAGGTTTTGACACCTTGTCATCCACACCTGAGCAAATGTGTCCAGCACAAAATGAAAGGCTTATTTATAAATCTGCCAGCTCCCAAAATGACACTATGGTTCCAAGAGATGTGCTAACTTCCTGATTTTTCCTTATCCATAACAGAGGTGCCAAAAATTCTCTTGTCTGTGATGTGCACAGCTGAAGAGAACCCCAGCACTGCGCTGAATCTGCCTGGACACTCCATAGACATTGGAATATCTCAAAGGTGCCTCTGGTGCTCTCAAATGTGTGGCTAACACACAGCCATGGGTGGAGGCAAATGCAGCCACTCAGACAAACCCCTGCTCACAGGGGAAAAAAGAAAATAAAAAAAAAGGAAGGAAGGGAGGGGGGGAAAACGCATTTCTTCTGAGTGTCAGTACCAGAAAAAGAAGCTGCTGTTGCTGCACTCTAACCAGGCAATGACTGCAAGGCACTTAATTTTCCAATTAATTAGATCCTAACTCTAAATGTAGAAGTAATTGATGTGTCAACACAGACAAATGAAACAACTCTCGACATAAAAGCAAGGACGTTGCTCAGTACTGCATGATGGATTCTATGATTTTTTGTAAAGAATTGCGTCAGTGAGAGGCAATGCCACTGCAGCTCAGCAGCCATGCAGTGGCATATTTATTATGTAAGGTGCCTCTACATCATTCCACGCTTTTAGCAGGCAACACATTCCTACAAAACCCATCACCTCTTTTCTTCAGCTGTAAAAACTCCTTTATCATGTTTTCAACATGTGGTTCACCTAAGTATTCACTGACACCATTATCTGTCAAACATGCTGCATGCTGAAAAATAGCAGCCAATTGCCCCCAGTTAGCTTGACTGTCACCAACCAAGACTTAAAGCACTAAGAAAGTAACACACACCAGTGAACCTGCTACTTTTCCTTTATTTCCCTTTTGCTGGGCATCATCCATTGCCATTTAATCAAATTTCTTAGCTACAGTCTTTATGGGGCAAGGGATGTTTTCTTTGCCTTCATCTATAATGACCACTAGAACAGGGAGTTTTACTGGGTTCTACAAACCTTACTGAAGTAATAAAGCTGGCAGAAAGAGGCACAGGGAAGCCAACACAGGAGTTAGTTGGGAAGTTTACATAGCATCAGAGCAATTCTTCCCTATCTTTTAATTTTGTTCTATAAACACACACCCACACATGTGCACACATAAACACAGAGTTAGCAATCACTATCAAGAATTGTTGTAAGCCTTTTTGTAATGCTAGTATTTTTAATTTTTTTTAAACTAACTAAAATACTGACTCCAGGTAGCAAGCTTTTGACTAGCTTCTAAAATGCTTGATGGAAAGTTGTAAACTCACTGGCAACCGAGGCATTAAAAACAAAAATACTCCCAAACCCTTCACTAAGCCATGCAGCTGTTACAGGTCGCTGTCAACGTGCTGTGCAATACTTCAGTTCAGAATACCTGAGTTCCTACCATTCTACTACCTTGCTCATATATCACTACTAATCTCCCTTTGAAAGAAAAATGTATTAGCAGGATACCAGAAAATCAGTAATAACTTGGGGAGGCAAGTTTTGTTTAAGTTTAAATGAGGGTTTTAAGAAAGTCAATTAATAAATGCTTTTTACTTTATCCATTTAGTGTGTGCTGGCATTAAAGTAAGGCATCATCCAGTCCTTCAGAATCTGAACTATAAATGTTAGGGTGTAGGAATGGGAAGAAGCCAGATGACTCCATGGATGACAGGCTGGTCAAGGGATATCCCATCTTTCACCTTATCTAGGTCAACAGTTTGAAACACACTGAAAAAATTCCTGGCTAACAGGAAAGAACCTGTTGACCCATCCCAGTCCCCATGTTGCTCCTAGCAACTGGCAGATTTTCTAACATCTAAACAGCAGCATTAGGGGATGAACAAGGACAAATACTACCTCAACCAGTTCTCTCTGGAACACCACCAAGATGAGATGTACAGATGTAGAAAGTTTGCTTAATAGAACCCAAATTCCTCTGTTCTGCAGCTGAAGGATACCTGCTTACACTAAGGATAGCAGACAGTTAACTTTTCACTGATTATGAAAGCTTCAGCACAGAGGAACAGAAAGGAATTCCCATTTCAACGAGGTAAAAAAATTAGCTCAGCTCATTCCCCCACCAACACTGTCTTACTCAAATGTTTTCTGAACTCTTAACACACAGTACTTGAGACAGATGAAAGGCTGATTCAAGTCAGTTCTTACTTCAGCTCTTTATGAAATTGTATAAAAGCTCATCCTCCTCTCAAGTTGTTTAACCAGGAAACATTACTTTAGCTCTGTGAAAGGCTGGCTGAGGGACACTTCCAACTTCCACGACTTTGACTTCTCTTTGTGCATACATCACGTACAGGAGGGGTTACACAATGATTATTACAAACCCTCTGATGAGAAACTCCTTCTTTGGGCATATACCACAGCAGGCCTAAATGAGTATGAATGAGAGAAAATTCTGTAAGAGTCCATTTCTGTGACACCTAGGGAAAAAGTTAATTCCTTATCTGCTTCACTACAACCTTTGAAACACTCCTACAGAATCGCCAGTCACATGTGTCACAACCCTACAAGCATCAAAATTGTGGTTTCTGACTTTATGAGAGCACTAAAGAGTAGAAGACAAGAGAACAGCAGCAGCATTCCAGAGCCCATGTCTCTAGCACACAGTGGGCTTGGCTTTGCCCGTCTATGAACCTCCTAACTTCCAGATGTCAGATTCAACAGCATATGAAATATGCTGTATTACTCCCTTCTGCAGGCAAGGACTAGATCAGCCAGCTTCTGGCTGCATGATTAAATCTGGGCACTGGCTGATCTCAAACTATTTCTGAGATACAGAGTAGTTGTCCTAAAGCATATGCTTTAGATACTGGGCAACCAAGTTCTTTCCTAATAACAGAAAGTCTTCCAGAGAGAGCAGTGACAGGCACATCTTATTTAGCAAAGTATACAGTAAACAGCTCTGGCTTGCAAAAAATTTTATCTCCCTTTAATTTGGATATAGTCAAAGGTGCACACAGTCGGAGACAGCAGTCAAAGGAGCTTATGATATATATGAACATATTCAGAAATGTATTTAAAATTTAATCTCTATTTAGAGACTTTCACTTCAAGATGTTGCTAACGTGTACAACACTAGCACTAGCACTACACCTGGCATTCTCCATTTTATACATCTCTAATCTCTATGCATTAGCCACTCTATACATCTCTGGTATTCTCTGTACATCTCTATTCCCTGGCATTCTTCTAGTCAGCATGAAAGGTGCTGATTAAGCATTTGCTCCTTTTGTGAAATAGCTTTCAAAAGTAACATGGCTCAGGTTATGATCTGTTTAAAAATCAAACCCAGACTCTTCTGGGCTTCTCTAAGAAATTTTGCTGCGTGAGAAAAAGGAAAGAACAATTTCTTCTTTACTGGCATTACTATTTATTTGCATGCAATGGCACCCATGATGGGCAAAGCACTGTTCTAATTCATGAGGAAGCAGAACTCTTGTCCTCAAAACATCCACATGGAATAGGATGTCATTTCACAGAACAAATAATAAGAATTAGGAAGCATTTCAAGAGTGCTGCAGTTACTCGATAAAATCTGCTTTCAAGTACATTGCCTTGCTCTCTCCTCCACAGCTAAAACTTGCTCCTTGCCATTACAAGCAGGAACAATGCTATTGACCCCTAGGGTTCTTAATTCTCTTTTTTGTATTAACTGCCTCACTTTGAATGCTCCTTCCAGCTCTCTCGATTAATGGATCAATTGGAACACAGAAGACAGCAAAGTGCTGAGTCATCACTCGTCTCCCACTGAGCATACAAGGAGCTGAGCACAATCAGTCAATGGAGGGACTTATTCTTAGAAGTCTTCCAGTTGTTACTGTAAGATAAGTCTCTTTCACTTCCAACCTGTTATTAAAATGGCCCAACTACTTGCTTTCCAAATGGACACTTAGCCTTTTACTCTTTAGACCTTTGTTTACAGTAAAAATTAACAGTCAGATGCCTCTAAAATACATGTTTAAGAAGTAAAAACCAACCAAACACACTAAAAAAAAAACCCCAAACAAACAAACAAAAAACCCCATAAGCAAAAAACCCACTATGCTACTTGGTATTAACAAATATATTCTGGATTATTTTTCTGTCTTCAGTTCCGCCCTTCCATTTTTTACTCCTCTTTTCAAGCTTTTCTGACAGGGCTAATGCTCTGCCTAGCTTTTTGGTTTGCTTTCTTTTCAGCTAGTATTTTAATAATCATGTTACTCTGGGATCAAGACCTTAAGGTAACTGGAGAATTAAGGTCACAATATTTGGCAATATTGAAATCTTTCCATTTCTAACTCCTACAGTGATGTCTTACTGTTTGCTGGTAAAATCATCCCATTACCAGTTTCAAATGGAGCTTAAATCTAGTCAAGGAAGGTAACAGCAAGAGATGTCTCTTATCTACCCATACAGTGCTAGCACACACTTAAAAAAAGAGGTACTACACAAAGAGAAGGAATTTATTTCAGACCAAGAAAGCAGAACACCGTAGCACTAATGCAGTTGAAACAAACAGCACAAAATGACAATTCATTATTTCAAGGGTTTAATAGAAATTGATTCTTTTTATAACTTTGAGAGACTCTCCATTGTTTAATTTAGTCAGAAGACTATGAGCAGGCTCAAACACCAACCAACCAAACTGCTTTGCTTATTAGGACTCATCTCTCCTCCTCTTTTTCCCTTCCCTGCATCTCTGCTCACTGAGCATTGTAATTACAACACAAGACATTCTTCTAAAAGTTTAAAACCTAACATTTCCAGAACACAAAAAAAGTGGAGAGTTGTTCTCTTGGGTGGTCATGTTCAGCTGTTCAATAATGGGGCAACTAAGGATTCAGAACTGAGGACAAGAATCATAAAAAAAATAAAAATCAGAGCCTGTGTAGCTGAAGCAGTGAAAATATGCTGGTTTGCCTCTTATCCAAAGGAAATAAAGCCATCATCTGCTAGCATGGTTCATCTCTGCAAGAACATAGTTAAATAAAACATAAAACTTACTTCCACTCAGCAGTCAAAAAGCAAATGTAGACCTGTGCATTTTGTCAGCAGACTGGGTTTTGACAAGAAAAAAAGAACACTAAGAAAATTGTGCTGAGCTCTCCTAATTCAGAACAAATATAGCAATGAGTAAAGAATTATTCTATTCCTAAGGCTAGGCTATTTCAAATGCCACTTGTACTCACATTAGGTATGGGGGCCATGAGAAGTCAGTGGGGAAGAGATCTACACCTCCCTCACTGCTGGGCCATGTGCAAGCCAGTTTCTGTAGTTTGCACAAAATGACAAAACATTTTGCTTTTTATATTTTTTTGCTCAAAGACAAGCAATCATCAAGTTATGCAGAATGACTGAATGAAAAATTCCCTTTTGCAGGGATAGTTTACATAAACTAGCATAGTAAAAAAGTAACTATACCCTAGGACACTAACACAAACAGCAGATGTGTTTATGGCAAGTGTTCCCTAATATCACAAAAAAGTTGTGAGATCTCCACAGTAGCTGGAAGAGAGCCAGCCACTTGAGAGCCAAATGGTTTAATGAACAGTCCAGGGTTCTCTTCTTGGGACTTTTTCAATCAGATTATATTCTTCTAAACACTAATCCAAAGCTAGCAGCCCTTTTTTCTTCGCTTTCAGATAGAGGAAAAGCTAAGTCTCACCTAAGCTGCCTAAAAAGCTATGTACCACTTTAAGTAGAGCAGGGTAGCTGAACTGACCACAGCAATCACCAGTGATATAAGCACCATTCCACCTACGGATTCACACAGTGTCCAGTGGGAAATTAATGAAAAGGTCAAGATGAGGGACTACCTGCGTTCCCCAGATCATCTTAAACTCTTGAACAAAGTACTACTCCCCTTCTATAATCATAGACACTGTTCCACGCTCACCCCAAGCCATGCAGAACTGGGCACCAGGAACTCTGACCCAGAGACTAGCAAAGATTATGAGTCCCAGTTTGTGCCACAGTAGGCACAATGGTAGTGATGATTACAGAGGGTTTTGTCTGTTTCTATTGTTTCAGTCAGCCACTCACTTGACCACCAGCTTGGCCAACCTGCCAATCTCAGCTTTGCTCTACCAGCTTCCCCATCTTCTTTGGCCTTGAAGCTCATGAGGTTCCACCTCTTCTACACTTCTTTTCCCTTCCTGTACCTCATGAATTAACACACCACCTCCAGAATGAATTCCACTCCTTTCACCAGCAAATGTCATCTCATCAATCACTCTGCTTGCGTATTTTTATCCCTTTATCTGCCTCATCTTCCATGTGTGTAAACTCCCAAAACAGACCCTGCCTTTAACTCTGCATCTACACAAAACCAGGCCCAGATCTCTAGAAGTCTCTAGACGTTCTACTGACACTTATATTAAGGCTTTTTTTCTCTAGCTGTGTTACTTGCTCAGATAATCTCTTCCTACAAACCTCAGCACAATAATAAGAGGACAGTAATAATGGTGGCAAAAGTAAGAGCTGCAGCACTGTGTGAGATCCACATTATCAGCACAAGTTACAGCAGGGAAAATACCTAACCGTGACACCATGCTTGTGATATGGATTGAAGAATAGTCTGCCCACTCGGACACCATGTGGAATTTAAGAAGGCACAACATAATTACCGGAGCTGGTCTTGGCTAGGAGGCCAGGATTAGCACTCCAACACTTCTGAAAAGTGGCCAGGAGGGCTGTTTTGCCTCTCATCCAAAGGAAATAAAACCATCATCTGCTAGATGGCCCCCAAACACTATTTGAGGCATCATTTTTACACAGATTTGAGAAGAGTGTTTTTACTGATACACCTGAGTGATTTGCAGCATTGGTGCATCGTTTAGCAGTGTGCTGGACCAGTATCGACCCAGAACACCAAGTGCTCTTTCCTGTCTCATAAATAACACACCCTTAGCTATCTTACATTTTCTGTAGATTTTTCAGCCATTTACACAGAGACATTAAAGGAAATAGTGACCTAATTCTGACACCGTGGTTTCGTAATGTAAAGATAACCTAATTCTTCAGTGGTCCCCAAGCCCCTTTTCCTGATAAAGGACCTTCTCCCTAGAGCATTTAATATTACTTTTGGCAATTAGAGGACTGAACAGAATATGCAAACTGGAAATTAAAAATACTTGCTTTTCCTTTAGATCAGTTAGGATGATGTGCACAAACACAGAATAACTGTGTGAATTTTACTGATGTGCTGCTCTGCATCCTAAGATGCTTCAGTGAGTACTGAGATCAGGGGTCATGAAAGAAAGTTGTTTTCCCCCACAGTACAACACTATTGCTTTGGTGCATAGAAGATCCCTTCCATTTTTTTAAGCATCAACAGGTATGGGCTCTAAACAGATCAAGAAAGGTGTTGGTACAATAGTTCCAATTAGAATTGTTGGTACAACAGTTCCATTTTCCACTAGCAAAGACCATGGTCAAAGATATTCAGCAAACAGCAATATGACAAATTCCTACCATATTATTAATCTGATCAAAAACACTTTACATAACCAATTTAAAATACCTTAGCTCCCAATTCAACAGAAAAATGCACTGAAAAGCAAAAAATAGACAAATCAACTGGGATACAGATCAGCTTAGCATGACTTACCCTCATGCATGGCTTGAAAAAGTGGAGGAGGATAAGACAGAGAAATGATCATGGACTTTTCAGGGTACAGATTAACTGAATGGGGCCATTAACAACAGTTAGTGAAGCAGAGAAGAGCTTCTCTGCAGCATCATGCCAGGCATGAAGCATCAGTGTTCTCAGAGGAATGCCTTTACTTCAGTGAGGAAGTGCAACAAATTTTACCTTCCATCATTCCTGCATTACTATCAATTCAAGAAAGAAAGGTCTAACTTCTCTAAGAGCAATATCTTATAACGAGTACACCACTGCACATGGAATCTTCACACAGACACACAACCATGTTGCTATTTGCAAGCATCAGTAAAATAATCCAATAATTTAATCTTATTTCCTAAAAACACTAATGATAATGCTAACAAATATTTTATTAAAATTATTACAAATCTACCTTTTTGCATTGCTGGTTCCAGATGAAATGCTTACTGAGCATTCACTCTTCATTCTGCAGTCTTCATCCCTTTTGAAGGCCACATGTGTGCACAACAGCCTCATGTTACATCATCTGTGAAATTCACTGCACAAAACTCAGTGGTCTTGCTTTGAGAATTTGTGGCTTCCCAAGACTTCCTTCCAATGACACCAATTGCATAAATGCCCATGGAGCATAAAAGCAGAAGGGTAAATCCTCCACCCTGGCCTAAGAACCTCTAACAAAATGGTCATTAAAGCGACAAAACTGCATGAACTAAACAAAGTGCCAGGCTTCAGCATGAGGACATGGGTAAGCTTGGACAGCACCCATTACTGGGAAGAACACAGAGGGAAACTTCCTTTCGTAAGGACAACTCAGTAACTAAGAGGAACAGGATGAAACTTCCAAAGCCCTCCTGGCTAACATCAATTAATATTTTATCAGTGAGCAGCAGCCTCACTGAAAGGTACACACTATGTCCTTTTCCTCTCCTTCACAAGTACTCTCCTCTAACAGATGGTCAGTTTACATGTGGTAATGATCCACTGTAATTAAAAACTCTATTCTCATTAGCAATCCTCCAAGAAATACGACAGCTCTGGCTCACTTTTTCTGATGAGTATGTGTTTTGTTTAATGATAAACAGCAGCCAGGAGAATAAAAAATACAGTAAATTTCTGCACTGGGGCTGAGTGGAGGGGTTGGAGTACAGATTCATAAAAGACAGTCAAAGATACCATTCACCAAGGCTGACAATGCCAAGTTTGAGGGTCAGGACATACCCAATCAGCATGTGCAGTTCAGCTGTCTTCTGGAAGGATTCACTAAGTGTAATTCATATTCCCTTCACCTTTCAAGTCCTTTTCTCATTTCAAGTGAAATCAACATTTACAATCAACTGTTCTACTATAATTACAGAACGCAATAATCAGAGACTCTGTTTTCTATAGAGACATAGATTTACTGCTTCCCCCTTCCTGCAATTCCTCTCCTTCTCTCCTGCTGGAAAAGACAGAAGGCCAACACAAACATATATTTTTCAAGAGTCATTACCTTTGCACTGACTTTACAGATCATTTTGGATTCAGTATCACTGAGAAAGGAGACCTTGTGGACTGACTACTGACAGTGTCTGCAGAATTACTGACTCGAAAAATCTGTAACACCTGAGAAAGAGCATCATCATCTAGAGGTCCTAAGGGGAGGAAGAACAGTCTTGCAGACAGGACCTTTAATCAAACCTCTGCAGATATGGGTTCAATTCATTGTTCTTCCATAAATCACTCCCTAACACTCATCATCTGTAAATATATATGGAGAAGCATTTCCCACTTCAGATCACAAACACTCAACTGCTGGGAGCACCTTTTACTGTTTTTTAATTCAGAATCTCATCAAGCAGAACCTCAGTTACTGACTGGTGTCCCTGAGATGATAATTCTGCATATAACAGCACAGGCAGAGCCCCACCATGCTCCACGCTAGGTTACCTGCAGGATCCCAGGAGGAATAGCAGAGTCACAGAGACAGATAGAATAATGTAAGTTAAAGCATCCTCCCAGGACTAATTTCTTGGCAGGCAGGTCCATACTATGCACCAGGGTTTAAGATTAGCTTTTTAAGTCTCTGCAGCTCTTTTACCAAATTTTCACTTACTTCCAACTTCCCATGAGCCTAGCAAAAACCTCACTGCAAGTCAGTAAAAAGCATGTGTTTTCTAAGGCCAGATCTGACTAGTAGATAGAAAATTATAATTATCAAGAAAAAATTATTTCATGTGCCAGTGATGACACACAATCCCTCTTACAGGGAGCTCTATTTTCCATTTCAAGCAAATAGATTTTCTGTCCTGAGCATCAAAAATTTAAACCACTCATCCTCCCCAGTGCTTTGCATTGAGCATGGCTCGTTTCCAAAAGCCAATGTCAAAAAGCAGAAGGGAGGTCCAGTGTTACATTACATCTCAATTTTTTCTTCATCAGTCATGTTTGGTTTGCAGTTTTCAAACCCAGTTTTATATGGTGTTTTTTCTGCTGACTCGGAATCCTGAAGCCCTAGGTTTTAGAGACAGACTGAGCTATTTTCTTCTGTAACACTTTCACTAATAGCAGTATTTTCGCAGACAAGTTCTGCTCCACTGTGCAGGGTCCCATTGACTTAACAAAGCCCCTGTTTCTGTGTAACATGCAGATCTGCTTCTGGGCTGGAGAAGCACTTAAAGGACAGAAAGTTAAAAGCTCTCCATGTTACCTCAGTCAATAAAATCAATAGATGTGACTACATGCATCACAGGCGGCCAACTCAGAATATTTGAGCTGCAAAAGGACTGCAGGTAACACTCATGGGTCAGCCCTATCTGACTACATTCCCAGGTTTGCCCCATGCAGCAACTAAGTACACGGACCTGTAAAAAGCTGTGGTCACCTCACTCTCTGGAATTACTCATAGAAATCCCCTTTCCCCAGAGCTCTCCTAAAGATGAGGTATGTACCCCGTGGCATTCTACTGCTGAGAAATTTAATCCATGTCTCATAGGGTTGGGAGAGCTGGACACCTACAAGATACAAATGGCTTCATTAAGTGTCACTTTTATACAGCTCTTGGACCACATACAGTACAGCTAATAAAATGTCATCTCATCTGCTTGCCACTTCAGAGGTTATTACAACTACATGAAAAAATAAACAGGGACAAAAAAGCAGAGAGATGATCTAGAGCAGCAGGGGGCCTGACTAGAAGAGAAATACACAGTGCTGATCTCAGGTCTGACACATCCTCCTGCATGGTCCTGTTAAGACAGTCAAACCCTCAGGTGCCTTGTAATCCTCAATAAAAGGCTTTGAAATTTGAAGAAGAAAGGTGTCTTAATACCCCTTGTCCCTATCTTCATCTTGGATTTTTGTTAGTTTCCCTGTCAGGAGCACAGGGAAAGTATTAGGCTTCTCATTGTAACAGGATTCTCTGCCTAGAGTGGGGGAAAACCAGCTTAAACATTTTTATTTGCAAAGCTATCAGTGGTGAATGGAGAAAGGGATGCCATGCTGCTTTTGGTGTTGAAAAATGCTAAAACCAGCTGGACTCATCAACCCCAAAGTTAAACATTATGAGAAAGAAAAAAGTACCTGATAAAGGACCCAAAAGGTGATACTACTTATAACTTAAATAAAGATGCTGAGCTGGCACAGCTAGCCTGGAGACGTAGGACTGACAGTCAATCACTTTATACTATAAAAACCCATTCCCATTTTTTAACTGTGGAATGTTCTAATACAGTCCTTCACCAAGTGTGTGTGTGGAAATTCCTCCCCTGAGTGGGCACGCTCCTCAAGGTTACTCCTAAAGGCTGAGCAAAAGAGATTTCCCCACAGTCATCAGCATAGGTGAGTAATATCAATCTCTACTTAATAATTGATTTTGCTAGCTTTAATATAGTTGCTTGCATATTGCTTCAAAAATAGTACACTATACTAGCAGTTATAGCTACCTATTCCAATTAAGATCTTTTAGTCTGATCATTATAATTATCATAGTAAGTTTAAATAAATAATTTATTTTATATCTAGATAGAGAAACAGATAGAGAAAGATTTGGGTTGCCATCCTTAATCCTGCAGGACAAAGTTTTATAAAGGTTCAATTACACGTATATAATCCTTTAGAGATAAACTGTTGGCAGAGGCTGAGGCCCAGATTGATTCCTTGATTCCAGCTGCACTAAGATTCCTCTTTGAGAAGTTTAGAAAGCAGGAGGATCCTTTCTGCACCTCGTGACTCAACAGGAAGGCTTTTTTAGTACATTTTGTCTGAAGCTCCCATTCTGCCTGCAACACTCATGAGTCTTGATTTGATTTATTTATTGAGTTATGCTCATGAAAGGCAGCAGTAGAAAGTGAATTGCACATAGCTAAAAAGTAAACATGGTATCTGCCAGGTCCTTGGGCTTTTTTCACTTTTGCCCCCCAGTTTTCTCTTAAGAAAACAAAAAACTACAAGGTTTTTCATCTGCCGCAGAGATAAGACGCTTTCACACTCTGCCAGTGTATGCCAAACCTATTTGGAAGGCAGCATCACCAGGAATCTTTTTGTGGGAAAATCTATTAAAAGAAAGCTCTGTAAAGAAATTGCCTCAAGGCTCCAGTTCAGTGGTAGCTATGGCAGTGCTCCTGTGCTGTTGGCTTGTACTCACTGTGGAAAATCCCTACAAAGTCATGAATAAACTGAGCTCTTTATGCTTTTGTCATGGGACCACATGAGCATATGAGTCCAAAATGAGCTGGAATCTTTTTACAAAACCCCACTATTCTGAAGGTAGAAGAATGGGTTCATTTAAGCAGGTCTTCCCAATTCAGTACCTTTGAATAAGCACTGTTAAATTAAAGCACATGTCATTTGCCAGTTGAAATGTATTTTCTATCTCCATTGCCATATTTGAGTGACTAGGCCTTGAAAACAACTGTTAAAACTCTCTTCCTAATACCATAAACAGAGATAACTTGGAGTCATGTGACTTTACAGCAACTACATCAAGGTTTTTGCTCAATGCCAAGGACATTTTAAATTAAGTCTTCCACTGCATGACAGACAGCTCTATTCACAGAAATGAGAAACAATAATAATTAAAAAACAACAACAAAAAAAAAACCCAAACCAACCAAAACAGTAAAAAAGGCTAAAACAAAGCCACGTGCCCTATGAGTCTGCAAAGGGAAACATAATCATCCTTACTCGGGCATAGCAATGCTAAACTGAATATCCAAGCTGAGATCCATCACACTTTGCTTAAGCCATCTACAAAGCAGCAATGTAGAAGCTCTTGTAATCAGGTTTACCTGTCTGATCTACAGCATCTCCCTCACAATGAGTTTAGCCTTAATCTATCACCTCCAAACGGAGCTTTTGGGGAATCTCTCAGGCACAGCATTCATAGCACACACCTCCATAGCACACATCTCTATGGATGGATGGATGGATGTATGGATGGATGGAAGGATGGATGGATAGATAGACAGATAGATAGATAGATAGATAGATAGATAGATAGATAGATAGATAGATAGATAATTAAGCAAGTTGACTTCTGTCCATGGAGCTGGAAAGACAATGGAGTTTTCCTGACACAAAGAATTCTGTCACAAGCTGTTGAGAGCAAGCTTAACAAATCCTCAGGCAGCAGCATCTGGCCAGTCACTGAACAGAGTACCAGGGACTTTAGAGTTTGAAAACTGGCCATCAACATTCTTCTCTCACACAGCTGATTTCATCAGCAGCAAAGCCCAGTCAGAGATGCAACCTTTCAAAAATCCTACTTTTGATGATGATGTTCAAGTTCAAGGACTCCACTTGAAATAGCTGGGTTGCCCATTTTGTTGAGGTTTTTTGCAACTGATGGCTCACGTATAATTTTCTAAAAATTTATGTCAGATAGGACTGTAGACCACGGCTTGATTTTCCAAGAGCATGCAGAAGTGTTAGAAAATTAAAACTTTACTGAAAACAATAGTCTATTAAAAAGACATTTTTAATGGGCTCCACTATTGTCAAGAACTCACAACCAATTCCAGTTCATGACCAAGAATATTCAGTCTTTCTGAAACAGTGCCCACTATTTCACCCTGGAGAACCAAAAGTATTTGTAACCTCTTCTTCCTCCTCCTTCCTGGAGTGCCAGGCAAAAGGCTGCTTCTGCTCCATCCCAAGGAGCTGAGCTGTGACTTAGCATTAGAACAACCTCAAACTCAATCCCATGTAATGTCATGCTCTCTATCAGGGTTTCTTAACCACTTCTAGATTAACAATCCTTCAAAGAAAAAATAATTTAGAGTCCATCCAGCACAGTGATGACACTTTCATGTTTCTGTGGCAAATTCTTGTGCCCCCAAGGTTTTCCTTTCAAGCATATGCTCCTGAATCTTTACACTGCCTTTTGTTTCAGCACGACAGTGCTCATTTCAGCCCTAAGACAGATCTTAAATCTATACAGTCCATATAATCCTGGGCAGACATAATTCAATAAGCCTGTTTTTCCTTTTCATGCTATTGGGTTTGAACATTTTCTTTGCTAAACCTGCCCACAACATATCCTATAACACAGAAAACCTTGAGCTGACTACCTATAAAATAGATTGCATCAATGGCCAGACATAAATCTGTGCTGATACTGCAGCAAAAAAGAACGACTGCTGAAATGAATGTCACATCAGGTTGCAGTCTCAGAAGAACAGACAGAAGCAGGAGACACTACAGGGCAGAAACAATAAAGGAAGCAGCGTCCCTCTCTCCCCCAAGCTGCTATGAAGCAAAAAATTAGGCCAGAGACTGTCATTAAAGCAGTATTGTAAATACAGCTCCCAGAAACTTTTAACAGTAAGCTAAGGACAGAAGGAAATTTCTTTAGAAGGTGCCGAGCTTCTTTCAACAGAAAACAGAAAAACATCTCTCAATCATCTACTCAAAAATATGAAGTCATGTCAAAGAACTGTGTGCATGCAGGCACAGTGCTATCAGATTTATAAAAGCGGTGCCTCATGCAAGTGCAAATGAACCCTCTCAGCTTTCTCTGGTGGAGGCTGGGAAAGAAAGCAAGTAAGCCAGCAGCTGTTATTCCTCAGAAACCTGATCATAACCTCATCAGGATCTTTGCTTCCCCACTCAGTTACTCAAACTCTGAACCACAAAAGAGCAGGTATGACATTAGTACCAGCAAGGCTGGGCATAAAGAAAAGATCAGTAGGTGTACAGCTGAACGTTGGGCAGAAACAAATTGTGTGCCATGGATCCTAGCAAAAGAAAGACTGTGGGAATACAGGGGAAGAGATTAAGGATGCTTTTATCCTCCCATTTTCCCCTCATGCTTACTTATGAAGCACACAGCAAAGCTTCAGAAGACAAAAATACTTCTATGTCTATATTTCCACAAGAAAGCAAATTATACTAGTGTTGTTTCTCTCCTTTCACATTCATTTTATGTACATCTCTCTTGAATATGTTTGCTGGAGAACTCTTTGTAGATCCAGAGTCAGGATCTCCTAATTGCAGTAGTAAGAGTTATTGTATAATAAGGAAACAGAAATCATCCAGACCCAAACAAGAAATTCTTCCTTCTTTCCACTGCTGTGGCTCCACTCCCCTATCCTCCTGAAGTGCTGTAACGCTGTTTCTTTGTGTTCCTGAGAGTTTCCCAAGATACAGGAACTGGGAGAGCCAATTCCTACAAAGAGTTATACACAGAACCATAGAATGTGGTGGGACACCACCATCAGGGATGCAGGGAATAAGGACAGCCTTGAGGAAGAACAAATTTTATTCTACTTTTTGCATGTCACCTTCTGACATTTAAAAAAAAAAAGGGGGGAGGGGAATGCTGCAAAGAAATAATAGTTTCATGAGAAACATATTTAATGGTGGGAAGCACATAGCAAAAAAAAAAAAATTCACTGGTTAAGAACCAGAAAAACTAGAAGGAAGTAACAATTTAAACATCAGTGACATTTCTGATAATGTGTCTTAATGGCACAGCACAGAAGAAAATTAATCCTTAACTTTCTAATTTGGATTTATGGGAGCAATATATAAATTCAGTGGATCTTCAGCATGTAACATACAGGGAGTATTTCAGCTTTCCAAAAGCATGTACTGCTTCAATCAGGATATGTCATTGGAATAGGTTGGGGAGTACTCATTAAATCACTTGTTTATTATTCACACTACAGGAATGTGAGTTCTATTGGTAAAATGAATCAATCAGAGAGCAAAGAGCTGTTCTCTGGAGTCTGCATTAATCAGCCAGACAAGCTGTCACTAAGGATTGGGTCAGGCTCACAGCACAGCATCCAACCAGTGGGGAAAAAAATCCCCGAGACGGCTGGAATAGGGAACAGTTCACCCATTTAAAGCTGTCCCCAGAGGCTTGTGTCAACCATTTATTACTGCTCACACACAGCTGCAGAAGCTTTTAAGTGAGAAACCTGCATTCTCGGACGTTCCAGAACTGTGTGGAAACATGCTTGATCTCAGCTAGTTCTGGGAGGACAAGCAAGATGAAGTATCCTGAAAGAAATACTGCTGGGCTTTAATAGAGCCCTCTGAAGAAAATGCATTCATGAGCTTGGAAAAGGTCTAAAACTAGGACACATGTCAGAACAGATACACTGTTGGGAAACACTCAGAGCTGTCATGCAGTCTGCACTTCAATAAAACGTTTTTAGAAAAAAAGCCCACTATTTTTACAGACTATTTTTCATACAAGCATATTGCTTTCAAGGTTTAGCTGTTGCCCAGACTCCCTCAATGTAAGTCTAAAATATAAAGTGTCATTTTAAAAAATGTCACTCATGAGAATGCACCAAAAAATAGCTTTTTGGTTATTTTAAAAAACCCAAACAAAACAAAAACCCACAGCCATTAACCTGCCCCACTCCCTACCCTGCTGGTAAAGATCATGAACTCCTAAAATCTCATTATTCTAAGATATACACTCTGTTAATGAGAATGAACATAACAGAGAATACAAGCACTAACTGGGCTGCAGGAGCTCTAAACAGACTAGAAACGTGGAACAAAAAAAGAAGCACTCAGCAGTTCTGATAATTCTGTGAAGCTGTGTAACACACATAGCAACACATAAAATCAATACACTGTACCAGAGAACACAATCACACACTGCGGCCACTTAGATGGAGGAGTGATAAGATCAATGTTTCTGTTCTTGTCAGCACTTGTGCCAACTGCACCTTCAAGCTGGATGGAGTTTAAAACTGAGCATGACCTACAGGGACAGAGCTGCAGCAGGATGGGCTACAAAAATTGCTGAATAGCTCATAGAAGAAGTGGTTTAGCTGAAGTGTACTTCAGAGGAGGCTGCCTGGGAAGGCAGTTCCGGAGGAAAAACTATAAAAGGATGAGTGTCTAATTGCAGCCATGTAGTATGAGTGCAAACACTCAGAAGTGAGGAAGAAAATCTTTCTGTCCTCACAACAGAGCTTCTCCATCTCATGGAACTCTATATGGAGTGCTGTGCATGCTGCTGCTCTAAACTTGACGTTAAAAGCTACACCGCAGAACTGCAGAAATATTAGCATAAGCATTTAAATACAGCCTCAGGCAGCATTGGCAAGACTGTATCCAGCAGATCAAGAGATGTGATTATTCCACTCTATCCAGCACTTGTCAGATCACACTTGGACTACTGTACACAGGCTTGGTCATCCCAGCTCAAGAAATTGAACACCATCCTGCATTGTTCCACCAAGACAAATAATGAACGCAGGCTGTTTCATGGAAAATTTTGGCATGGTTATAAGAAAAAACTGAAAATAAACTGAACTAAATGAAAACAAATATTGGAATGGATTACCAAGAGAAATGGTGGCATTTCTATTTCTATAAATACTCAATGCTGAGCTTTACAGGGCCCTAGGTAACACAAACTAAGGATTTCCCTTCAACAGAAGGTTGGATCAGATGTTCTCTAGAGGTTCCTACCAACCTAGAGTTTTTTCTGTGATTCCATGATCTAAACATATGTTGTGCTGTATGCACTGATAAATACTACTTTTGCCATAAACTCATTTTAAATTAGGTGTTTTCTGATTTTTCTTTCCATTCCAATAAAAAAAAATATTTTAAAAATAGTAATGACAAGACAAATGGCGGATGGTTCACAGTTTTTCAGAATAACTGTCAGCATCTATTGAAATTAGCAAGCACAAGACTTTAAAGGAAATGCCCTTTCACAGAATATTTAATTAAACAAGTAGACCTTCTGCCAGATAATTTTGGATAAATGGCTGAAAGGAGTTCCATGAATTCATTCAATTTCATTAGTCTCCATTAAACATTTTTACCATATACTTCAAAAAGGCAAGATACACAGACTTTTAGTCTCATCTAGTATATGCAGTTTTGCATTTGAGCCTCATGAATGGGAGGTAAATCAATATACCAGATGTCAAACATAGTAATATTAAATTGTAACTCCACTACAGTTTATTTGTATCATGAATTTAAATACTCAAAACAGAACCATGGAAATCCTACCACTAATAAGGTGAACCTTACCACTAATATCTACTAAATCATGAAGCACAACAATTATTTATTTCAATTAAGCTGTAAATGGATGAAGACACTAAGAGACAAAACAAGAACAAAATCAAGCAACAGTATCAGGTTCCACTTCTACCTAAAAGCAGAAAGATAAACTTAAATTTCCAAAGAAAATGGGATTCCAACCTGCCAAAGTAGCAGATAGCTCTATCACACCATCATACATCACAGCCACCTCCACAGACATATTCTATTAAGAGAGTAGATAACACCTAAAAAAAGACTAAACAAACACAAAAAAATAACAAACCAGGAGCAAATCTAACTCCAGCAATCTGCATTTTAGACTGCATCCTGTAAGACACAAAACCAATGTTGCACTGAAAGACATACCAGCATTCTCCCAGATGCCAAGAGTGCAAAGAAAGATCCCACCTGAGAGTCTTCTCTACATTTCAAATGCTGGCAAAGCTGTTAGCACAAACATCACTCAGGCAGTAAAAGACTAACATATGGCTTGAGGGGCTATGGAAAGTAGGAAGAAATCCTACTGCTAGCCATGCAACAACTCTACCTTCTCTAAGTGTTAAATCCAATGCTGGTTTATTTGTTTATTAGTTACAGAATATACTTCATTTGCTGGTTTGGAGTCATAAAAAATATTACAATGAAATCAATAAAGAGAGATACCCCACAGCCAAGTCTCCACCTTGACTGTCATCCGCTGGATGACAATCTCAAGAAGAGACCTCCGTTTACTCTGTGACACCTTGCAGGTGGTGGGGAGGTTTAGGGAGGTTGTGTCAGGAGAAAACTTCCACTCTGCTAAGTACTTCTGGATGTCAGTGGCATGACAGACCTCTGGAGTACACAGCCAAATAAAAGGATGCTGTACCAGTCCTAAATCTGTTAGGGGTTTTGTGCCTGCAGACAATGCTGCACAAGCGTGTAGAGTTCCAAGGCTTGGCTCTGAAGTCTCCCACAAGGCACATGGCATGTAACAGATGGTCGGTTGCTTAAGACACTTATGAGGGACTTCAGGGATCCAGATTCAATTTCAGTTTAACTTTGTACAAGTCTCTTAGAAGGACACATCTACACCATGGATATAGACAGATTTAAGCTGTCTCTGCCCAAGCTAATCTGGCAATGAAAGTGCAGGAGGACTGCTGTAGACAGCCAAGCTTGAGGGAAGTGATCAGTGGGATTTCTGAGCTCATGGGCACTGCCACGCAGACCTCAACACAAGCCTCTCCACATTGAACTCTGCTGCATGTGGATTTCTGTCCTGGTTTTGGCTGGGAAAGTGTTAGTTTTCTTTCTAGTAGCTGGTATAGTGCCATGTTTTGGATTTCGTGTAAGAATAGCATTGATAACACAGAATCACAGAATGCCTTGGGTTGGAAGGGACCTTAAAGATCATCTAATTCCAATCACACTGCCATGGGCTGGTAACCTTCCACTAGACCAGGCTGCTCAAAACCCCATCCAACCTGGCCTTGAAAATCTCCAGGGATGAGGAATCCACAACTTCCCTGGGCAATCTGTGTTAGTGCCTCTCACCTGTCCTAAGTCACGGACTCTTCAGGGTCTCATGCTCTGCCAGCGAGGAAGTGTAGAAGAAACTGGGAGGGAGTGTGGACAGGACTGGCCAAAGGGATGCTTCCATACCATAGAATGTCATGCTCAGTACATAAATTGCAGGGAGTCAGTCAGGAGCCATCAGTTGCTGCTCAAGGATGGGCTGGGCATCAGTCAGTGGATGTGCTGTACATCACTTGGGGGTTTTGGGATTTAATTTATATCTCTTTGTTATTTCCCTTCTAATTACAATTATCATGATATGGTTATGGTTCTTACTATATTTTATTTCTGTCATTAAACTGCTTTTACCTCAACCCACTTACCTTTCTCATGATTCTCCTCCTCATCCAACTGGGGTAGAGGGGTGGGGAAATGAGCAAGCAGCTGTGTGGTACTGAGTTGCTGGCTGGGGTTAAACTATGACAACTTGCTTTCTTTTCTGGTCCCTAATGGCTCTCAGCCCTCTACCCTGTGCTGTAATGCAGACATTCTCTTTGTTTTGGTGTCTGAGCTTTCCATCTGTATCAGGAGGATAAAAGCACAGCCCATACTTACAGGGTGTCAAGAGGATAAATACATTAAGTGGTCCTAAGGCACTCTGGGATTATGGCAACAGATGTAATATCAATTCCTTAAAGCAGTGAAAATGGAGAAGACGGGGCAATTGAAACTCTAAGGAAAGAGCAATTGAGAACATGAAATTTATTTTTTTCTAATTTAACTGTGTCTGCATCCAGAGGACACTGCAAAAGAAAAAGGGAAACTTTGGAACACATGAATAGCTTGATGAAAGTTAAAAAGTGGGGGATAGGCACAGAAGGATAATAAGATTTTAAACCATCATTCAGTTTAAAACTAGTATGAAATGAGACAAAAAGAGATGTATACATTTCTGAATTAGAATCTATTCATAGACATCTCTCTTACCTGCTTAAGAGCATAACCAGTTGGCAACTTTTTAAGACAATACAGAAGAAAGGAGTCTTGTGAAGTATCCACACTTCTCAGCAGTGACACAGCTACTAACAAAATGTAAGTATACAGCAGCACATTTAAAACACAGTGTGCTTAATACATCAATTAAAGAAGCTAAAAGAACAAACCTCTGATTCAGAAGCAGCCCTTCTAGTAAATTCGAATTCTCTAAGATAGCAATTGAGGAAATTTGATTGAATAGTACAATACAAGCTCTTTTCCCTCTGTTTCATTTTTGCATCATTTTAGCCTCAGCGATTGTACGCTGTGGTATAGAGACACGACTATATATGATGGAATTACTCCCAGTTAACTGCTTCCACTATTAACCATTCCATACATTATTTGCAGAGTAAACTGCATGGTTTAAGTTAACATACTTTGCAGCGCATCCACAACATGGTAGAAATGTGCACACAAGCAACTAATGCATCTCTCTTAATGACTGGCAATTTGTTAAGCTGATGAACCCTAAGGCTTCATAATCTTGTCTTCATCCATAGCCCATTACTATCTTGCCTCAGTCCTCTTCATAATAAAAAAAAATTTAAAACATTAAACCCTGCTTATTTTAGTAAAAAAACCCCAAACTTATCAGTCACAACTCAATACAGTGATAGAAATTAATAATTCTGTAACAGATGATTAGCATACCAGTTTCTGCTGGTTTTTATTCCTTGCAGCAACTCTCAATACATGTCATACACCTTAAAAAATCAACTATAATGTGATCATTTTCTACTGCAGACCTATAATTTGTACCTACAGCAGTACAAATTATACCAGAATGCACATAAAACAGAAGTACAGGGAAATCCACAAAACAAATAAAAAAGATACAAATTCACTGTCTGATGCTTCATGACTTGCCAGTGTTTTATGAGAAGAAAGACATGTAGAGACTAGTTAAATGTATTTTTAAAACTATCCCTGCTGCATTGATTAGAAACAGTAACAAGGGGTTTTTATTCAGGAGTCAGAAGACAGGATTAGCAAAAGGAACTTGAAATAAGGACCAAGTAGATTCAACATAATCCTTGGGTAGAGTTCTTTCCCTACTAAACAAGTAATATTTTTAAACATTACTAAATCTTTTGATTCTGAAAAGTTAATTCTCATCTCCTGCATTTATCAACAAAAACATAGCAAAGCAAAGAAAGAAATAAAAGAAATGGCAAACTAGTCTTCCTGTGCTTCAGCTTCCATCCCTTTCCAAGGGGTAGCCATTAGGTTTGTTCCCAGACAGCACAGAGGTTCTTGGTGAGAGAAAACAGACCCAGCATGTTATCTGCATAACCAAAGATGGGTTTGGATTGCTTACTAAGACTGTAGGGACTTGCCTGTGACTTGATTAAGGATAACAACAAACACTGACTGGATGTTCTGTAACCCTGTGGAGAACCTAGCCCTAGCTGCATTTCCTGACCAGTGATAAAGCTACTGGCCAGGGTGCCAAGTTTTGAGAGACAGTATTGAAGATGAGCTGTAGGTGACTCCTAAAATTCAAACTTGGCAGCAAGTCCCACGAATATTCACAATCCTTGCTATACTGGATGCAGTAGTTAAATGAAGAAGGTTTGAATAGCCATGTGAACTTTGGCCCAGCTTAATAAAGGCAGCAGGAAAGGGCAATCGTTACAGTCAAATTTCCAAACAACTGGAAGTTCAATTATCTCTGCTGAATAAATTCAGCAATTTAAGTTGCTCCTAAGCAGCAAGGAACCAAGCTAAATGGAGATCTGAGCTGATTTAAAGCTAATTTGTGTCAGAAAGTTCTGAAATGGCTTTCAGTTCAGTGTTTGCAGTCATTTCTATATAGTGATATTAAAACTATTAAGTTTTATGTGACAAGTCTCCAATAGGTTCAGCAAACATTCACTGTCTAATAACACACCTTCAGCCATATGAGGAGGTCCCTTCCCTTTGTGAAGTTTGTGAAGTGTGGTTTATTTATGTCTGCAAAATATTTAAAGCAAAGCCCAACATAAACAGCAGAATTCGTCTCTTTGTTCACAGTTTTCATAAGTTGCTGAAAGGCTGGGTAACTTTACATATTATAAACACAGAGAACCTATAGTATTCCATACCATCTGTGGTGGCTTGGCTACCCATTAGGAGCATCCCAGCTATGTGTACAGCAAGACCATAATAAACCACACTTTACTTTCCAGAAACTAGAATGCATCCTCCCAGAGCAATTCATCGCTCTGTGTCAGTAGTGTTTAAATAAACAAATTAGATGCCTCCTTGGACAGCCAGATAATGGAGTTACAAGCTCATCCTCTACTCACATGAGAGAGATTATACCCCTTTGGATGGGCCTCTTGCAGATCTACTTACCTGGGGGATAGCAGGAGCAGACAAAAAGGGACCCTACTAACCAAGGCCCTACCAAGTGGTTTACTAAAATGGGTCTAGGAATGCAGAATTAAGTAGGAAATATCACAGTTATTACCCTTATTCAAAATTGACAATAAGTCATCACTTTATGGAAATTTGATACATTCTTGTTTTGAAAGTTAGGGGAGTTGAGACGTAGAAGGCTGAAGAAATTAGTTTAATGTCATGCACTGATTTATTTAATGTCATCCTCAAGTCCTCAAAGGATATGAGGAACAGAACCTGAGTCATATGTTTTAAAGAAATATTTAACTCTGGGAGTACAAGGGTGCAAGGAGAACTGGAGGGGAGGAATTTGTTTTCCAACTTGAAATTCTTACTGCGCTTCTCACCTTCAATGACCACAAACCTCCTCATGTACAAATTAACTGTCCAACAGGCCACATTACAACAGCGGTGTACAACAAGTCTGCTGGAGTGAGGAATCAGCTTGTTGTTTATCCAAAATAACAGACACAAATGGCTCTCACACCTACCTACAGCTAGAATTAAAACGCTTCCACACTGAAGGAAAGCCAAAATAATTTTCAAATCCCTCACACCTAAAAAAAACCCCAAAACAACCTAAATAAAATACAGTGTTAGCAAAGAGTAGTTAGTGAGAGGAACACTGCAAAAAATGCCATATTTCATGTCTTGCCTTTCAAGTTCAAACAGCTTAGACCCTAAAATGAGGCATGAAGCCCTCACCACCAGATTAACCAGTGTAACTCTCAAGCAAACCTCAATATTTTAAGTTAAAACTAGTCTCAGATCTCCAATAATGTTTTAAGATTATTCTGTGATATCATCATGCAAATGGACTTCATTTACCACACATTCATTAGGACACCACACTGTTTGAACTCAATATTACCTTTCCTTCTCCTCCCAGCCAAAACATTGTCATGCTAAAACGTTTATCTAATAGTTCTCCCCCACTGAGGTGCATGTTTCCATAGGGACACCAACAGTGCTATACCATTTGAGAGGAAACTGAAACTAATAGCTGGGATCTTTTCATAGCTTCTCAAATCCCTATCAGAAAATAAAATAATTCTCCTGCTAATGTCACTAAAAATATTAGCTTTTCCAGAATTCACTGTATTGCTGGTTTCTCTTGGGATTTGATGCGGTTTTGGTTTTTGTTTTTTCTTTGGCTGGGGGGGGGGATTGTTTGTTTGGGACTTTTCTGCTTAGTTTTGTTTGGTTGCTTGGTTTTGGATAGTCTTATTTTTACAGGATTGTACTGCAACTGTCACTACACTTATGTCATTAGAGTGAAAATACAACAGAAGTAAATATCCCTATTATGTCAAGAGACAAGCATCCCAGGGTCACTCACTGTCTCTCTTTGTCATTATCCTCTGTGTAAGAAAATGAGGAATATCAGATAATGCAGCCAGCGGGAGGGCAGCAAAAGAGAGAGAAATTTAATGTGTGTCCTTTCCAAAGCTGTTTGTCATTAGCAATTTTGTTCTGATTTAAGGGACAAACTGTCCACCCCTTTTAAACCTCAGAGATTAATTTTCAGTTATTTGTAGGGACAAAGTCTCTTCACATGATTTAACCGTCTGTCCAACAGGTTCAGTTAGGCATTAAAGCTTTGTCCTTCAAACTAAACAGTGCACTACATTATTTATTCCAGTTTGGCATAAATAAGTATGTATTACCTTATGCAAACCATTCTAAAGTTGTTAGCTGGTTTACAGCACTGAGAGCTTTGACAGCAGCCAGACGCAAAGAATGGACATGCTCCCTCTCTTTTAGTATGATCTGAAACTTTAGTAAAAGTGACTTGCATGGCTGCTGTACTACTGTTTTTATGCTCATTGATAAATGCACAATATTGGTTTTAATCTACAGAAAAAAATATTAATTTCTCCTGCTATAGGATTAAATTGCACAAATAATTTATGCAAAAAACTATTCTCCAGGAGCAATAGTCTTTATCTATTATTGTAATTACAGGGCAACAAGGAAAATTTTGCTGTATTTGACTTTTTGCTGCTCCTGCTGGACCAGCAAGTTTCCAGCCCATGCTTTTCTCATCTAAATTGACATTTCAGTAAAAGGAAAATACTAGTGCGAAATTTACCTTGAAAGTAAATATTAAATAACTGCATTTGTATATTTGACTCCACTTAAATTACATAAATTATAACTTCTGCTAACTTCTGCTTTTAATCATAACATTAATACACAGGTATTATTCTTATCAGATTTTTAGAAGTTTAAAATTAAACACTTTTAATAAATAAACCCCATTACGGATTTTCTTGACTATCCTTAGCTTTTCCTTAGCTCTTCTTGAAACACAGAACATCAGACTTAATAATCTTGCTATATAGCTCCTAATAAAATGCATTTTATATTAAAATTAAGCAATAGTAAAAACTACCAAGATGTTTATTATGAATGCTTCACTGTATGCAGACTCTTTAACCTAAGTTAAATTAATAGAACAAGACAAAATGTAACCATGACCATTGACTGCTTGCAAAGTTCTCTAGTGAATTTTTGGTAACTTATGCCAGACATTTCAGAATTTCCCTTTTAAGACCATATGAAATTCTCATTTCATGAGTGATTTTTTTTTTTAATTCATGTTTCCTAGAACCTCTTTTTTATAACCAGTAATATTTTCTGACACATTTTGTGAAAATAATTATTGTAATCCTTTCCTATAATAACAATGAAGTGAAATCTCCCATAGAAAGACATATACCCTAATGTTTATATTTGGTTGACAATTTAGCTTCTATCTGTAGAAGCAAAAATCAATACTTTATTTCTTTTGCAGAGCAATATCGGCTACCTTGCAATCTCCACATGTTCACACATAAATATTCTTGAAGGCAAACTAAATCAATTAACATTTGTAGTTGTCCATCCAGTCGCTTTGCAAAACATATTATGCACTTAGGATGAATTCAGTGGAAATCATCATCCTAGCCACACAATTAAATACTATAAGCTTCCTTAACCCTCAGCTCAGACTCTCCTAATCTCCGAAAGAAAGCAATGCCAGATGGCCACAAACAACTGTTAAGAATCAGAGGGACACAGAGAAATACCTGAAGCTCTCAGTAATTCAGTGGAGAAACACCTTCTGTTCCAACTTACTGCTAGGCCCCACTTAGACAAATTTGCTTTGTACAACTCATAGGTGATCCTTCCAGGCTAACTAATACACACAGTAGTAATTTTCAAAAGCTGTGTTTTCTTGTCATGAATCAAATTCACAGACACTAAATTTTTGTTACAACTCTTGGTTGCAGTTATCACAGCAACAGCATGTTGGCTACAAAGTGCAGAGGAGTTCACTGGTTATTGCACTTCTCCATCACTTCAAAAAATACAATTATGTGTACGTGTCTATGGATACACATTAAAAGAAGTAAAATATATTGTATGTAAAATAATGTGTGCAATATATAATATTCACATATAATTAATTGTCAAATCTGTATGAGTTAGCTGCAAGGCTGAAAGAGTAGTAGAGCTCATCAGTCCATGAGGGACAGATTAAGCCCCATTTCTTTGCCTCAGGAAGAAATAATGGAAAAAGGTTCCTCTTTTCCTCCAGAAGCCAACATTAAGAATCATTCGAGACAATCGTGCCCAACATGCTGGGATGCCAAAGGGCAGCTCCTGTGTTCATTTTCAGAAGAGACATCTCACAAGCACCATTTTATATGGTAACTGTGTGGAAGTGGTCTTCTCATTTCTGAAGACCAGGAGCCTCATTCTGCTTTAATTACAGTTCAGGAAATTTCATGTTTAAAATTTAAGCTTTTCTTTTTTAAAATAAATCACCTTGCACTATGAAAGATGATAGTCACTGCTCAAGAGCAGGTCACAGCTTCACGTTTTTGGACTTCGGTTTCTTAATAGAAATTCATCAGGAAGCAGTGAGAACAGGCAAATCTGGAAATGGAAAAAGCGGGTTAAGAAGAAAGATAGGACTGAAATAGCAGAGAGTGCTTCAGGGCAGGGCAGGAGTGAAGGCCACTGTCAGAGCTGTATGGAGAGTCCAGCGCTAGGCTAGCAGGAGAGTTCAGGGCAGGAGTGAGATATGCTACAGGTGCACAGCATCAGCAAGGAGCACATACAGAGCCAAACACTCACAACCTCTTAGACAGTCATGGAGGAACTAGTGGAATTTCCAGGTATGAAGCCAGATGTGAAAAACTACAGAACACATGTAGCACAGTATGCTTCATTCTAATTGCATTCCATGCATCCAAGGATAATATTATTCATTTGAATGTCTCAAACAATAAGATAGCCGAGTCAAAAAAAAAAAAAAAAGAATACAGCAAAACTGGAAGAATACATGGGAATATCATTGTGGCTTGCAAAACTGAATGTAAGACAGCCACAGTGAAGAAGGGGGGGCTTCTAAGCAATTTAAACCAGGTTGAAGGATCACACGTCTGTTGTAAAATACCTTGAAAAATACCTGACATCTTGCATTTAGCATTTTTCAATAATCTCTCAGATTCACCAGGCCAGAGCATTATTTTCATTCTGAATAGCATCATTTACACTAAAAATAAGGCATTTTTAGAATATTGAATAGAAATGTGGTAATAAAGTTCAGTAACAGAAAGAAAAGTGATATAACCTCACAAAATAAGACATGGTAAGAAGAGTGTCAAGGGGATTAAGAGTAAGAGTAAGAACTGAAGAAGCACAGGACACTAGAGAACTGTTCCAGATGGTAGGCTAGCTTTAACCTAAGCAGCAATGTGTTTGTATAAAATTCCAGTGGGAGCTGAGCAGACAGAGATGAGCACACAGATGAAGTCTGAAATGTTCTTGCAAGTTCAAGGAATGGAAAAAATGGACTCTGAAGGTCTGATGCAGAGTCAAGAAAATTGCTGCTAGGGAAGAAGAAAAAAATCAAAGAAAGATGTTGCATCTAAGGAGGTGAAAAGTAAGAGATACCTACAAAACAGATCACAGAGGACATAAGTAATGAGACCAGATAAAAGCTTTTCTAAAATGAGTCACCACATACAGATATGAAAAACAAATAGTTCAAGGTGTCAAAGTAATGCAACATTGAGTCAAATAACCAGTTTGATATAAACATGCTGTGTTTAAAATTATTTATTCCAAAAATACTTATGGCAACTTTCTAGTAGGGTATGTGTACAGAAAAAAAAAATTAGAATCATAAGTGATCTTTGATCAGATGTTCTTCAGTGATCAATTCTATCCTTCTATTTCAGTAAGATGCCCACAAGTTCAGTAATTGTGGGATTTCAGTCTATTACTGATAAAAGCTCACTGTTGTGTGAGCGGTTCAACACTGTACCAAATCTCCCATTAACTCTTGCTCTTAGAGGTTATTTCAGTAAGTGGGTCAAGATAAACAGAGAACCTGCTAGTAAGGCTCCTACTTTGAACAATGATATTTGTACACCAGAGGTAGCTATTTGAGCTAAACTGCTAATGCCCCTTTTTCCAGAGTAAATCCCGGGATGGTGTTTCATTTATTTATGAAGCTTACTGTATGTTTCTGGATCACAACCATGAATGGTTTTGTTCACGTGCCCAAGCTTTTTAACCACCAGGAAAGCAATGACCTTTGCCTTCAAACTAAGCAAACCATTTCATGTTGTGTTATATTCATGAATACTCAGTATTTCAATTAGCCTGTGATTTCCTTAAAAATACTGTACTGAAGGATGCTTAGCTGGCAGAGGACTTAACTTTTCCTCCCTCCCTTGTACGTGACAATACTTTGCTCAAAGTAGCCATTACGCTTTTAACTTGCTGGCTGAAGCATTCATTGTTACAACTCCTCACGCCTCTTGGCTGATGGAAGAAAATCAATTTTGATCCCTGAGAAGCAAGTGCAAGTCTCCAACTTCACACACCAATGTGTACAATTGCATCTGAAACTGAATCCAGATTAATTCACCATTCCAGGCATTTTATATTTATGCTTGAGACCTTAAGAGGTTAGAACATACATGATTTACTGTTTTGAATTGGAGAAATGGGACAGAACTTCCCTCAAATGAAAAAGTAGTTTGTCAAATAAAGTTTACACAAAGCAAATGAGATTTATGTGGCAATGAAAATAAACTTTAAAAATTAACCTTCAGCTTTTTGCAAAACAAATATTACAACAGAATGCAACAATCCAGCCACTGCAGGATGTTAATGCTACAATAATTCTGGTCCTCCTTAAAGGGCAACAATTCTGCCCTTTCTTAGATAACCCAGTTCAAGGCACGTTAGAATAGGAAGTCTGAGCAATTAGAAGCCAAACTACAGTAACCAGGTAGCAATAAAGATATAAGAAAGCATGTGCATTTCCCAAGAGACACAAGTTTAACACTGAATATATTCCAAGCAGGTACAAAAGAGAGGGAGGGGAGGAGAGAACTTACTGTACTGCTTCAAAGATGCACTATACACATAATGCAGCAGTACAGGACAGACTAACAGATGAAGGCAACTGAAAAGGCAGTACTCACCCAAAATATTAAATTGAAAAGGAACATCATGTATTTCAAACAACACAGGCAGCCTCTTGCCATGTTGCACTTCTTAAATTCTAAAAGGAAAACAAAGGATAGATCCAGGTAAAAGACCACGTATTTGCTGCCTTTGGGTGCACTGTATTTTTCACTTTTTATGCCAGTTCCAGTCCCAGCGCCGGTCCCAGTTCCGACCCCAGTGTGGCTCTGTGTGCGTGATCCAGTTGTACCATAGAAAGCTCCTGCAGTAAAACCTCGACCAAATTGCCTCCCTGAGGTAGAAGGTTTAGCAAAATCTGAGTCTTTGCTATCCAAAGATGGACTCCGGTGAATTGAAGAATCCTCACTACTTGACTTCTCCATGATCTCTCTTTTCACAGTTGTCAGATTTAATGTATAGCATCTCTCAGCATTAAATGCAGTGCCTTGCAAATGCCACAGTGCGCTAAGAGCTGTCTGTGTTTTGCTTCTCCTTTTCTTCGTACATAAATCAGATAATCACTGCAGAATTTATTCACTGCATTGTTGCTGGGTTTATTTTTTATAGCAATATAGGCTGTACTCTGTCTGTCTGAAGCATGGATTTATACATTAATATCCCATGCAAGAGCTCGCTCATGATTTATCTTGATGAATCAGTTATGCAGAACTTTGATTTTTATTAAAAAGAGCCATAAGCTCTTTCTCTGCACTCCTAGTCTACAGTCCTCTAATCTATAGGCAGCAGATGGTCCTTGCATCCATTTCCAAAAAGCTTCTGCAGTACACCTGGGAGACTCTCCTCGAGCTGGAGCACTTTCCTTGCTCTCAGCTTCCCTCTCTGTGTCTCTCTGACTCTCTCTCACACGCTGTCTTTTTTCTTTCCACCCATTTGCAGTGTCTCATTCAGTAACCAGCTACCGGAGCGCACTCTGTGTTTCACTGCTGTTGCCGTGAAATCATCAGCAACTGCAACCACTGGGCATTTCCCACAGAAATCCCTGACCTAACTATCGAGTAATAAATCCGCCCTCCTGCTCGCCCCTCCCCTCTGCTTTCCATCGGGCCAGTTAGCAGAAGCCTTCTCCTCCAGGACACGCCTCCATGACATAATATCTTTAATAGGATTAGAATTACTCTTGACTATACAAGTGCACAACAGAAAATCTCTTTAAATGTCAAGTACTGTTTAGCTGTTTATGCGCTAGAACCGTTAGGCAGCGATATTCCTTTGATGCAATAAAATACAGAAAAAGTATGGATTAGATAGACAGGTGCTAACCTCTCTCTGCTCATTAACAGTGACTTACGTTTTTTCCTGGCTTAAACAAGTCCCACGGGACAAGCAATGGGAATAGGCTAGCACTCAGCATACACTGCTGAGGCACACATCTCAGTTGTACATGCACACAGCGTGGCACCATCACCTGTGATACAATTAACCAGAACCGGAAAAGCAGAGCTGCTGCCTCTTGCGAGGTCATCATTCAATTCTTAAAACTCCTGAAATGTAAGGGGATCTGAGCCTGCAGCTCTTTACACGCTATTTAACAAGTACATGAGATATTCCTGTTGTGTACAGCAATAAGCCATCTTACATCACAGGTCGTCTGTGAACTAGAAACACTGACCCAAATGCCACATTTCTTTTCCACAGAGGAGTGCAACATGCCTGCTAGGACTCTGAAACGGGGAGGGCAGGACCGTGCACGTGTACTGGCGCATATGCATGCAAGTGCCCAGAGGGGAGGAAGAGAAACACTTCAGGTCACTACTCCCTGTACTTCCAAATTCGTCATTTTGTCATAAGCACAAAAGCAGCATGCCAATGGTGCAAAGTGCTATAGCAGATTTAAAATACAGGTTATTCTTTTCTTTCTATAAAGAAAGAAACCACATTAGGAGGCCACTGTGAAGGAAATGCAGCTACCAGGAAAAACAGAATTCTATGCAATTTTCAACTGACCACTTCACGTGCACATTAAAACGCACTGTTAATGTTATGTCGGATAGCTTTGAAAACAAAAAGACTATAACATTAATTCAATCTTGCATATCTGTGGCCAAAAACCTTTAAAAATTCAGTAATTTTTATGTACCAGCATCAGAACCAACACCCTAAAGCAGTGCTGTACCTTTCTTGACAGGCTTTTTCTGCTGAAAGATCCCTCCACCAACAAAGTACATCAAATACTCAGTACTTTAGCGTGTAATATCTCTCTCACACATTTTCTGCTCTAAAATAAGATTTCAACAACAAGCAGGTCCAAGCCCATATCAACAATTTTTGTTCACTTTGCTTTTCATAAGTAATTTCAAGGCTTCCTGCATCAAATGTGTCCTTCAGAAAGACAACTGCAAGGTGACTGCTCAGCACTGTGTGTGACAGCACAAAAAGTTACACACCAAATACACAAGTAAGAACAGATAAATTAACATTGACCAAAGTAGAATGGACATTTCTATACATGTCTACGGTGCACATACAAACTTCACCATAAGCAGTTATCAAGAAGCAACATTCTCAGCAAAAAACATGGAAGCAAATTGCAGGTCACGGCCAGGTACCTGCCTCAAACACCAGAGCCTGCAGAATAACTCACATTGAAACCCAAGGCAAATGTCTGAGTATGGATTTAGAAGACTGAAAAAACTCTTGTGTTTGAAATTAACTTACTGGAAGTGTAAAGTTGTACCACTGCAAACCAATGCTGCAGCTAGATATTTTCAGTAGTTTTCACTTGTCATACAAAACTGAGCTCTCAGCCAAAAAATTGTGAGAACATACAAGTACTTTAAAGCATTTTTAGCTTTTTAGTTTTTGCACCCTTTGGTTTGCCATAAAATTTACACTGACTTAGACTAGCTACAGGGAAAAAAAAATGGCTGTGCACTTGTGAAAATGAATGCAATATAAATATTTGCCTTCCCATTGAAAGTACATGACAAAAATAATTAATCCGCCCTCCTCAAGGTTAAAAGATTTAAAGAATATTCTGTAATAAGCAAAAAAAAATTCACAAATGGTCTAACAATTTGTAAATAGTGGAAACTTACTACTGGTGGTTAAAAAAAAAAAGAAGCAAAACAACTATACCTCCAACCTTTCTTGTTTCAAGTTTTCATTATTAGACCTTATTCAAGCTTTCCAGTTTTCTATTTTTACCTCTAATTACTACAAAATACTGGTTTATGGCACCATTACTTCTAATGTACCTTCCATTAAGAGATCTCCATGACTGGTCTACAGTACAGTTTGTACTTCTGAACAGTCCCAACCAAAGACGCGTGTAAAGTCAACAGCTTAAAAATCCAGACCTGAGCAAGGAGCAGTGGAGAAAACACGGTTCCAGATCAGCCTCTCCCCTGCTGTGTAGCAAGAAAACATATGATTCCCTTATGGTTATGTGGTAGCCACCAGAGAGACTTTACAAGCCCCAGTAACCTTCAGCCACTTGAATTTACGGCCACCGAGTGTCTTTACAGATCAGAAGCCAGCTCCTGCTGCTGCAACTCTAACTCAGTGCTCAGGTAGCTCGGTTAATAAACCACACGGGGCTGCTTATTTGCTGAGAAAATAAGTGGTGAAAAAGCTGTAAGCAGTTCGTCCAGCTGTGTTTTGACCAGCCATTGCACTCAACTCTGCCTCTGACTGAGACTTCAGCGGAAGGTGTTGCTGTGTGGCAACAACACATTTTGGGGTCCCACTCAACAGCGTAACCTCAGCATGAGGACAAACACATTTTGCTTCACTACAGATCTTACCTCTGTTTAGCAATCAGGGCATGAAAAACATTCAAAAGCTCACACTGTACTTCATTAATGTTTGATTACTGAATCACTGAATTTTGTTGCTGAGTGATGCCTTCACATCAAGAAAATAATTTCAGCCCCACGTGTATATGCCTGGGACAAGGCAAAAAACATCAATCCATTGCATTTAAATGGCTCTTCCAAATCGTAAAGGTTAAAATTTAGGCCACTTTCAGATAGCAGAAATGTGAAAATCAATGTCACAATGGGTGTAGCAAATAAGTCGAAAAGAATGGTATTAGCAATATGATCAAAAAGCATAGGCTGGCTCTCCTACTGAAACTGATTTATTTGGTTCCCTCCTCAGAACAGTCCACCATAGTCTCCAAAGCACATATCCCAACATCTTCATTTCTTAGTGAATTCCACAAATTATTTAATTTTTTTTTCTCATCCTGTAGTTGAAATCTCACCAGAACTTCAGTGCCAATTACACCCAGCTACAGTGCTCCTGAACCCCTCTGTTTGTTTCTACCCTTCTCAGCTGTTTTTGCACAACTGGCTTGTGGAATTGTGCTGCAAAAGAGCAAAAGCTGCAAATTTAAACAGCAAGTTTAAAAACATATTTATAAACACAGATTTTAAAATACATAATATGTATACAAAAGGTGTATCAGCAATAAAGAAAAAAATGAACTTCTTTTTCCCCTTTTAGAAGTTTCAAATCAATTTTACTTGACATTCCCCTTCAGTAAGCTTGCTGACCCAGTGAGAGGAAGAGGGATTAGTACAGGCAAGAACAGGAAAAGATACTGAAGGTTGAGCAAAAAATAACTTAAGCTTTTGTTGCGTCTCCCATGATTGCTGAAAGTGAAATATGAAACTCTAGGGTTTTTTTAAAAAGGAAAAATAAAAACTCTAGTCACCATGGTATACAAGCCGTTTTACACCTTATTATGTATTTTATCTTGCAATTTCTGTTAGGTAGGATAATACTACTGTCACTATTTTAAATATTGAGAACTCAAGGACCAAGATGATGAATAGGAAATTGTTGGCAGAGGAGTAAACCAAATCTGTGCCTCACACATCCTCAGCTAGTTCACTAACTACTGCACAATTCTCAAATTAATTATTTTTGGAATCACGAGTTTTAGTAACCCTGCCTCATGACTTCAGAACAATACTGAGTCCTGCAGAGAGATGTACAAATGCATATGCTACCAAGTGTTCAAAGGATATGGTTCTTAAATTCAGTCTTTTCTTTTGAATTATATTGACCAGGAACTCAATTTTACAAGCCTTCCTCAGGGTACATTAGATAGGAAAAGAACAGAGACTGCTGAGTATAAACTCAGTGACTACATCTTTCCAGTCACTGCTCTGAATTTTCAAAGTCCATGAGAAGGAGCTAAGGAACAAGAGATTGAAAATAATAGCTTACACCTGATATACAGCTGCATGCAGCTGAAAGCTTAGATTAAAAAAAAAACAAAACCAAAAACAAACAAACCAACACTGATTTTGGAATAAGCTTAAAGGAAAAAGGATGTCCAAAAGAACAGTACTGAAATTAGGATCACATGAGAGACAGACCCATGAGGTTCTCAGGTCTTCAATGGTCTTGGTTCCATGCCAAAAAGTTTACAGACTCCAGCAAGTTAAAATGCCTGGAGTTCTCAGGTCTTCCAAAGCTGCAGAATTTATAACCAAAAACCTGGACACTCTGACAGTTGTCATGCACATCCTGGCACCCTCCAAGCTGCAGCCTGAATACAGTAAATCCAAAGTATTCTGCCGATCATGGGATTGGACACAAACATGGTCGATTTCAAGGACAACTTTGTGTGGTAGACAAGTTTTGAAATCTGCCTGTTTTTTTTGAACCAAATAGCCCACGCCATATTTAACCTTTGACACACTTCCATCTTCCACTAAGAAAAGTATTCCATTAGAAACAGCCAGAACTACTGTAACTTCAGTTTTGGAGTCTCCAGTCGCTGATCATAGCTTCACACATTATTTAGTGCCTATATCAACAGCTTGTTTGATATAAACACTAAAAAAGAATCACTGCCAAGCATTCAGGGAAGAGTGGAATGCGCACTTAGTTTCCGTACTAGCATGAAGAGCAGCCATTTCTCTTATGATCAGAGAGCCACCATTTCCTTTGGTGCCTAGTGGACAGACAGCTGACAGAGGGAGAGATTGGATTAATTAAGAAACAGGCTTACTCACAGCTGGTGCCTGTGATCTGACTAGCAAACAATCCCAATATTTTGTAAGAGACAACAACCTCATGCCCTTCCATCTTCACCTTCTGGTGTAACCAAAAGCATCCGAAAGGCATCATCTGATCCTCAATTCCTCCTGCAGAAGAAAGCCAGCTCCAGAGGCCAGGTAAAAGGATCTGAGATAGGTAAATATGCATAAAGCATAAGCTGGAAGGAAAACCAGGATGCTCAGATGGATTTTTGGAGGCTGGACTCCATGTTCTGGGACTCCACCTAGCATTGGCATGGCTGAATTTCGTAGGTTGCAATACAGGATGTGACCAAAAGTATGTATTCTTTCACCATCTGTTGAAAACAGGTAGGGCAGTGATCATTATCTCTGTGGGAGATATTCTCTGCTAATGGGCCATCTGTTAAAATCAGGTGGGGCAGTCATCCTTATCTTTTCTACAATCCATCCTTCCTCCAGGAAGGTATCCTCTGTTAATGGGCCATTGAGTCCCACTGAATGACTGATAAAATTACATCATCCCGTTGGGAGATGCTCCAGCCAGGGGGAGGAGCCATGCCTTTCCTACCTAGATAAAAACTGAGATCTGGCACACCAAGGCAGCCTTTTTCCACTGGATTCCAGAGGAAAAACCGGACCTTTCCACAGCATCACTGGATCTTCGGAGGAAAACTGCACCCTTCTACAGGACCACTGCTTCAACTGAACCCCATCTGTCACTCCAGGAGGACTGCAGCCACCAACACCCTGACTGACGGGGTGTCAGGTTGTATTCTGACTCTGTCAGTGTTTTTGGGTTTGTTCTTTGTAATACTGTATTTCTATTTTAATTTTCCTAGTAAAGAACTGTTATTCCTATTCCCATATCTTTGCCTGAGAGCCCCCTTAATTTCAAAATCATAGTAATTTGGAGGGAGGGGGTTTACATTCTCCATTTTAAAAAGAGACTCCTGCCTTTCTTGGCAGACACCTGTCTTTCAAACCAAGACACTGAAGAAAAAGGAGGCCTTGCAGAGAGACAGGAGTGAGACAGCACTCCAGGATGCAGGAACTGTGTGAAGGAGCACCCCTAAGGAGGCACTGAGTTGGAGATCAGTGGGTAAAGAATCTTTTCTTACAGACACAAGAACTGAGTGTCTAGGCACCTCAATCCAACACCCACTGCCGTAAGTCCTGAAATCACCAAGAGAAATTACACTTTTTGACATTGTTACTGGAAAGGAAACTAATTAATCTGTTTCTATGACAAAAACAAGAGCACAGCAGCTCGTGGTTGCCTCTGATGAGTAACACTCCTTGCCTCCCCAGGATAAAGAGAGAAAAAAAGAGGTAAAATCTCTTTGAATGGCCTAAATTAATAGTTACTAGTTTATACTAGCATATACCAGTGACACAAGTTTATCCTTCCAATATGGAGTCCTCACTGGCTGGATGACCAAGAAAACAAGATCTTATTTTAAGATTTTCCACTGTGCCAAACATTCTGTCATTTGGTCCCTGGGATTTCCACTAAAAATCATTTACTGCTAACAATGTGCATGCAGCTGAAACTTCTCATTTATGATTTCATACCAGAGACAGAATGACATTCTGTCTCCAAATTGTACAGAGGAATTATCTGTAAATCACGTCAGGAACCTTAACCCACTGTGGCCAATAGCAGATGATGAGGTGATATGCTAATGCACAGGAGATATGGGGCATGCAGATTAAAGTGCAATATGAGGTCCAAAAGCTAAGAAATTTTGATTTTGTCATATCTTTACACCAGTTTTCCCTCAGGGGCCCTCAGACTGAGCACAAAGAATGTCTGAGTTTCCAAAGCAACAGAAAAACATAACAGAAAATGGAAATCCTGCTACCAACATTTAAGCTTTTAAATCAAAATATTCGCACTATATACAGGAATCTTTAGGGGTTTGGTTTTCACTTCACAAACATAATGAAATACGCAAGATCTGAAAGAAGCACTTCACCATCATAGGTTTCACCTTTAAGAACTAAAATCCAGGAAGTCTATTGTTTGTTTCTAAGAATCCTGGAAATCAGAGTTTTCTTGGGCTTGGCAGTGTACATATGTAGAGCAAGTCAACCTATACCACAGTCAGTCTAATATCCAAATAGAAAAATAAACATTAACAGCTGGCTCGGGAAGTAAAAAAAAAAAAAAATAACTGTTTTTTTTCTTTAAGTCCCAAAACTACCTTACCAGTCTCCCTCTAGCAGGTGACAGAAAATAGGAAATATGAGGGCAAAGAGAACAGCATGTGCCCAAGCAGATAGGCCTATCCTACCGGGCCTTGGAACAGCCTGTTTATGACATTTAGCTTAAGATTCTGTATCCCTTTTAATTACAGAGTGTTTATCTCATCTTCCATAACAATGAATACATTTTTCATCTCCATCAACAGCTAATCCTTAAATTCTGCTGAGAACTTAGCCTCAATATTTTAGGGCAGAGAGTTTCACAGATATGCATTATATTAAAATAACCCAGCATCTTCCTCTTATTCACTATAATTATTAAGCTTTACAGCTCTATCCTCTGTCTGGATATTCATCCTCATCCCATAATTCATTAGTTTGTAATCCCCTATTACATCCTATGTTATTGTCTTTCATTAAACTAAGCACTTTTCAGCATGTCCTATTATTGGAAATTCCCTGACTCCCTAATAATTTCACTTAACCATCTTAGGGTTTCTTTCTAATTGAGCTATGTTTCTACCATAATCTTTACCAATCTGCTGATGAAAAGGACAAGAATTTTTAAAGGACAAGAATTTTAAAGGACAAGAACTTTTAAAGACAAGAATCTTTTTAAAGGACAAGAATTAATGTTCAGATTCAAAATAAATTTAATCAATTCAATTTTGTATCAACACCTTATATTTATGAAAGTGAAGCTACTCAGATTCAACAGACATTTTTTCATCATCCCCCTTCTGCTTTTCTATTTCAGATTCAAAATTTGGCTCTGAAAATGTTGAACTTTTCAGAGCTTAACGGGAAAACCCTTGTAGTTTAAAATTGTATCTTACCTTTAGGAGGAAAGGAAGTTTTCTCACTACAGTGATTTGAGTCTAATACTGATTCCTTGTAAACTCACTAGGAAGACCACCCTCAAGAGAGTGACTCCTTGTAAAGACACTGACATAAGCTAAATCAACCCCTGGCCTTCCATTAATGCGTAGTACAAACTGCTGTCTCCATCCAGTACACACACGCAAAAAAAAAGAAAAATATGCATGCAGGGAAATGTTTTTACTTCACATACAGAGAAAATAAGATCAAGGGACCAGAAGGCTGCCAGCCAGAGGCAGGAAGGCAGCAGCATCACATCCCCAACACCACTGTGTGAGGAAACATCACAAATCAGATCTCCAAAACTATGCTTTAAAAATTAAAGACCAAAAAAAAGAAAGCAGGGGAGAGGAAATGAGAAGGGTTCTTATTTAACATCTATTTTTTGCAGAGGTAAAGTATAGGATCTGAGTGCTTCTCATCCACTCGCACTTTAAATGACAGTTTAGGTTTTTACATCTCCTATATTGACTACAGATTCAAGAAAGTTAGCAAATAGCCAGAGGTTTTCGACTATCATAAGAGATTACATCCCTTCTTCCTTTTGGATGGTGCAGCAGGATTTCATTAACACAATAACTTTTCTAACTGTATCCAATGTGTACAAGTCTCTTGAACAAAATCAGGTGGATTTTCTCTACATCTGTTCCAAAGAGGCTCTTTCACCGGCAGTCTGCTGTTTTGAATTAACTGACAGCTGCTGTCTATGTATTAGCAGAACTATTAAACTTAAAAACCAACAAATTGAAAAAACCATCATACAAATGGCTCCATGTGAAGAAAGAACCAAGAGAATGATGTAAGCATTCCTTTTTGAAAGGCAGCACACATCTCTGAAACCTGCTCAGTTATGCCATGAAGGAACATTTTTAAGCACATTCCTTTCACAATTGAATGAATTCCTTCATTGCTAAAATATTCAGGTTTTTGGCACTTAAACACAAACAGGTGTCATTCCATGAATGGGGACATTTAAAACCACTGTGTCAGGGCTGGCAGAGACCCAGATGTCTTCAATGGGCAAAAATTCATCACTAGCCCCAGCCTCCAACCTCAGACTCACTGGAAGTGGCAGACTGAATGCCTTACTGGAGCATCATCACCCCAGATGTCTGTGAGTTACCAAAAGGCTGTTTTCCAGCAGCACTTCTAAGCAAACCCCAGGTCCTACCTTCAGGTCCAAGAGGCACAGTTTTCAGAGAGGAGTCACACCACCAAATGAATTAAGTACCTGCCCAGAGCCAGTGGCCTCACAGATGAAGCTGGCATCAGAAAGGGCTACCTTCAAGTCACAGTACCAGCTTCATCTCTGCTGGGCCTCTAGTGTGACTCTCAGCAGAAATGTCTGGAAACAAGGGTGGGGTCAAGTCTCTACAGCTATTCAGTCTTTAGTCTACTCCTAGCCCTCCCTGACCACAGTCTATTAATTGTAACACCAAGCTATATTGCCTAACAATTCCTAGCACATACCTCCTTTTATCTTTGAAGGCAGATGTTTCTGAATTCATAAGAAACCGTTTTGGAGTAATTCAAGGTAACTGGAACATACCTTCATCACCATTAACAGCACTTCTCAAGTTCTGATCAAAGCACTGCAGAACAGCCACATTCCATCCGGCTGATTTGGGCTGGATTCATTTCTGTGGCTTTCAACAAACTACCACAACACCTAGCCTGAGCAAAATCCACTGACTCCTTCCTGTCTTGAAGCTCTTTAAATTTACAAAAATAATCGTATTTGACCATTTACATCTGCCCTTGCAATAAAGCTTATTTATCTTCACAGTAAAGTTTCTAGCACATTGTGTGGTAACACTCCAGGATGTGGTCAACTTCAACATTTAAAATAGGATGTGCCTGTAACGTAGCAGTCATGCAATTAATGCTTTTTGCTTTGCCAACAACAGAGTCAGATTTAAATCCCAAGAGCAGGCAGATATTTTAGCCACCCTACTCATCTCACAAGAACGAGGCTAAATGGTTCTCATCTATTCTGCATGAGATACAAGAAAGGGTGTAATAATGAAAACAAGGTAACCCTCTTACTATAATCCAGCAGGTTTATGTAACAGTGCTGCTTTTCATGAGCTTTGTGATCGGTGTCAGCTCTTGTTACAAGGGTGTGAGAAATTTAAAATTACAAAGGAGGAAGGAAAAGAGGGGGGAAAAAGCAGTTTGACATGACCCTGCCTGTCAAGTCACAAAAAGCTATCCAGCAGTTCAATTCCCTGACTTACAGTAGGAACTACTTAACTTTTTCAGTATATTCATTAACAAGCTTTTGTAAAGGCAGAAGTATAATGGGAAAACATCATTTTAATGACCTTATCTGCATTATGGAGGACTCATTTACACTGGAGAGAATGCTGTGTGCTAGCTGCAGTACCAAGCGTTCAGAGCCTAATATGGGTTGTAAAGAATGGATGCAAGCATGTTTGACTCTTTCCCAAAAGCCAAGCCCACATTCACTTCATTTTGTAAAAGTTTAATTGTACCATCAGTGTCTCTCAGCTATGAGAAAACCAAGATAGATACCCTTGATCAGCAGTGAGAAACTAAGAACGTTCCAAAAATTCCTCACAGAGGCATCTGGAAGGCAGAAAAAAGAAACGGTGTCTTTTGTAGGGGTAAATTATTTGTTTCATTCAATCTGCTCTGATCTACTTAGGTGTGTCACAAGTATCAGTAGCTATTGTATGAAATATCAATTGGCCTTTAGAAGCTGCACTTCATAAATTCATCATAGGCAGATATTTTCCATTTACAAATTAATTGGGATGCTGGCATTTTATTTCAGAAGCAACCAACACGATTTTTCATGTTCTACTCTGCAGACTGATTCAGGGGAATCTATCAAAAATACATGGCCATAAACGCTTAGCAAATGGTGGGCATCCAGATGGGTTTTAAACAACATGAATGAAACTAAAGGCTTGCAAAATGCAGTAATATGTAAGGGTAGACAGGGATAGTTTGGATCCAAATATGTCTTGTACAAGTCAAATTTGATGCCCATAGCAAGAATATGTATATGATCTTTCTCTCTTCTCTCCTAAATGTCCAAGTCTAGAGTAATTTAAAATCTAAACTAATTTACTGAAAAAGCTTTCCAGACTTCTTCCCTTCAGGAGAGCAAGCTAATAGTAAATCTGAAATAATACAATCCATTGGTAATGTTTTGTTTGTTTTTGTTGCTGTTTCAACTCTACAATCCCTATGTCTATAAAACAGATACATGCAGGTATGGAGATCAATGCCCGCAAAATGAAAAATTTCCTGGATTTTATCCAGCTGATGGGCTCTCCTTCTGTGTTATTTTTCTCATATACTCATTTCTTATGTTGCACTTGCCCCTTTCCAGCCAAACATTTGCTCAGAAGTAACAGTAATTCCTAAAGCCACTCAAACACTTTTCATAAGTTTTATGAACTCATCATCCCATACCTGAAACACAACTTTTCTAAATTGACCATATCTTACTCCTTTCCTCCCCCACTTCTGTGCCAATGGTTGTATTATAGGCCTGTCTTGTATAATACTTAGTGTTTCTATTCCAACAGAATGGAAGCTGTTATATTAAATGTTTATCAGTAATGGGGTTACTCCCTTCCACAAGCTGAAGCAAAGTAATTTGGCAGATACAATCATGAAAAGATTCTGTAGGTTTGCCACTTCCAGAAGAAACACAGTACTTGAAATACACAAGATTCCAACTAAACCTGACTGCATGAACTGCACTCTGAAATCCCTTATTTCTTGTATTTCAAGGATTGCTAAATTAAGTCATCTCAGCTCCTATGTTTTTCCCTTTTAAATCAACTTGAATGTTTTCTAGCCCGTACACTGAAAACAAAGTTTTGGAAACTGTAATATGGTAAAATAAAAAAAAAAAAAAAAAAAGAGAGAAGAAAAAATTTCTTCTCACTCCACCGGAAACAAGGAAGGGAAACAAAAAGCAACAAAATATAAATCAACAGAATCAGGACTTATGGATCTCTGAACATACAGAGGGAACAGAGCTGATTAGTTGCAAAATGCAGTTTCTCTTTACAGGTAATATTTTTCCAAACAAAATGATGCTTTGCACCTGTCCTGTAATTAGATGCCAGACTTATGTATTATGCTGAAAGAAAAAGAAAGACTAAGAATGTGTCTTGATAATTTCAAAGTTCAGTGCCTCCCAAAGAGTGCCTATAGCTGTTCTATAACACCTTTAGCTCCATTTATACAAGTATCTCGCTTTTATCCCTACCTACTCCATCTGCTGTGTTCCTCTCTATCAAATATCGATGATATCTGAGTCCAAAAGACTAAATCAATACCAAGCTGTAGGCAGGAAGTGGGGAGTGGGGAATAATGAATTCTTCCCCAAAAATTCTTCCCTAACAAATTGTTCCCAGGCACCAGAGCCTTCAAAATGTCTATCACAGAACTATCTTCATGCATTTTAAGCATCCTTCATATTAAGGATCCAGTTATTTTTATTTTAATAAAAAGAACAAATGCTCAAAAAACAAATAATCGGAAACAGATTTCTACAGTGTCCTGCATTCTCAAGCACTGAAAAGAAAACCCTCAGACTACTGAAGGCCTGACATGGTAGACTGCTACAAAGTTCTGTGAACCATATTCCCTCTCAGATTTCACAGGCTGGTCACCAGTAGCGCTTGCACATAATCTGTAAACCACATTTTTAAAGTAACCAGGAACCCTTCCAAATGAAAAAACAGATATACATTTTTGACACACATCTCTCAATACTGAGAAAACTTAAAGCACTGACTCCTATTATAGAAGAGAAAAGGTACGTGCTTAGGGACAGAATTCCAAATTAAGATACCCTCAAGAGATGCTATACACTGTTTGAAATAAAACTTCCACCTCATAAAATGTTAATATTAGGGCTTTAGGCAGACATTAAGGTCAGGACAGATGTGCTGCCTCACATGTAAAAGACTCTCACTTTCCAGAAGGCCAATAAATGCCTTTCAGTAACAGTTACGGAAGATGGTGGTACTTTGCTCACAAGTATGCAAGTTGGCAAGTCAAGCAACAGAAAGAAGTTGCTCAGGGGGGAAGTTGACCTGGATATAAGTGAAAAAAAATTCAGTGGGAGAACAATTAAACACTGGAACAGACTGCTTAGAGAGATGTTAGACTCTCCCTTACTGGAAATATACAAGAATCAGCTTGACAGGGGCCTGCATAACCTGAACCTGCTTTCAATAGAAGGTTGGACCACATGCGCTCCAGCATCTCCTTTCATCCTAGACTGCTGAGATTCTAACATTTTGTTCTAAGATCCAAAACTCAAACTGCAAAAGACTGACACTGAACTTCTTGGAGTAGCAGTCACTTGAACTACAGTTGCACACACTGAAAAACTGGCAAATTGAACTTGCTATCCCACTGATGAGGAGGGGAAAAAAGAGATGCTTGTTCTCAGTAGCTAGATTTGACAAATTAGGAACATTCTCATCCTATCAATTGAGTATCTGCAGATCATAAAGCCTGTCTGATCTGTGTGACTTAATTTGGTGGTTATCCCTTCTAATCTGTTAACTACTGTCTTCCTTTAACAGCAGAAATTTCTTCTTTAACAAAAGAAATGACACAACAAATTCCAGTCTTTGCCATCATCATGACCTGCTTCTGGTTTTTTTCCTACTGGAGTGTGAATTCCATACAAGAGTGCATTTGTCAGAATGAAGGACCTTCCCCAAGGAAAGGAATGTAATTCATTTGCAAAAAGCAGGGATTAGTAATTATTTAAAGGCAATCCATCTGCCCCTGGAGATGTGCTGGCTGCACAGATGAAGGGCTGATTTAATCTCTTCAAGAGTAAATTTCTGAAAGATCCTAAATTAAACTATTTACATGGGAGAAGAAAGCTTGATCTGTGAGCATAGAGATGGCAGAGTTTCTTTTGGTGTTACCACTATGTCATGACAGTGGAAAGCTATTTAAAAATGCTGACTTGACAAGCCAGTACAGTTTAAGATGCATCCATCTAAACTAAAAAAGGCAAAATGGTGCTACATCTGGCCACATACTCCAAAAATTGCTTTATTGTTAGAGCTTTTAATGGTTGTGGACAGTCTTGCCACGGGGCTGAGCCCCCTTAGATGTTTCACTCTGCATCAGACATACATGGTGCATTATTTTCCTTGGGATTTTGAAGGATTGTTAGTCATATTGTCTCTAACCTTCTTGAAATGAACTGTTCTAATGGCAAACATAAGCATATGGAAACATTTCCTTGCAGTGTTTTGCTTCCTTTGCTGTGCTATATCACAAGCAGCATAATACATGAAGAAGGCAAACAAATATGGTTTTGATCCTTGGGTGCTAATAATGCTAAAGAGCTCTTTTGATGGAACTGCTGAAAGAGCTAAAATATTTTTAACTTCCCTACTTCCAGTACTCATGCGACTATAAAACACAATTAATTCTGATGATGAAATTAAAGGATCCTAGGCACATACTTTGAAAGTGACGTACATTCCTTTCATTCTTACAGAATCTGAACGATTTTTATACTACGACATGATTTATCTTTTTGAGGCTCATCTGGGTAGCCATGCAGGTTGACAACAGAGTTTCTTCCCGTAGCAAGTGACCATATTCTATGTTAAAGCAGCATTGTCTGCTGTAACTCTAAGGAAAAAAAACTTGCTACAGCCCAAAATACCCAGGATATCATTCCTATGGATTTAAAAAGTAATAAGCAATTCTACCACTCATAACAGGATCAGATGCCCTTTAGAATTTTAGAAGTGTTATTTCAGCATGTCTGTACAGTTAAGTAGACACATAAGGCTGCTACAATACTTAAAGGAGATGAACACAGAGAAAATTAGAAGAATTTTCTTTTTAAGCTCCAAAAGAAAGAGGGACACTGATAAACTTAAGTAATTCAGGTCGATTCCAGTTTATCCTAGTGGCCTCTCGGTCTTATTAAAAAAAAAAAAAAAAAATCTCCTTCTTAGCTATAAATGAAGTTGCAACATGGCAACAGTAACAGATCCTGGCAATTCTCTTCCCCAAATCACATAATTTATTCTCACTCTGGATTTCTAAGGAAGTAAGATTTATGCATCCAGACTGTCTTCCGTGAAACCTGAGGGATGGGAGCAGGCAGGGTGCCTTACAAGCCCTGGAAACCCAAGCCAATGCTCAGCAGCATGTGTTTGGAGTATCAATAGCAGCAAGGCAGAACAGCATGCGAGGCTGACCCGGCGCTTGCATGAAGGAAGAATGGGCACAGACACAAGTGGGTTCACATTCTGGACACTGCGCTTTCACCCTTGCACAGCTCTGCCACAGGGGCAGAGGGGAGATCCTGCAGTCTGAGCAGGGCAGAAGGTGAGGAAGGGAGAGCTCTGTAATGAGCTCGACCATCCAAAAGAAAATCTGAACTCATTCACTCTGCTCTTGGCAGAATTTTAAACAGTAACAAACAGAACTGGAGCTGGGCAGTCACACCTTCAGCTCTAACAGTGTGTGGAGTAGCCTCAAGCACACATCACAACAGCAGCAGAAAGTGAATTTCTGGACAGTGTACTCTGCCCTTCAAGCCCCATGACCCGGACAAAGGCTTTAAAGTGGCCCTGCACAGAGGCAGGAACAAGGCTTGAGTGCCCTCTCTGCTCAAAAGGGGTTCTAGGACCACAGCTGCCATTTTCAGCACCTCAGATTGGCCTCTCTTTCCAATACTTCTCTCCCCACTTTGGTATAGGATATATGCTCCAAATAGCACACATTCTCCTGATCTAACAGTTCTCCAAGTTTAATCTCATTTTATTTTCTCTTTATGTGTCTAAACCCATCGCCCCCTTATTTTTCTGCTCTGAGGCTCACAATTCCCAGTTTGTTTTCAAAGCTCATTAAGAGATTTTTCTCTCTCCCTCTGTCATATCATTAACAGAAATGTTACACAACTCCACTCTAACTCCCAACCTACATAACTATTACACTACTGCTGATAATCAGCTCCTGTTTATCTTTCACCCAACTTTCTCTTCCTACCCAAGCGAATTTCAATTAATCTTCATGTTAGAAAGTAAACATATACCTACTTCCCTCTTGGTTCCCTAAAATCATTAATTTTGCAATTCTATCAAAAAAAGCAATTACATTGTCTGGCAAGATTTATTCTTTATGAACTCATGTTGTTATTGCTTACAATTCTGTCACCCCTGCAGACTCTGAGTTTGCATCCTCTTTTAATATCAGGCCCATTATTTCACCAGTGGTTATACTTTCAGGACAGTAATTGCTAAGAAAAACCTTGGCTTTGTTTTGAAGGTCAACATTATAGTTTCCAGTCCTCACTCATACTGACATTTCATTTTAGCTACCATCTCACAAAAACAACCATCACACAATAGTGGCATAGCAAACAGGCTCACCAAACACAAGCTATTTAAACTGAGGGGTAAGAAAGAGGGAAAAATCAACCTTTTTTTTCACATGCTCCCTTGGTCACTCTTTAACATTAAATGAAATTTTAACAGTCAGCCTTCTGCTACAATAAAACATTCAAGGATACTTTTTGCACTTGCAGAATGATGCAGGGTAAAAGGACCCCCTGAGATCACCTAGTCCAACCCCATGGTCAAAGCAAAGTAAGCTTCAAAGATCTATCATATTACTTAAGATCTTGTCCAGCAGAATTTGGAGAACTTCCAAGGTTGGTGATTCCACAGCTTCCTAGAGCAACCTCTTCCTAGAGCAGCACCCCCTGGAAAATCCTTTCTCCTCACCTCCATTTGGGACTTACAGAGGCACCAACCATGACCACTGCCTCTTGTCCTCCCTGAAGATTTCTAAGAAGAACCTGTCTTCTCTACCACACTCCCTAAGTAAAGTTATGAAAATCATCCTGTTCTTCAGGCTAAATCAGTCCAGCTATCTACATCATATAAACAGTATGTGCTCCAGACCCTTCAGAATCTCCTTGTGGCCCTTCACTGCATTTGCTTGTCAGCATCAACCTGGCCCTGGGTACAGTCTGGTGTGGCCTCATCAGCACTGAGCATCAGGAAACAAGAGATAATCTCTTCTCCATTGCTATTGTAAGGCATCTGACTGCATTTTCTCAATCTCAATTTTCCAGATTTTCACATAGCGGTAACTTTTAATATTGACTGTCCTTGCACTCTATGCAGAGGGTTTCTAATTACACTGAAAATCCAACCTTTGAATTGATGCATTCAGTAAAGCTGGTGTTTAATAAACCAGATTACAAAATTTGCACTTGATCTCTACAAGCCTGTGTATACTTTTAACCAGTTTTTTGCCATCAACCAAGCAACAACTGAGCAGGGTGAAAAGCAGCTTGATAAAGTAGGTAACACATGGAGGGGAAGACATTTGACCAAAGCCTTGTATTTGTATCCCAGTATTAGAAAAGCAAAGGCAGGGCTATTGCAGACACGATCATCAGCATCCAGTGAGGAAAAGCTGACTTGCAAGTCTCAAAGGTAGAAACAGCTGCCAAGCAGAGTGACAAAGAGAAGAGCTTGCAACAAACAGGCCAGGTAAGAGAAGACAGATAGGAATTCAGACCTGCAATTTCCTAGAAATGCAAATACCTGCAACAGGACAAAGACCAATAGTGTAAGGTGCAAACAGTGCTGTTATGCCTGAGGAAAAGTAGCACAAGCAGGCGGAAAGGGCAGGGCAGACAACAGCACACAGCTGTAGCAATTCAGTCAGTTCAGAAGGTTCATATTTTACTAAGCCAGGAAGTGATAAAAACACACAAAACTGAAAGATCTTCTCATATGTATCCTTAAAGCCCAGCAAGACCAAGCTTTACCTTGGCTGAACTCATAAACATTTTCTGTGCTGCTGTTCATATTAGATTGGGAAAGATTTCTCAATACTGGCCATATCACAAGGACTGTGGAACGTAGAGAAGACAAATGAGCGAAGATGGTCTGTTTTTTCTGGTTTTCTATGCTCTTTCATGATCCAAGAAAAAACAAGGTTAATACTGTCCTGGTACACAGCACAGACCAATGGCTCCAGTGGCAACAAAAAATAATAAATAAAGAGGCAATGCTGGCCAGGAGACCATAAAGGGACATGTATTGTACAGTTCTTTTGCTTTTCAGTTTCAGTTCAGGGATTTGTCTTAAGATGTATCTATCAGCCTCTGCTCTCTATTCTGCTTTAATAGTGACATCCTGATGAACACAGAATAGTTCTGTTATAGTTTAGGAGTAACATGGACTAATTTTACTCTCAGTATATTTATTGCATTCATCTAGTGGCTTAATAGAGAAGCTGAAAAAACAAGCAGTAAGAAAATAGGATGGCTTAAAACAATGTCTTTTGCAAACATCTGAGGGCTATTATGAAACAAAGGTCTATATGCTACGCATATTACAAGTTAAAGAAGTTTGTCTCTTGCAAGAGGCCAGCTGGTTGGAACAGTATCTTGGGAAGCCTGGCAGAATGCCGGTTCTGGCTCCAGGAGAAACAGAAATACACAGTCTGACAGGTAAGAGGGGAGTTCTTTGAGACCAAGAAGCAAAGAAAGTGGTATCTAGCCCTGTGACTATCTCATAAAAGAAAAGTATAACCTAACGTAGTTTTCATTTTCTTCACTTCTCGTACTTTCAAAGTCCTTGGAAAAGAAAAAGGGCTCAGGCACTAAGGGACATCTGCAAATACTTCAAAAAGATTTCCAGCATAGTTACACAACATAAGAAGTGCACTTGTATGGTCAGCAACACATTGAGTTTTTGTTTTGGAAAAGCTGTGCAAGGAACGTTTCTGTGCCAAACTTCACATGGTGTGTCATCCATTGTTTTACATTCCAGCTTCACAGTTTAGCATCACCAGGTGAGTCAAAATGTAAGTGGATGACCCAAAATCCACTAGAAGCTATTTTCAGATAAACACACTTTTATCACCTTTCAGCATTTGTAATGGTATTCTGCATGGTCAGCAGAACCACCTGTGTACTTCTCTGCAGCCTGCATTCATAATTAGATTAGTCAAGCCATTTTATTAGGATCATTTATCAGGCATCCATCGTGGAGTTCAGGCATCCTGTGTCCTCAAAAAGTTTAGTGGGGACAGACCAAAGCTCTTATTCAACAGCAAGATGTCAGAGATGGAGAAAGGCCAATGAGAAGTGCCAAAAGAAGACCAAGACATGTAAGTGCAAGCCTAGTCCCAGTTGCTAGCACAGGAAAACCTCTAAGAATATTGTGTTAATACTTGTCTGTGTAAAATATACCAAATTACTTGTGAAGTTCTTTGTTCTCAAATGCCCCAAACCAAAAAAACCTCATACACACCAAAACAACCCAATTTTCACCCCTCCTCCCATCAACAATATTTAAATTTCAGATTTCCAGCTATTCAGATAGAAAACGTAACTAGAATTTGCTAAGAGCTGCCAAATCTGATAGCCTCATTAAGGCAAGGCAATGCAGGTTCACGTCTCCACATCCAGGCAGTAGCAAACGCACATATTCCAAGTGCACACATATACTTACATAGAATATCACAGAATCTCAGAATTGTTGAGGTTGAAAAAGACCCTGAAGATCATCAAGTCCAACCATTAACCTGCCACTGCCTAGTTCACCACTAAACCATGTCCCTAAGTGCCACATCTACACACCTTTTAGTTGCCTTCAGGGATGGTGACTCAACCACTTTCCTGGGCAGCCTGTTCCCATGCTTGACAATCCTGTCAGTGAAGAAATTTTTCCTCAAATTCAATCTAGACCCTATCAGGTGCAACTTCACATAGATACAGACAGTAGGCTTGATCCTGTGCTGCTTGCTGACTGATCAGGAAGGAAGCTCATCAGAGTGAAATTTGTACTATTTGCACACACAGACAACATGGATCCCTCCAATTGCTGGCCTTAGATGCTTGATCTGTCCAGTATCAGGGCCCTGGTCTCCACTCTTGCTGACACATGTGATAAACCATGAGGCCTGCAAAACCCCTCCTGTGGTTTGTGCTGTAATCCCTGGCCACGGCTCTACTTGCTGGCACTTAGACTCAATGCATCCACAGAGAAAAGGGAGCACCTCACCCACAGTCAGAAACAGAATAAGAATATAAGATGAACTGCAGTGATTAGACACTGGGCATGGCCATGGAATGGAATTGAATTGAATGGAATGGTTTCAGTCAGAAGGGACCTTTGGCAATCACCTAATCCAACTGCCTGAGTTCTTCAGGGCTGACCAAAAGTTAAAGCATGTTATTGAGTTCATGGTCCAAATGCCCCTTAAACACTGAAAGGCTTAAGATACCAGCCCCCTCTCTAGGAAGCCTGTTCCAGTGTCTGACCACTCTCTTCGGGAAGAAATGCTTCCTGATGTCAAGTCTAAACCTCCTCTAAGGCAGCATTGAAACATTTACTCTTGTACTATCACAGGATGCCAGGGAGAAGGGATCAGCACCTCCCTCTCCATTTCCCCTCCTCGGAGAGCTGTAGGGACAAGAGTCACCTCTCAGCCTCTCTTTTCTCCAAACTGGACAAACCCTCAGCCACTCCTTACAGGACACACCTTCCAGCCCTTCCACCAGCCCTGTTTCCCTCCTCTGCAGACATTCAAAGTCTTTCCCACCCCTCTGAAGTGGTGGTGCCCAGAAGTGCTCCCAGCACTCTGGGTGAGGCTGCACCAGCGCTGAGCACAGCGGATGATCTCCCCTCTGCCCGGCTGTGCTGCCGTGTTTGATTCCCCCCAGGACACGGTTTGTGCCCTCTGGGCTGCCCGGGCACACCCTGCTGACTCACTGAGCTGCTGCCCACCAGCACCCCCAGGTCCTCCCTGCAGGGCGCTCCCCAGAGTCCTGTCCCAGTTTGTGCTTGTGCCTGCAGTTACTCCATCCCAGGTGTAGGATCTGGCATTTGTTCCCGAGAAATTTCATGCCATGACCAGCCTCTCATGTTGACTCATCTTGATAGGTTTTACACCAACACCATAGGCTGACCCCTCTCCTGTGACAGTCTGGGGAGAAGTCAGGTCAGAGTGTTGTTCCTCTGCAGTACTTTGGGTTGGTTGGCTTCTCTCACCTTCTGCGCCTTTACGTTTATGACCCTTTTATCACATAACCTAACAGTGTCCTCTGAAATTTGGCATGAATGAATCCAAGGCTGCACTGTGCTTAACCACTGCACTTATTTCTCCCACAGAATTAATCAAGGGAAACAGGGGCAGGGCATACAGGTTATTATGAACATCCTGCAACTTTTGATAAAAACAATATAAGTCTTTTGTTAAACATAGACTTTAAAATTTAGAATTGCTCACAAAAATTCATATCCTGTCCTACACTGAAGTTATGGTGTGTGTATATATACACACACATATATTACATATAAATGAATAACATTAGATATGAATGAAAGTATTTTGCTGCCTGCTGCCAGCAGGGACACTAAAGAAACAAATATACAATCCCAGAGTTATTTTTCCAGTGATTTGTTCCTTATGAGATATATTTTGTAACTATGTACTCTTCAGCTAGGCACTGCCTTATCAACACACTTTCCCATGCTTTCGAAGGACTTGCTACAAAATTTCAAAGACCAAGTCAAATCAAGTATTTTCAATTCCTCCCTTCCTGTTGGGTTTTTTTGTTTGGTGATGGGAGTTGCACTTCACATAATCACAAAATGGTTTGGGTTGGAAGGGACATTAAAGATTATCTAGTTTCACCCCCCTGTCATGAGCAGGGACACCTTGCACTAGACCACGTTGTTCAAAGCCCCATCCAACCTGGCCTTAAATAATTCCTGGGATGGGGTATTCATGGCTTTTCTGGGCAAGCTGCACCAGTGCCTCATCATCCTCATTGTAAAGAATATCATCTTTATATCTAATCTAAACCTACCCTCCTGTAGTACCTTGAAAAAGAGAGAGGAGCAAGTGACCTCCTATATATTAAGAACAACATGAAAGAGAATCAGGTTTGCCCTGCAAGAGAAAAGGCCTTAAGGCAAAGGAAGAACCAGTTTGGAGTTCAGCAACAAACACTATGAACTGCAGAGCAGAGCAACTGGAAGAGACTTAGCACAGGGAGGTACATTCAAGAACAAGAAACACTGGGACTGAGTGAAGTATAGATTGTGGGTAGAGGATGAGCTTTTCTCAATGTAATCAGGGTAGACTGGAGAAAACTCTAGAATCTTATTTTAAGATACCATTCTGTACCAGCTTTCAAGCAAAGAGGACCCACATACCAACCCTGAGCAGAATAAGGTGTCTCTGTCCTGTCCTGTACATAGCTATTTATTCAACATCTTATGTTTGCAGTCTCTTTCTAGGTTTCAGTGTTTCGGTAACTTAATGCCATTGTAAATCCAAAGTCCTAAGTTCCTCTGGTCTTCTCACTCCCTGCAGCATCCTACCCTTCCCAGGTGTTGGTATTCGTATCTATTCAATGAGACCCTTGAAGAAATTGAGTTGACCACAAATCCTGTGAAAAAAAAGCATCAGGGCAGCTCCAGAAGGTACTAGCACACAGAGTAAAGAAAGCATGCTCAGGGAAAAAGGGCTGGATCACAACAATCCCAATTTGAGGTCAGTTTCAAAAGCTGTGCAAGCACAACCTAAATGTGTCCATTCTGGAAGATACACCTCCTGGATATTTTTGGGCAGCACGACACTGCCTATTATCCCTCCCATTTCATGGGTAGCAAAGAGATGTCAAGTAAATTGCCAGAGCTCTCACAGGAAACTTTGGCAGGAGCAGAAAGCTGAATTTAGGTTTGTCATGATTCAAGGAGAGCCTCGTCCAACAACTGAACTCTGTCACTTGAAGCTGTCTCTGCAGCAAAGAGCTGGAATGCTAAGAGACAAAGGAAGTGCTATTTTAAAGACTGGAAGCAGATACCCATATGAGAAAAGCAATTTTCCCAAAGTCAGATGTAGCTGTTGACAGAAACACAGGCAAAAATGATTTCAGAACTACAGAAATTCGTGTTTACAAGGCAGTCCTTGCTTAATATATAGTATCCTGAAATTGAGAGCAACCTTTTGTCAAAAAAATTAACCCTCGAAGTTCCTTTATTTTTATGATGAGGAAGAAAACAACAGTTCAACAGACAACTGATGATTATTAGAACACATTCTGAGCAATATTTCACTTCTGCTGCTCAGGCCTTGAGAAGACATTTTTTGGCAAAATCAGAAGCAGAACTTGCTGAATAATTTCCTATTAAGGGCACAGAGGAGAATAAAGTGGCTGTAAGTGCTTGTGCATTAAGTCACTCTCATAAAGTATTTAGGGTTTTTCTATATCTGTATCTAATAAGAAAAAGATGGGTTCTGTTATTTAGTTTAAATAAAAACAATAATACAGTGAAAATATCTCACAACCAACAGATGCTCTGAACTCCCACCTCTTAGAAGCCTAACAGCTTTTCCATTCTCCCCGTCACCTTTCTCAGCTTCTGATGATTCCCGTACTGCTCCATCTACGGTAGTGGAGACAGTGCTTCACCAGAGGCCTTAGATGCTAAAGGGTATAAGGAAGCAGGTTATGCAAAAAGTATCTATTTCCAGCACAGGAATGTGGCCTGTAACTATCCCATGACAGGGAGCTCAGCTCAAATAGAAAGTGTAAGCCCAAGCATATCAAAGCACCAGGAGCACTGCATCCTGAGATAGCAGTGGGAAACCGGGGCAGTGGGGGTGGGGAGGAAGGGGACAGAATGAACAAGCACTTTAGTCTAAAAGAGGAAAGGAAACACTAAGACAAGTCCTGAAATTTTATAAGGGAGTCTGGAAGGCACCTCATAGCCTTAGACTGAAAGATACAGCATATAAAATATCAGAAAAAAAGGTCACTGAGAAAAATAATTTAAAAAAAATAGCTACAGTGAAGAATGACCACTAATTCTTCAAGACAGAAGAGCAAATAGCACTAAAGCTCCTGGTTTAGCCTCAGATTCTTAAGAGATCTCAGAGCTGAACAGCTTTACTTTCAGTATGCAAAGGCAATCGGCACTCTACAGCTCTTTCACAATGAGAACTTATCTCAATATACATTGACAGGAATTACAGATTTTGAGGTGATCACATTTTTAAAAACCTATTCCTATATGTAGCTCTCCTGCAAAACTAAAACGAAGCAAAACAAACCTTGCATAGTCAAGTGCAAAACTGTTTTGAAGGTCACATCCTTGAATGAGTTATGAGCATTCAGGCTGTACATGCATCATAGAAACACTGACATATCTTCGTCCCAGTTCTCCCACTCTACTGACAACAGAATTACAGGTTTCCATTTCCATTTGCAGAAAATGGGAATCATGCTGCCCATGTAAGGACCTGCTGTTCTCATAATTTGATATGATCTTTCACATTTGAAGCCTAGAGAGCTCAGCTCCAATCAGAACAGGATGTTAGAACATTAACGAATAACTTGCACTTTCTCCAAATACTCTTGCTCATGTGTCTGCAAGAACACAAGTCCAGGTGAACACCACCAAGAAAAATGGGAAGTAATTAAGGAAATAATCCACAGTTAGAGGTTGCTTCCTTTCTGGAAGGACCTAATCATGTAACACTTGAGGATACAGGCCCTGTAAGAGAGAAGGCCAGGAACAATGCTCTGAATGCCAAGCCACTCAACTCCTGTCCTTGAAATCCAACATGATCCTTGCATTTACCACAGAGTTTTTTGCAATGCATAGCAAAATTCCTCACATAGTCATGTTCTTACTAATCACATTCCTTGGATCTTAGTTGTTTTTCTTCAGACTAAGGTTGCTCTGCAGGCAGAATGGCCATGCACTTAAAGTTGCAGTGGGACCTGCACCATGAACACAGGCTATAATTTAACACAAAGTGTCCGGAAAATATACAGAGTCTAAAACTGGGCAGCCAGAAATAAAAAGCTTTCTGAACTTCACTGTGTCCAACTCCCATGCATTATAATGGAGAAATAGCAACCCTTCACTTTCCCTCAACCTAGTGCTCTGAAAAATTAAGTCCTAAAATTTTATGAAGCACCCCAATATCACCACAGTAATGTCAGGGTAGGCTGTCTTCATAGCAGTGTTTGAATAGCACACATTAAAAAAAAGCAAAGGAAAAAGCAAAATAGGTGTTCCTTGGCTGTATGGTGCAGCACACTCTCCTTGAAGACAATGGGACGGCATGTTAGGGAACTGGAAAAGTGGCTTCACACTGAATCCACATCAGGCAATTGACCAGTCATGCACCTTAATCCCATTGTTCCCTTAACTTTCATAGAATCAGACTCACAGTCAAGCAAAGCTCAACCACTCGTTTAGTATGTATGAAAAAGCAGTATGAACATATACAAAAAGCAGTATGAACATATACAGACATCTGCTCAGCAGAAAGCTGTATCCCAGTTGCAGCTATGCCAGATGCTTCATGCCACAGCCACAGCTGGGAAACAGAAGAGATGGCCTGTAACTGCTTCCCAAGAGACCAGCAAAGGAAAAAAAAAAAAGAATACCTCTCACTGTTCTGTGGGAAATATTTCATGTCTGCCAGACCTCACAGTAATTGCAGAAATACCTACTCACTGTCCAGGGCTGTGCCCTCCATCTAAGTATTTTGCACAATACCCGTTTCTAAAAGCGTCCATGGCTGAAGGCTCTGCACCTTTCTCAGACTGTGCCAAGGCTGTCTTTTCCCTGGTGTCACAGCAACCACCACAAGCTCCCTTTGCTTTTAGCTTCTTGTCAGTGCTAAAATTTGGCAGCCTCAGCACTACTCTTTCTTCCCTACTTAGTATGTAAACCAAGTATAGTTTATTCTTATTACTATATTTGCTTTTAACACCTTGTTATATGAAAACAAAATTGTAGTGTTTGTACAAAGTCTACTTGTAATCCATTGCAGTCCTCTCTGAAACACATACGGTTAATTTTTGGGCCACGTAAGTCCAAAGGAATTCAGTCTCCTGGGTCTCTTTCTGCATCAGCACCTCTGCTGACACTGCAAATAGGTACTAGGCAGCAAAACTGCACTTCTCCTCCACAGTGAGTCTCTACTCTCTAAGTCCTGGTTGGGAGCTCACTTCTCACAGCCCACCAGAGTTATCAGCTGGCAACAGCTTTCAGACCTTACCACCTCAGCTGGGTGCAAACAGCAGTATGGACATGGAGAAGCTGTTATAGATTATTACATATATGTCATCTGTCCTGGAATTTTTTCTCTTGAACACTGTGGACTTAGCGTTGCTCATAATCAGCATTACTTCCACATCTATTTTATCACAGCAGTCTCTTACTTCAGTACACGGCCAAGAAGATCACAGGGGATACAGCTGAAGCAAGCCTTAAATACAACAACCTTACCACAAAATATATTAAAATAGAAAGTTGGTTTATCCCGTAGGACCTTATCTAAATGCTCACCAGACTGCTTGCATGAGCAAGGCAAGGGGAGAGGGAGGAGAGATTGAGAGAGAGATTCCCTGATGGAGAGACCACCCATCCAGTATTCCCTTTCACAGCTGCTGTTGTGCAGAGGTTCCTTAGGTTTATTTCACGATGACAAAGTTTTGGGTTTATTTCAATTTTTTTTCCAGAAGACAGATAGATGATATTTATGCTTTTAGCTACAGCTTCTTACAAAATGATGTAATCAAAACCTTCCCAACCATTATTTATATAATGAAACAATGAAAACTAAGTTCCACATTCAGAAACTGTACTGACTGTTGCTGAAAAAACCCCACATTGACTCCAAGGATGCGATATCATGGCAGTTGTAACTGAGATGGATCAAAGCAGCTCATCTTTTATGGTCTTCATTTGCAAAGGACCAAACATAACTGGATTACTGAAAATGCAGTACAGCTCAGTGTAGAAAGACATTAATTTTCTTTGCCTGGAAAAGGCTCTTAGCATTTTCCATGTAATTACACCAAAGAGCAAGTCAACTGTAGGGCTAAAAGGGAGCAAATGTGAGGAGAAAAACAGGAATAAACCTTGAGTGGGACTTGAACTTGGAAAACAATTCCAGCATGTTCAGAATGAGCAACACCACTTTCACCTCCTCTGATGAAAGTTCACACTGCTCAGCTCTATAAAAGCATTTGAAACAAGAGGGAGGAAGGGAATCACAGCAGGATTGAGAGGGAATGTGTATTGCCTCTGATGAATGGCACAATGCCCAGGCAGCTGCTGCACAAATGCCAAAAGTGGGACCTTTGTTGCTTCAGCTGGATCCCTCTTGAAGTTTTGAATTACAGGCAGATACCTCACGTTATGGGATTCTGCTGCAGCAGAGCAATGCAGAGACTGCTTGCTACACATGTCTTTTCCATTCTGAAACTGAAACCCTAATGGGAAACCAGCCTCTCCAAAAGCCTCACAGAACAGCTAAGAAGTATATTTCAGCACTTTTACAACCAGACCTTGCAGGAATTAACATAATCCTTGTTCCTTGAATCTTTGTTCATCTTTCAAATGCAAAAGGCTGAATGCAGACAGTTACATTTTAAAATCAAAACCCAACAAAAGCAAAGGTGTGCACAGTAACGAAAGGCAAATGAATTCTTTAAAATTTTCTTGGCAGGTACTCGCTGCATTTCAAGCAAGAGCCATGTAATTTTCCACACAGTAGGAAAAAGAATGACTCATAGAATCACAGAATTTCTCAAGTTGGAAGGGACTCATAAGGATCAGCAAGTCCAACACCCTGCTCCTCATAGGACTGCCTAAACTAGACCATATGACTGAGAGCCTTGGCCATATGCTGCTTAACTCTGACAAGTCTGATGCTGTGACCACTTTCCTGAGGAGTCTGTTCCTGTGACTGACCGCTTCTCAGTGAAGAACCTTTTCCTAGTGTCCAAGCTGAATTTCCCTGATGTAGCTTCATTTCATTTCATTTCATTTCATTTCATTTCATTTCATTTCATTTCATTTCATTTCATTTCATTTCATTGTGTCCTGTCAATACTGACCAAAAGACAACCAGGATTGTCCCATTTCAGGGAAGAATGTGGAACTTTCCCTTGCTAAATTTCATATGGTTGCTGATTGTCCGGCTCTCCAGGCTATCCAGATATCTCTGTAAGGCTTCTCTGCCCTTGAGGGTGCCCATAGGTCCTCCTCGTCAGCAAACTTTCTGCAGGTACATTTGATTCCAGTGTCCAGATAATTTATGAAGACATTAAAGAGCACTGGGCCTAAAACTGAGTTATGGGGAACTCTACTGGTGACTGACTGCCCAGGCTGATGTAACCCCATTTACTATAACCCCTTGAGCCCCATCCAACAGCCCTTTGCTCACTCCATGTCCTATATCTACATGCGTGATGAACAGTTTATCCAGAAAGACACTGTGAGAGACAGTATCTAAAGCTTTGATAAAATTACAAAAAAAAGCTTACTTTGGTCAACTAGGTGGGTGACCTTGTCATAAAAGGAAGTTAATCTGGTTAAGCAGGACTATCCCCATGTCAACCCATGCTGATTATGAACAATGACTACCTTGTCTCTCAATGCTTAAAGTAAATCAGACAACCAGCTATATCTGGAAGTTTAAGGTATATTTCCACCTCAAATGAAATTATTAAAAATTCCAAGTTATGACAACTTCTAAGATCTAAAAATTGCCATGCTATTAAAATACTTTTAATTAGACAGACATATTCAAGTATTCCAGGTTTGCTGTTAAATAAAGTGTAGAATAGAACTGAGTGATATCACCTTTGACAGCAGCAGTATTTTCTGAGAAGCTACTGTTCTCACTGCAGCTTAAACAACTAGTTCTGTTTCATCACCACCTGTGCTGGTTTTGGCTGGGGTACAGTTAATTTTCTTCACAGTAGCTGCTGTGGGGCTGGTATGGGATTTGTGCTGGAAACAGTGCTGATAACACAGAGTTTTTGTTGGTTTTAATTGCTAAGCAGTGCTTGCACAGCATTAAGCCTTTTTCTGCTCCTCACCTCACTCCACCAGCGAGGAGGCTGTGGGTAGGCAAGAAGTTGGGAGGGGACACAGCCAGGACAGCTGACCTCAACTGACCCAAGGCATCTCCTAGACCATATGATGTCCTGCTTAGCATGTAGAGCTCAGGGAAGAAGATGGGAATATTCAGACTGATGGCATTTGTCTTTCCAGGTCACCATTACCTGTGATGGAGCCTCACTGTCCTGAGGATGGCTGAAGACCTGCCTGCCCATGGGAAATGGTGGATAATTCCTTGTTTTGCTTCACTTGAGTGCTCAGATTTTGCTTTCCATATTAAAATGTCTTTATCTCAACCCGTGAGTTTTCTGTCTTTTACACTTCCCATTCTCTTCACCATCCCACGGGGAGGAAGCTGCTGCGTGGGAATTAGTTAACAGTTGGGGCTAAACCCCAACACAACCTCACATGAAGTTGTAGACTAACAAAGGGGGGAAAAAAAATAAAAATTAGCTTGGTTTCTTCCCAATTAAAAATACCCCAGACCTTGAAACACAGTGATTAGTTCCATCTTTATACTTCAACACAGTGACTAGCAAATAAACTTTGATATATAATAGATTCTTTGCCCTAATGGATATTTAAAATGCAAAGCATGTTTTTAGAAACATTATTCTTTAAGCCTCCAGCACAATTAATGTAGCCTTATATAACCATATAACAAATTTTTACAGTTTTAATTCATTTCCAGATTTCAAACCACATCTGATTTTACATAATCCTAAATTAAATATTACACCAGCTATAATAAGTAGTTTTTGAGGTTTTAACATACTGCAAAACACATGGAAATTGAAATTTTTAATCAGTGGACCATTCACTATATGATGAGAAGCAGTAAAACCATTTTCCTATTTCCCACTCTCCCAGCCAAAACTAACACCAAAGCTGAGACCAAATCTATTTTCCCCCAGAAAATATAACTGAATTAATGATGAGGGAAAAAGGATTAATCCAGATAAGTTCCATTTTATTTAATTTATAAAAACATTGGGAATTAAAACCACACTACAAAAGAAAAGCATTTTTCTCAACAGGTTTTGGACTTTTGGATGTCTTTAACATAGCAGAATGATAAAGTTTGCTATTCTGAAAGTAGGCAATTCTGCTGTGGACTTGTGGGTCTTCCATCTTAAAAATTCTCAATGAATTCAGAAAGTGCCTGAATTACATTAAAAAAAATATATGGATCTTCAAGTAATAATTTATTTCAAAATTAATTTGAAAGCTGTGATGCCACTACTCTCCAATTACTGAAAACATCTTTTGATGTTCAGCCAGATCTGAGTTTCTATTGTTATAAATGGCAAAAACACAGAAATAATCTTCCAAGCTTTCTTTAAGCAGCACAGATTAGAGAAAAAAAAGTGAAGCTGCTGATTCTTCCTTCTTTAGAGGTCACTCTACTATAGGTCACTCTTGCAACTGCAAGCTTTTTGCAGTTCTTTCACTTGTTTTATCAGAGTTGGAATTAAATTTATCTTGGGAAAATCCAGCACAGTTCCACAAAAGCCTTTAAGTCCACACACCTAACTTACATCATCTGAAGACTATATATTTCACGGTACATATTGCTGACCAGCAATTTTCTGGAAGGCTGGGAAAACAGAGCACCAGTGTATCAGTTTATATCAACACCACTCTGCTCTGGCAGATAAATACTTTAGGTTTACTTAAAAAAAATAGAGTTCTCAGAATTTGAAGTATGATAAATAAACCAAGGGATTGATGTGAAGCAAAAAAAAAAAAACAAACCCAAAAATTGTTAAGATACACCTATCACAACTTAAACGAGGAAGGTCACCTCAAACATTAAATGTCTGAGCTCTTATCAAAAATTTCTAGCACAACTGGGATTTGAATTATCAGTGTCATGCTGATCTGGAAAGAATTGCTAGCAAATAGCATCAGCTATCTATTATTCCCCTCTCACTGCACTTTTTCCCATTTCAATGTTGATGGTGAGTGAGAGGCAGCTGAAGGGGCAACTGTTTGTGATGCACTGTAGACTTGTCTTGTTAACACTGAATTTGCTCTCAGGGTCCTTATGTAAGGGAGTTTATACAGAGGGTCAAGTAATGGTACAACAAAACATCTGTACATCCGCCCTGCCCTACACTTCCTCCTCTCCCACTCCACTGCTCCCACTTGGGATACCAAACCAAGCCTTATATCAAAGTGCCACACAGCTGTAGGCTACTAATAGGTAACTGATGAGGATTAGGACCTGGTGAGCCACAGCACTGCTGAGTGATGGCTGCTACTTCTCAGTTTGTCACATCTGGGCTTGACATAGGCCATCTCTCAGCATCAATTCTTTGTCCTGTTACTGCCTATCCAAGCTCTTTGGTTCAGTTACCTCTTCAACCTGTTCTTAACAGCAGATGTAAATTGGGGAAATTTTAATCTTTTTTTCCTTAAGTCTTTTCCATAGTTTACTCATATTTTTGATCTGGTCTGTCACATAAGGAAAACCAAGTGCTATGCTGGAAAAGCCAACCTGTTTGTAAGGGTGAGGACAAGAGAAGTGACTGTTTCTGTGCCTGTCAAGTTCTTCCTTTCCCTGCAGGCCCCACAAACCCTATGCCTCAGCAGACAGACCAGCCCTCCTACAGTCAACCAGAAGACAGTCTGGATTCCTACAGCACAAACAATGCCCACACACACAGAGGAAGCTGGTTTCCAAATAGGATATGGTCAAGCAAACAGTCTTGGGTTCAGCTTGATGCTGGAGGTGCACACACTCAAGTGCCACCCATCAGGTGATACTACTGTGGTACTCTGTATACACACAAGACCTCGTAATTTTCTACTTCTGAGCATCTGTGTGCTAGAAATAATGATATCCCCACCCCCACCACAGACAATGATTATAAATAATTACAGCAGGTTTAGCCATGAGTCAGTTCAGATCCAACTGCCGGCTATGCTCTTAGGCAGTCTATATGAAAGGTTAACAGTGACAGAGGTCTCACCAAATTTTAACATTTGTATGAACTGTTTGATCATGTAAGGACACTTTGAAATAAAAGATGCAAAACCAATACAATTCCTCTACAGAGAGCAACTCCCAGTTGCAGTGTTATGATCTATGACTTGACAGCACTTCATCGTCTTGTGCAGAGTTTTTCTTCTCTCTTTTTTTTAATACAGTAGCATGGTTTTATCTTTAACAATAGACTTAAGTAAAACTAAGTAATTCATTTTCTTAAATGGTGCTGCGTTGTCAGCACCCTATAATTATTTTAGTGTATGAATGCAATAGTTGAGAATAAAAGTCTCAAATTTATGCAATCTTACAGCACCTTTGGCATAAATCATATGCTCTCAGACATTTTGCATGATAATTTGGCCTGAACAAAGCCTGCCAGCTTTTGAAAATGCCTTGTGTTATAGACTACCCAGCAGAAGATTTGCTACATTTAATGTACTCCTATCAGCCAGCACAATGCCTTTAAATTAAATATAAATTATCAGAATAATAAATTCCAATTAAATCCAAACTGCCAGCCAACCAGAGCAAAAAGATCTTACCTTAAAACAGCTTATGCTTGTAGTCCCTATTACTGTGTCATTCTTCCCTATAATTGCCTACCTGCTACAGGAGAGTGTACAATTGCATCACATTCCCCTCCACATAGAGCAGACTAACCTTTAGGCTTGTCTACTGAGAGCAGAAAACCTAAAATCCTGACATTCCCAAGGTGGTGTTTGTAAGAAGACCATGGCTTTCCATGCTTGGGGCTTCCATCAGCTACAGATATCCCACCCTTTCAACCAGAAAGTTCCACTCTTAAGAGCTGAGGAATGTGGTAAAGCTTTTATCTAGCTCAGGCACTCAGCTGTGGGGAAAGAGGAGACACCTCACATGCTCAGAGCACAGATAATGCACAGCTTCCTATACTCGTGCTCCAACCACACTCCTGACACAAGCCAGAATGCTGCCACACTGCAGCTAAAACCTGGAGAAACAGAATTCTCTCAAACCAAGGCATTGCTTAACCCTGTTTAACCCATTTTGTCCTTGCCCCAGCACAGTGCTGTAGAAGGTCCTCACCAGTTTTCTGACTGATTCCCACAACAATCCTTAGAAGGATTGAAAAGTCACAAAAAGACAGTAGGTATTCAAGATAATGACTCTGAAGAATGTGAACTACCTAGCATTTCTCAGATGTTCTATCGAGTTTTTGAAACTGAATAACAAATAGATGATTTGGGGCTTTTTGAGAGAAAGTGTCAAAAGAACTCTTCAGAAAAAACATGGAAACCTCTCCTCCCAAGTAAAACACGGATGTGGTTTTGGCAGTGGTCTAAACAGAGAATACTGGCTAACTTTTGAAATTTGACTGCTTTAAAGTTCTGAAATTCACACTTGAGGATAATTTGTAAAACTGTCAATTATTCACAATCTTGATACAAAATATTGTAATATAAGAAAAGGGAAATATATTCAAGTCTTTAATTTGTTAAGTGCAAAAGTTCAAAAATGTTGCCCTAAACGTAGCTCTATTGATACAGTTCATTAGTGCATCTATTTTGAATCAAAAGAAAATTTAAAAAGAGTGGTTTTGGGGATGAGACAAAAGACTAGAAATTAGACTAAATAAATTTGTGCAATAGTCTTGAAGGGAAATAAAACTTTAAACTCAATTTCCAAGATTACAACTAGCTTTTATACTCAGTAACAGCTCTGCAATTTTTTTCCTAGTTAAACTGGACTCCTTGTTCTTGATACAACAAATGTAATTTTTGATTCTGGCTTTTGTGGTTGAAAAACTGGAATCGGGGAGGCTGGGAGGGGAGGAATAAAGGCTTTTGGGTGAGATTCAATCACTAAACCTTAATAGAACCAATGACTCATGCAGGAAACAAAGGAAGAAACTACTGTTACAATAATCCTACTTTAAGATTAAAACATAGAAATAAAAATCTCCCTTAATACATGCAAGGATAAAGTGATACTATGTACCTTTAAAACAAGGTAGAAATAGCACATTTCAACATATGCTTCTTTACCCAAATGGCACTGATCCATCATCATACCCTCAGCTGGTTATTCTTGGAGATATACTAACACTCAAAATAAAGAAGGCACTAAAGTTCCTGAGAGTGACAGGAAACCCAGCAGAGTAAGAAATTTTAGACAGAGTTATTTACAGATATTTTCCTGTGAGAAAAGAATGGTAAGAATGTAGCTTGAACATTAACAAATCCACTAAAACATCAGTCTGCCTGGTGGAGTCAGCAGATTTGGTGGGGGATTCAGTGGGGCTGGAAATTCAAACTTTAGCTTGTAATCAGAAAAATCCTACTTTAGAAATTTGAACCAGCAGCTAGAAACATGTAATATAATATAGAGCTCTCCTAAAATGGTACCCCTGGAGGGACCTTATACTATGTGAAGCATATTTACCTAAAAAAAAAAAAAAAGTCAATGACACTGAAGCTCCTTATTATTCTGCAGGGACCTATTTGTAAGTGAGTGACATGGAAAAATCCACAAATCTGCATTTCCTTCCTTTCCTTTCCTTGGGAAAGGTGCTGCAGATCATGTGTGCAATTCCTCCATTAGGATGCTGACAGAACAGAAGTTTATAGAAATAAATTTCCAACTGAAATAGTCTAGTCTATTCTAAAGATACACTCGTGGAAAATAAATTAGGTCAACTGAACTTTAAAACAACATCATTCAAAACGTTTATTCAGATTGCTTATGAAGCAATTATGCAGAATGCTTAGGTAACAGTTTAAATGAATCAGTTACTAGTTGCTAATGTCTTACTCCCAAGTAGGAAGGCACTTCCAGTGTGGGATTCTACAGGAGATCCAGCCCATAATCCCAAACACCCAAGAAGATCTCTAACTTTGAGGTTTTTTTAATGTAATTCAATTTGTAATTCAAATTGAGAATTTTTAAGGATGGAAGAAGAGAAACTCAGGACAACACAGGAGGCCCAGAATTGCTTCCCTGTTGTTTTAGCATAGCAGAGACATGCAAGACCTGTTTCATTATTATTCTTCCAAGGCACTGCCACATGCCTCAGGAACATCACTATGTAGCCCTGATTTTCTGGAGTACCAGCAGTTTTTCAGAGAACACTGACAAATACAGCACACCATAGAGCAACTGCTATGAGGTTCAGCCAAGAAGCAGCTCACATGTAAGCCAGTTTAGGCTTCTGGGAGAAAAAAATTTATTTATTAAACAAGCAAATAAATAATTAAGATGAAGGAAGAGATTTGGAGATTATTAGGGAATATTTATTTGGCAGGAGAAAGCAGAGAGGACTTGATGAGACTTGTAAGAGATAAGTCTATTAAAAACATTGTTAGCAGAATGAACCAATTAAGTCCACATCCCCAAAGCAAGTTGGCAATCAGTTTTCAACACCTGTTTTCAGACCAGGGCTTGCAGAGTTTAAACACATTGTTTAAAGCATCTCCCTAGAACCTCTAGGTCAATAAACACAAGGTAAAAATGCACTTTCAGGACTGCTTACTGTGAGCATTAGCCATAGCAGATGCGATTTTCAAGCAGCAGCATTCAACACCAGGTGGAGAAGAGCTGGGCATTCTGTCCTGCATGGAGCATATCAAAGCCACATGGCCAAGAAGTTGCAGACTTCTGAAGAGAGTAGGTCCCTCCTGACCAGTAAAAGTAAGAAACAGAAAGGTCCATCCAAGATAGTCATGAATCTACATTTATTTACCAAAAAATCACATTTCCTTTAACTCAAAATGTACTGAGCATTACTTATATACTGGGAGATAACACCTGCAGCCGCTCAGGGCTTCCTAGAGTCTCATAAGAATTTCCAACTAGGATCTCCTCGACTTACAGGATTGAAAGAATGCATCAAAGTAGTCATTTGAAGCATTTATTTCAGACTTTTTATTAGCAGGCACTCTCTAGCGTAGGTCGTCCTTTCTGAATAATTAAAATATAGAAAGGTCACATATAATCCTCATCAGCAGAGAAATCCAAGAGCCCTGAGGTGGAAGAAAACTTTTCTAAGCTTTACACAATGGAGTTCAACTGTATCCAGCAAGCATTCTTTCTCCCTAGGCCACCTGAAAGATCCTGCTTCCACTCTGAGCTACCAAAGTAAATGAGAATTTTGTGAAGCTGTATTTGCCACTGTCACTGTCTCTCCCTGAAAAATTAGCAGATGATACAAAACCAAGAAGACTGGCTGATAGGCCAGATGGTTATGCCACCATTCACGGGCTGGAGATATGGGCCCACAGGAACCTCATGAGAAGCGACAAAAGGAAACGCGAAGTCTTGCACCTGGAGAGGAATAACCCCATGCAGCAGGATGTGCTGGGGGCAGACCAGAAAGTGTCCTAAGCCCATGCATTATACTGAGAACTAACACTGCAGAAGGAGTTGCATCTACTATCGCTTTACAAAGGATTTAATGAAACAAACACGATAGAAAGAAAGAAAAATATCTAGAATTGCCAAAGTATTGTGCAAATGCCCTTGACATTTTTTGAGAGGGAAGAATAGAAGATGACAAGTCCAGTGAGAAGTATTTTGCTTTAAACTGTCTTAGTCTGTACAAAATAAGGTTGTATTTGCACAACACAATTCACAATATGCATCCAATGTAGAAATGAGGCAATGTACAACAGCATGATGCTTTCAGTGCTCAGGTGTGCAAACAGAAGCTTTGCTTCTGTGAGCAGAGATGTCCCATGACTTCATCCTATACATCCAAGGTCACATGGTTTATTTTGGCACATAGATACACACACGTGGACTACATGTGCAGGTACAAACTAACTCGGACTTGAAGGCCTATTTTGTTCCCTGGAATAAGTTTCTCCTCCCAGTGGTTGAGTAAGTTAAATTTACAAGCATTGTAGCCTGAGAAGAGTTAAGATCTCTCTTAAAGAGAACCAGAGGGTAACAAAGAAACACTGTAATTAACATTTATTTTAGGCCATTTGTGGGAGCAAGATAGAACCATGCTATGAGTAACTTACAGCTCCAAGCTGACCCCCAAGTCCAAATTAAGATGCCCTGCCATGCCCTGCAGGAGTCCATCAGAAACTCCAATCATGGAGGACTGTAAGGAAAGAGCAAGGGCACTACCAGAGTATTTTTGTGACGCCGAAGTAAATGCAAAATGGGTATCAGGCAGAAATGAAGATAGTGAGCAGAAAGTCACAAAAGCCACTGATTCAAAATGCACACAAACCTAAAAATCAGATGAACCGCCCCCCCAACAGATATATAGATAAAGTATATTAGAATGAGCAGTGATTTCATACCTGAAATAGTTTTTTAGGATAAGCCATCTAATATATGATACAACTGTGACAGTCAGTGAGTGACATGGCACTAAAACCGCCAAAAGGAATAAATACCATGGCATCCAGTGTTAAATCAAACGGTGATAAGGCTAACTATAGTGCAAAAGCATCTGAAAAGCAGACCACAAGAACAAAAAGGCTTAACCACTTTCTACCAGCAAGTCTGCAAACTTCATCCTTCAATATTTATGCATCTTATGTGTGCCTCTTACCAAGGAATTGACCCTTGCTGCAATCAAAGGTGTAAGTACTGCTTTGGCTGCAGACCATCTAACAACAATACACATGCAAAGCACACAAATTACATTCCCCTTAGCACAGAAAGGGCTGTGCTGCTAATGGGAAACGTGGTATTTGGAGACAATGATGAAATTCTAACAGCTGCAGCAGATTGAAGGGTGGAGGGGGAAAAAAAAAGAGAGAAAGCAGATAGAGATGGGGGAAAACTGAAGGACTGGAGCCAAACTAACAGCTGGGTAAAAACAGCCTAAGAGAGAGGTATTTTTGGAGTTCCCACATCCTTTTCATCCCTTTTATATTTTACCAATTACAGCAAAAAAAGTAGGAGTTCATAAATAAACTAATCAGAATTGTTATCATCAACCCTGTCAGGTGATCATTCATCACATCATGAATCTTATTTATATAAGCACACAAATACACTGATGATAAGCACTACAGGAAACACCTTAACAAAAAAATAAATGCAAAGATGACTAGAAAGCCAAGCATCCATCAGTGTTATAACCGACACAGAGGTTTTGCAGCTACCTAATAGTTTAAAATTATTGAATAAAAGTAATTAAAAAAGAAGATAAATTAGGGGGGGAAATAAATTTTTCCACTCTATGTGGGAATGATTGGTATCCAAAGGTCAGTGAGTCTACTTATTCACTTTTCTGTAGATGGTGATGATTTTGGAGTGGGATTACAGGTCTTAAAGTCCATGTATGTGTTGTGTCAGCAACTGCAGTGGGTGTGTAATTGCTAGGAACTATAAAGCCAGCAGCTACTTGCTGGCTCAACAGGTAGCTAAGCTAGGTGGCTTGGCAGACAGGTATGCATGCGTCTCTGGGAGTCAGGCAACTAGTGAAATGGGATTCTGGAGAGATCAGGGTGGTCCTGGCCACCTTTTGGAGAGACTCAAATCTGGAAGTCACCTAGAAGACATGCTAGTGGGTGGACTCTACAGCCAAGACTAACAAGTGGAGGATCCACAATGCAGGGGATGCAGGAGTGGAGGGCTGTCTGTGCTTATCTGGGAGTGATGGGGTCTCTACCAGAAACAGGAGTGGGGCTGCAGCCCTGGGGACTAGTATGTTCAGGTCATCAAGAAATCCCAGGCAAATGGCAATTTTCTCTTTTTCTGCCTCAGGAAAACCAAAACAAAAAACCAGCTCCTACCTTTACAAGGAGACAATTTAAATGCTCATGTCACCTACAAATTCCAGCATGTTCCTACTATGTTAGCTTGACAACTTACTTAAGTATGAACAGAGGAAACCATCATCTATTGATGGGAGGGTAGGAATGGGTAGAAGATGGAGGACTTAACTCCATGGCTACTTTCATACAATCAAGTGTTCAATACTAGGCAGCATCAGTGAAATTACCTCAATTCCTTAGATTCACCAGTACACGTACCTTGTGTTGGCAACTTCAGTTTGTCTGTACATTCTGAAATTGAAGGGTTTTTATTTAATTCTAGTTTGTACTAGTAAACGCAGAGGGGTGGGAAGGGAGTGGAGATTCTGATTCTGGTCTCCAGGGATGTGAAAAATGAGCTTGAAAGACTGAGCTTTAATGGGAAATAAAACAAAGGCAAAATAGCTTTAAAATCAAAAAGGATGAGTGGCAGAGAAAAAAGGACAAAGAATTACTGGGCCCACATCCCCTTATTTCCTGTTTCCCTCATTTCATACAAACACCAGTCTTTCTTCCACCATACTGCTGGTGCATCTAAATTTGTGTGCAGAGGAACAAATAATTTAAGTAAACAACATATATATATTAAAAAAACAAACAAACAAACAAACTTGAAGGCATTCTTCACACGGCTCAAAAGCAAAAAGGAAACTGGCTTGGGTTTTTTCCTCCATCCCTTATATTCACATTACATTTTTTATGTGAGCTTTGGAGCAGACAAAGAAAGAGCAAAAAAAGCAAGCTTAGAGGACGCCATCCTTAAACACATTACCCGTAATTATTTTGTGATTTTACACTTACTTTTTATTGAATTGATTCTTCTCATGCATGCTTATAGGCTAAGAAGAACAGGCTGCAACTAGAGTAACAGCAGCACATTTGTTCTTTGTTCTAAAGGGAGCAGGATTAGAATAATGCATGCATGTTTTTCACCACCACTCCTTTTTTTTTATTACATTTAATTACAGTTTCAGACTATGCTGCCCTGTCCTATATATATACACTTACGCTACATGAACAGACACAACACCTCTTTGTGTTGCTCTAAATCTTGGGCACTTGCACGCTCCTGATCAAACAATGAGCTGGCGGGAAAGGGAGCTGATCTTAACTCACTGAAGAAAGAGTTCAGTGAGACATAAAGATGCACAGTCGGATTTTTTTTTCCCCAATCTAAAGTTATCAAAACAAGGCTCCAAAGGAGCCACTGTCTCACACAACACAGTTTGTTTCAGTGCATGTTTGTGTTTTTGTGGGACAATTTTTGTTTTCATCTTATTAATGCAAATTGTACACCAAAATGCTTTATGTCATTAGTTAGGAGTAAACAAAAGCAGGAGGCACAGGCAGAGGGTACCTCCCAGCTGAGCCTGGAAATGAGAGAAAAACTCACTGGAATGAACAGACAGACTTCAGCAGTGCAGAGGCAGCACCTGTTGCATTGACAGTAATTAGACTGAGGACCTGAGGAAGGGAAAGGATAGAGCCTTGAGGAACACAATGCCAAGGGATACTCTCATCTCTGAATCAGCAGGTTGTTACAAGTTTTAAAAGTAGGGGAAATAGAGTAATTCCCACAAGAATGACAGCATCTGAGTTGTAGAGACAAAAACTTGTGCAAAAGCTTTTAAACAAGTGCCAACACTCTTTTTCTGCATACAGGCTACACAAAGTTATAACAGAAATATACAATCCCTAGTAACTGGCTGCATGAGAGGAACTTCATTTTGTTGAGTTGCATATGTCTCACAAGCAGCATCTCATTTAGCAGATAGAAATACTGAAGCAGAGGCTGACAAAACTACTGTACCATCATCACCAAGCAGTTCTAAAAACTAGGAACAGACTTCCCCACCCCGAATATAACCTTTTGTATTAACTGCTGCCTTAGATAGCCAACACACTCCCCCTAGTAAAATGCTCTTTGATGCTGAGAAATGCTGAAGATTTCTCTCCCTCTTCCTTCACTCTCTGTTCATGAAGTTTCCTGATGTAACAGACACTTCTCAAGATATCCAAGCAAGACTCGGTCGACCACCATCTGGAAGGCAATCATAAGCTCCCTCTAGCAAATGAATATGAATCAGAACATGAATCCCACTCCTGTTTTGCAGCAGGATAGGAATGCACAGCTGTTAATACATCTCATTTCAGAGAGGCATCAGAAACTTGACATTCATGACCACCCCAAGCACATTCTGAAACTCTGCCCTGCTCAGGTCCTCTCTGGCAAGAGGCCAGGCCTTGGTGGTTGGGACCACTGTGCATGAAATGTATCAGATGGCATATTGCCTTTTGTCATTTCTGGGAACTGGATTAAGCATGAGGACTGCTGCAGCACTTCATCTTGCTCCCACTGCTCTCCTACCTCAAATGGAGATGGAGCATTATTCTCTAGTCTTACAGAGATGTAGCCAACAGATAAAACACCCTAGCCTGCACTGTAGCTCTCTGATGCAAGCAACACTGAGTTATGGAATATGTGATGACATTCCACAGCAGGCATATAAATGTAGTGCAGCATTTTGAATATAAAGAAACACCCTAAACTAACTCCTTGCTGCCTCATCTTTCAAATCAAAGAGGTGTTGTTTAGCACTTACACGTTAGTAAAAGTCTTGGGAGAAGCTGCAATAACCCAGGTTATTAAAAACGAGACTACAAAAGACCCCAGGAAGACAAGAGTAGCAAGGTGAATAGCAAATAAGTTTTTAATTAGAAGTTATACCTTCAAATAAAGGTTCGTAGTTTCACAGGTCAAGTCAAAAACCAGGGCATATTGGCTGTGGGAGATTTGTGGCTTCTCTATTGCAACAGGGACTTCAAAGGTACCTACATCAGGTCACTCAGTGCTACCAATGCTTTGGGATCCCACATCTAGACAGGGAATGGTAATAAACACCCTTCTTTATGACACACTTCAGTTCTACATCCCAGCAAAGCTGCTGTCCTTGTTGCATCTATGAATTAAAGCTCAGGTAGTTTACAGGAAAGAGTGAGAAAAATAAGAAGAAAATGGGGCAAAGGGGAAATAAAGGTTTAGGTGGTTTTTTCATTCTTAGCTGTTTGACCACCACATTTGCATTGGCCTTTTGGTTTTTATTTTCAATAATGTTTTGGCAGTTCCCTGCTCAGCTGTAATGAGCAAGAAGCTGATGCATCATCTCTGTTGCAGACAAACACTGGGAAGTTTTGAGCCGACGAAAAGAGAAAGGTGAATGTACACTGCATGGTGGAGAACCAGCCACATAGTGACTATGGAAATGATTCCTTTGGCCAGAGGCAGGATTTACATAAGGAAGAGAAACACTACAGTTTAAATCAAAAGCTCAACAATTTCCACAGCTGAATGCTGGAGACTATTCTAACTAAAGGCATTTTCCATTTCTGCAGCTACCCCTTAAGTTATTTCATCTCATGCCTGAGCCTGAGTTCAGTTTTGGTTACAATTCAAAAGAAAATTCATTTATTATGTGAATCTTGAAGGCCTTAGTGTCAACAATTTAATTCTTTTTTGTTTTGCTTTTTTGTAAATAATGAAGTCTCATAAGGGTGCAAGGGTATCTCCTGAAGCTCTGCATTTTGACGCAGGATTGGAATGCTGGACTATAGCTGACATACATCAAAGCAAGTGACTGCACCAACCCATATCACACAGTCTGAAACTGCAGTCTCTGGATCTCCGCTGCCTCAAGGATCTCCACTTAGAGCTGTATTCTGCAGCACAGATCCAGCCTCATATGTACCAACAATTTCCAAGCCACAGCCTTGCCTGCAATGCCCTTCAACAATGCTTACAGAAAGAAATCCAAGAAGGTAACAGTAAGGCTAGAGTTCTAATGAGCACTAGTGACTGCATGGGCAGAGCACACTGACCACAAAGCACTACTTAGGCAAGTACTGCCATCAATAGGCCAATGAAGACTTGGGCTCATTTTGTCTACACCTCGGTTTAGACAATGCAGACATGCTGTCTGCCTCAATCCCACACTTAAATTAGCACAGACTGGAAATTTTTACTGTATCATCACATCAGCAAAATTCAGCTTGCCACTGTATATCTTTCCACTTAAAGAACTGATTTAAACTGCAGCTTCGACAGGAAACTTGCTGATATACCTCTACAAATAAAAAGGCTTACAGTATAATAAATAAGCTGCAATACTGAGTTCCTGTATGCTATTACTGCATATCCACAGTGCACTTACAGCATTATGCTTTTTTTCCCCAACTCTTACAGTTCCAATTTGTTTTCCATGATACTGAATGGCTCCTATTCCCAAGTTTGCTTTTTGCAAAGCAGCTCCTGAAATGTAATTCACTTGGATAACACAGTTACACTGAAGTAGCTTACTGACATTCCAACAAATTACTTATTTGAAGTCTGTACAAGCCTCCTGCTTTTCATGTTTCCATGATGTGGAAATGTCAAGTTGTTCTACCACAAAGAAATTCCTGTTTTTACAATTTCATCTTTCCTGAGAAGTTCTGACTTTGAATTTTCTCCCAGGCTGCCTTATACAGCTGAAGCATTAGCATCACCCATCTTCTTTTATCATCTACAAACCTTGAGTGTTACTTACCGACTTTAAAGTTAATTTATCTGCCCTGTGAACTTTAGAAACATGAACTTTGAACATTCAAGAAAGAAAATGGTGAAGAATGGCAAGACTGAAATCTAATAGTGAAGAAAATCCAAGGAAACTACTATTAGTGACATGTAACATCCATAATAAGATCTGGGCCATCCACAGAAAATCCTGCTAACACCCAGCCACTCCTTTTCCCTGACCCAGACATGGCAGTATTAAGAAGTTTAGTTAATGGCTTTCAATTTAATACTAAAAGAGCTGATGTTCAGTCAGTGCAGAGCTACTCTACATAAAACCATTGGCAAAATAAACCAGCACTGGGTACAACAGCTGGCCATCAGCAGCGCCAGTGGGCAAAAATTGAACCTTTCCAGCAGAAGTAAGGACTTTTCATGTCCCTATTAAAAAGGTTAAACATGTCCCCAGGTATTCTGCTTTTCCCATGTATCTGATAGAATTTAGAAGTATCAGCTGCAGCTCACTGGCCCACCTTCAAATTCACGTGGTTGTTCATGGGGCAACTCTTATTTGCTTTCTATTAATAACACTACTTGCCATTAATACTGTACAGGCAGAAGTGAAGCAGCAACTCCTACGCTACCTACTGGCTGATTATATTAATTTTTCCTGAAGTCTCTTCTTCCACAAACTGGTCCTGGTTCTTGTGTTTGCTCTCAAATCCAATGGAGCGGGTATTCTGTGACTCAAGAGGTTGCTGAGCATTTCCTTCACTCTTCTGTTACACCTAAAAGCCTGCAAGGTTGCACAGCCTTCCTATTTAGACAAGCTACTACAGCCCTAACTATTGACAAATAACCCTTTTCTTGCATATTGCATTATGATGCAATTAGAAAGGGTCCTGATAGATCAACAGGTAGGAAATAAAAGGACGCAAATTAATTTATGGGTTTGCTCCGGGAAACCTCAAGACATCAATCAAATATTGGTAGTAAAGGCAGGCACTTTCTACTCATTTGGGAAGCTCACAAAACACAATAGCTGCAGGTTCAACATTTCTCATGCAGATGTCTGTGTTACTGCTGGCCCTGAGGAGCACATCAGCCACAGTCACTAAATACAGGAGTTTAAAATAGGGAACACGTCCATCTTAAATTTCTAATAAAGGAAAACAAATAACAGAATTTTCCCTAATCTGCTTTCCGCAGCTTTTCATCCAGAAAGTCAAGACTTCCAGAAAGCTGTTGCACTTTACCTTGAAGCTTACCTTCGCTCCATAATGGTTCTCAAGCTTTTAGGGCTTGTCTAGCTGGGTACAAGAATTCTCAGTGAGCTACGTATTTGATTTGAAGCACAAGAGTTGTGGATTCTCTCCTTCTGATTTTGAGGTGGTAAAGGGTTTAAATCTATACAAATCAGGGTGCTACAGTCCTGCATATGCACACATTTTAAGAAAGATTCCCAGCAGTCAGGGAGAGGAAAGAAGAGGGACAAAGCAAGGTATGCTTTGGGTTCAGTTTACACCCACCCAAGATGAATAATGCAGAGATCACTGGAAAGCAGAGGGAAAAAAAAGTGTCTACACTGAATCAGCTATTCCTCTGTATGCTGTTTACTCTTGATAATCAGGCACACAAAAAACATTTTTTTTTTTAAATCCCACTTAGATAATCAGTCTCTTTCTCATCAAAAGTCAAAATCATCCTGCTACCAAGAATATGTCTTTTTATTAAGATACAAGTTTAGTTTTCAATAAATTTATCTATGAATAGAGAGTAACTATTTGGGATTTGAGGAATTTCTATACTGTCATGAAGACTGCACTGAAATACCATAATTTCTCCTCAAGGCTCAGCTCATGCAGTCCTGCAGTGGCATAGGTTCAGATTTGTTTTATCAAGTGTTTCAGAATCAAGACATTATTGTTTCAAAGCCCTCCCTGTGAGCTCAAACTTCAACAGAAAATAACTCCCAGTGATCTCACCATAGAAACAAAAAGCAACACTAATTTTAAGTTTTTCCATCACATCAGGGAGGGATGACTTATGCTTTAAAAAATAAGTAGCAGAGTATTAAAAAAACATTTTCATCTTCCAAGCAAAGACATGTTTTACGTGAGAAAATCTATTCTCTAGATGATAAGTTGAAGAGTAATATAAAGTGAGTCTGAGATGTTGTCCAGACAAAACCTATTTCCTGACTAAACCTTCCAACCTGTATCTCAAATACATGCAGCCTCACAGGATGGTCAGGGAACACACTGATGAGACTGTATGTCCCAGGACATTAGAATTACTGTGGCTGGAAGCTGCACTGGATTTCTTAATGAGCTGAAACCAGACTGTTAAGAAATTACAGCTGAAGCTGTGGATGCTCTATTATGCTCTGGCAGCCAGTACACACTCTCTCTCAGTAGTGACTATAAAAAAATGTGGGAACTGGGTGGAAATTTCTTCTATCAGCTCCAGTATCTCTGCTCTGTACCTGCCTCCAAATATGCTATGAAGTTGCAAACTATTGGAATTATAGATACCACCAATTACTGCTACTTGTCTTGACCCAGTAAAAAGCCAGATGGAGGTCTAAGCAAGAAAGAAACAAAAGATAAGAGCAGCTGAGAGTGAGATTATTCTCAGCAATGTGTAATTTAGGTGAAGCCTATGAGTTCCTGGCAAACTGCCCATGAGAATACTGCTTAAGCCAAATTGAAAACCTCTGACCTATGGATGTTTACAGAAAGGCAGCAGTCATAGAGCAGGGATAAATGAATGGGACTTAAAAAATTAAGAGAAGAAAAAGCCAGGACCAAACTTAAAATTTTACAAATACTGTGAGTTTTCCTAGCTATGGCTGAGTTATCCATTACCCTGGAGACAGTTTGAATACTTAAGTATTTACTGATTTTTGAGTCAATCAGTTGTTCAGCCTAATTTCTGGTTAAAACAGATTTAAAAAAAACAGAAACTTTTAAATAATGGAAATTAGGCTATTTTGATTTTTTTTATAGCCTCAGACATACAGACTAATAAAAGATTACACAGATTTGATTAAATGCCCATCAATCTGGCATGTCCCACATCTTAATTTTAAGTAGGTGGTCAATAAGACAGAAAGGGAGGGGGGGGAAACCCCCACAAAACAGTGTCTGTTGTACTTATAAAAGCTAACTGTACTTACAAAAAGCTATTTTCTTTTGTATCCTTTCTTTTTTTTCCACTCTCATTTTTTTCCCATTCCTATCAAGTGGCCACGCTGCTGAGAGGCTAAGAGAATCTATGACTCGTATGCAAAGACAGAAAGAAAAAGAAGTATGTACAGCTTGGGAGAGATCTCAGAATAGTTTAGTTTGAACAGCTTCTACATGAACACTGTAGGGTTCTGTAGGGTGTTAATCCAATCTTCGGTGTGTTAGCTGTTTCAGGATTTTAGTAAAGCTTTGGATACCATCCCTCACAGCACCCTCCGGAACAAGTTGTCCCAGCTGTGATCTGAGCAGGTTCACACTGTGCTGGGTGAAGAACTGGCTGAAGGCCAGGGCTCAAAGGGGTGCAGTGAGTGGGGGGGCTACATCTGGCTGGTGACTGGTCACCAGTGGTGTTTTGCAGGGCTCAATTCTAGGAACAGTTCTGTGCAATGTGTTCATCGGTGATCTGGATGCAGGAACTGAGTGCACTATCAGCAAGTTTGCTGTGGATGCTAAACCAGGAGGTTTAGCTGTTGATTCTCTGGAGGGACAAGAGGCCTTGAAGAGGAATCTGCATAGAGCATTATCAAGAGCAAGTGCCAGATCCTGCACCTGGGATGGAGTAACTGCAGGCACAAGCACAAACTGGGACAGGACTCTGGGGAGCGCCCTGCAGGGAGGGCCTGGGGGTGCTGGTGGGCAGCAGCTCAGTGAGTCAGCAGGGTGTGCCCGGGCAGCCCAGAGGGCACAAACCGTGTCCTGGGGGGAATCAAACACGGCAGCACAGCCGGGCAGAGGGGAGATCATCCGCTGTGCTCAGCGCTGGTGCAGCCTCACCCAGAGTGCTGGGAGCACTTCTGGGCACCACCACCTCAGAGGGATGGGAAAGACTTTGAATGTCTGCAGAGGGGGGAAACAAAGCTGGGAATGGTTCAAAGGTTCACAAGAGAAGGCTCAGACTTGACAATGGAAAGCACATCTTTACTGAGAAGGTGGTCAGACATTGGAACTCCCAGACTTCCTGGATAAGTGATTGATGCCCCATCCCGTCTGTTTAAGAAGCATTTGGGAAATGCCCTTATTAACATGCTTTAACTTTTGGTCAGCCCTCAAGCTGTTAGACAGTTGTTCTAGGCCATAATTTTTTGGTCCCTTTGAACTGAAATACTCTATTCTATTCAGTTTCTTTTTTAACTTTCATCCTCGAAGTTTCTTCCAAGGCTCCTGAAATCCTACATCCCTCTCCAGTTATAATTAATACAGCATAAAGCTGTACTATCCCCATTTTAGATCATTGCCACACCATTAGCTAGAATTCTTTATAAGCTGTTAGCTCCAGAGTAATTTTCAGATCAACCAGTTCTGTAAGAATGCTATAAGAACATTATATTGGGTACTTAAAGAAAACCAAAGTAAGGAACTTGTGTCAACTAGAGGCTATAGTGGACAGAATTATTTTCATTTTCATCTCATTGTACTGCACTGCCTGTCATTGCTGGCCTCCGTCACAGCTTGCCACAGTAATTCATGAACTTGTCACCTCAAGACTGGACTGCTGTGACCTACATGGAGTGATGCTGCACAGGCCCTGCAGCTGGCACAGAATGCTGAGGCTCATTTATGAGGAGACATGGTGCTACTGCAGCAGATTGGTCTCATGTCTCAGTGGTCTGTACTTGTAAGTTTAAAAATTCAAGGTTCTGATTTTAATAATTATAGCCAAACTACATGAGAGAGAATTATCCAAGAAACCAAGCCCTGCTGACAACTGCTGCTGTAACAATTCGGCATTGGAGATAAACTAAACTACCAAAGAGGGGATTCTCAAAGACAGCTTCTAGATTTGGTTTGTTCATGTCCACTGAGAGTTCAGCACGGCTCAAATTCATTTTGGCATGCTTTCTTATACATCCCAACTCTAGCAAAAGGAGGGGTTAGAGATAGGGGTGACTAACTTATAAACAGTCCTTTTATCTGCATTTCATTTGCAGATAAAGGAACTATACCATACAATATGCTCTTATAGACTTTCAGTAAACACATTGCTGTTAATAAGAAAATCAGCCAACAAACAAACAAACAAAAATTCCCAAAAACCCAACCAAAATAAATGCCTATCAAGCAAAACTTTTTAAACAAATCCCTTCACTATGCAGATATTCTGGACATCTCATTTGACCACTGAGGTAACTGAGGGCACAAGATTTCACTTAGTTGTTTCTCTCTCACAATCATCATTTGTAGTTCCTTTTTCTTGGAAATGCATTTTGCAAAGTCTTGCCAATTTTGTTTTAGTTACTTCCAGTAAAGAATGTTCAAATCCATTTTGAACCAATGTGCTCACCAGAAATTCATGAAATTACTAAAGGAATCATTAGGACATAAATCACACACTGCCCATCCCTGTCATATATGCATCGCTTGGTTTATATATAAGAACACAGTGACCTCCTTCAACACAAAATATAATTTACATACCCAGAAAAAAAAACCAAAGAGGTGCCACTGCCAATCCTGTTCTGCTCCTCTAAAAACGTGCAATTTATGTGTATTGCCAAAATGCAATAACCTACCTCCTGATAAATCTTCAAATGTTTCTACACTCAAAGCTTCTAATACCATCTTTTTAGGAACCACTGAAAACAACTTCCATTATTAAAAAAACGGAATTAAAAACTATCCCAGATATTTCTTGCAGTCTAAGGTACCTCCTACAACCAAGAAGACATGCAAGTCAGACTTTAAGCAACTGAATAAATACATTTCAAGCACGTTTAGCTTCAAACAGAAGGAAGAAGCTATAGAACTACTTTAGGAGCACAGCTGTATAGTGCACATCCACACACATAGTGCTGATCCACAGCATTCTATGTCACTGAGAAGCAGGTAATATCTGAGTGACTTAGATACCAGCATTTCTACTAAAGATTTCCCTTATGATTACGATGGGCTCATCTGTGAGAAGTTCATGAACTGTATGACTCATATCAGAAATAAATCCTCTTGCAAACACATTCCTTCTTAGGGTTTTGTTTGTTTGTTTGCTTGTTTTGCTGGTTGTTTTTATTTTCATATGGTTTACAATCACTGTTTATGACCCAGAATAAAAACTGCTATGACAGCATTGGTTGTGGGAAGCTGTAAGTAATCACAATTCAAAGCTGATCAAAAATAAAACACTTGTAGTTTTGCCTCATTCTTAAAGAATGGCCTTATCATGCAACAAATAAACTTTTTGTGCACTGTTCCCTCTGCCCTGCAAAATCCTCTATAAAAATGAAACATAATATTATGCCACTTGGCAATGTATCAGGACTTATGGCATATAAAGGGACAGACAGTACCAGATGCTTCTTCATCAGAAAACTAAAGAGAAACTGGAGCAAGACAGAAGAGGCTTTTGTTATTGCTAATGCTTCCGTGTTTGTTCTCAGGAGCTTTCTACCCTCAGGGAGGAAGAGACCATTACATTAGTGCCTCATGGACTTATCTAACTTACAAGGAGAATTTAAGTTCCAGCCAAATAATTTAGACCACCAGTCAAACCAATGCAGTGATGCTATTGCAGAGAGCAGCCCCATTAATTTCATACTGAAAGAAGCACAGGAAAATAAGCAGTACCTACTGGCTGCTGCAGCTCTTCCACTGGGAGAGTGTTTCTCCACTGATCTTCCAGAGGCAGTGGAATTATGCAGGAAAGTTCTTCTATTTTCCTCCTGTGACTTCCTCATACACAGCAACACCACATTGCATAAAAGAGGAAAAAACGCTCCACCGTCCTCATCCCACCCACACAGACTGCAACGGAGAACAGGAAGATACCCAACACCTTCCTCACATTGCACAGAAAAGAGATTTGAGATGGAAGAGAGCAAGACTTATGCCCTACCACGTGATTTTTTTCACCACCTTGATTTGTTTCACTCTGTCTGCAGTGTGCTGATCAGCACAGCTCAGACAAGATCAAAATGAAAGCTGATGGTGCAGGAGAGGTACATGGTAATAAATGGTAGCATAATTTTATGTCAAAAACATCAAAGCTTTATATTTTTGTAAAAGGACCATTTCCTTTAAATTCTCACACACTAGAGGAAGCTATAATGGACTAGCAAAGTCTAAACTCCTGTAAGAAATTTTCTCCTGAGAGCATAAAATAACTGCTGCCAAGACATTGCATAACCAGGCATAAAATGAAGTAAGCTACTGAAATAGGCTAGTCTTCCAATCACTCATATCTAAAATAGGAAAGCAGAAAGGGGAAAATACCAAAGCAAAGCTTAGTTATCTACCAGGACCTTTAAATATGAAACCTTAATATTAAAATATAGAGTGCCTACTACAAAGCAATTTCTTTTACACTACATCCAAAGAAGGATGGCCTATTAAGCAGTCAAGCTCAAATACAATCTGCTCTCAAAAGTCATCACAAGAGCAGTGTCTTTCCACCAGGTCTATTTCCTAACATGCAGCCACAGTTCCATCTATTAAATATAATGATAAAAATAGCCAATGAAGGTTTATTGGTCCTTTTTGTCCTGTGAAGGCAATGCAGTTCAGAGGGAGAAGGCATTTATCCTTGACTGTAAATCATCAAAACAATTTACAGCTGGCTTAATTTCTCCACACCTCCAAACAAGGAGATTGCACAGTGAAAGATTGGGGCATAACCACAGACAACCCCACAACTAATCTCATAGGGAAAAAATATGGCCCTTGGCAACTTCTCTTCAGTTTTCGTTTCTAAGTGAAGCATACTTATAACCTCTCAATTTGCAGGGCTGGCAGCTAGGGATAAAATAAAAATGCTAAGTTTGGCTCCTTCTTGTGATCCAGAACCAGTAAAAGAAAGAAAAATGTCTTACTATTGCATTTGTTTTAATCCCTTCTATGGAAATCCAGCTTTTGCTACAGCAGTTGTCTGGCACTGTCCAAAAGCCAAGCAGCCCTGCACTTTGCAGAACTCCATATGAAAAAACTAAGCAAGCATCAAGCATTTTCAGAATCTGCCCTATCAGTCAATACAGGCTGGTGAGAATGTTTGTGTTATGTCCAAAATTGCCAAAGAAGTGTCAGAGGTAACAGATACACTCTGCAACATAAGAAAGAAATCATGGCAGAAACCAAGCAAAGTCACAAAACCTGCAGCACTTTCAGGATATCACAACATAAAGAGATAAAGCCATTCTGTTCTCAGCTCAGGCCTTTTTCTCCTCACGCCTTGGAGAAGTGCAATCCACAGTCTGGCATCAGAGTCAGCATCACAAGCCAAACCACAAAGTCCACTGTCTGATATCAATCTTTTTTTTCTTCAAAATAATGAATTATATCTTTTTTAAAATCTTATTGCTTGAGCCTACTGCTTTAGTATTGTAATTCTTCTCTCCACCTCTGAAGCAAAAGAAAAGCTTTTGACAAAAGCAGGCAAGATTTCTTTGTAACTTCACAGTTCCAGAAGCTTAGCTTGAAAGAGAAAACACTATGTCCTTATAGTCACTGAAAAGTTGCAAAGTTGCAAAGGAAAAATTTCCTTAAGAGAGGCACAGGTTAATTTTCAGACCACATCACCTATAAATACAGAAAAAATATCTGATCCCAAGTCATAAAAGTCAGCTTTAATCTCTAACACTCTTAAGTGTAAGAGATTAAACTCTTAAGAAACAGAGTTCCTTTCTTAATGATAAGCTTAATGATACTATTTTATTACTGTTCCAGACACTATTCAAAGTTTTAGTGCAAATAAACATTTGATCACTTAGCTGCTGAAAAATATTGTTCAACACTTGCAGTAAGTGTAATGGATTCAAAACAGGAAGAGAGGAAATGAAACTCAAAAAGATACAAAACCAACCAACTCACAAGACAGAATATATTCTTACTTTAGAGCCAGAACAGATTAATATCCCATCTATGACAGTACACCCTTAAAACAACTTACATGTTTCACCATGTTTCACCATACTCTTTAAATAAAAATAAGTTATGTTTTCAATTTCAGGTTTAAGTGAAGAACTTCTTTGGCAATTTTCACATGAGCTGTGAAAATAGTAATTTTTAATTGGTTTGACCTTTCATTTCTAAAGTCTTCATATTGGATTGTTTCCTGATTGCTGAGAGGATAGAATAATATCTGGAGGGACAGAAGTAGCCATTTTGAAGCTCTGCTACAAAAAAAATGATGTCTTTAAAGCAAAGCAGAGAATAAGAAAAGATCAACTCAAGTGTTTTGGAAACTAATTTAAAATTACATACCAACAAAAGCTATGAAATAAATTGTAAGTGCTATAAGACAAACTTCTACTTTCTTGAGAAAATGTAAGAGGAGATCTTTAACTTTGCCATCTCTGCCATCTCTCTCTTTGTTTCTGAAACAAAGTGCTCAAAATACTCATCACACAGGAGGCACAAGCAGTAAGTCTTCACAGCTACTAAAATGTGAAACTATTCTCCCTCTTCAACTGCTGATCAGTTTAATTGCATGACACAGCTAGAAAGGCACAAAGAAAGCTAGAAAGTTAGAAGCTAGATTTTAAAAAAACGGAAAGAATTCAAGATAAATTAAAATTAATTGATAAAATAAACATCACATAATAGGCAGCTAACAAAACTCCTTTCTTCGGGTAAGGAAGAATGAAAGCTGTTCTCCTAAAGCTGGTTTTCTGAAAGAACTGAAATGTTTCAGCCGCCCTCTAGTGTTAAAATTAATGCACTGGTAAGCCAAGAGCGAGGCTGAAAAGATGCCCGAGTTAAGAAATTAATTATTATGCTTAATTTTTAACCACTGTAAAACTAAAAATTAAAAAGTGAATTTTAAAATACCACTAGGCCAATTTTGTCTTTAAAATTAAAGTATTAAAACCTTTCCTGTAATGTACAATTCTGCCCCACAGCAACTAACTACATGAAATGATGGGAGATCTTTTACTCAGCCTTAACACTGTATTTCAGTGTAAGGAGAAGTTCTGCTTGATGCTAAAAAAACCAAAATTATTAGAATTTTAAAAGAGAAAAGAATCAATCATCTATTTCAATAACCCAAGTTTTAAGATAAGCAAATATTAAAATTAAAAAATACTGGCTTTTACAATTCACTCTACTTAAAACAAACTGTTTATATATAAGCATGGCTAGAAAGTTCTCCTTTTCTTCCTCAGGCTCCACATATAAATTTTAACTTGAGTTTAATTAGCATGCAGAAAAAGAAAAGCTCAGAGGGAAACCTTCTCTGGAGGTTTCTTTACCAGCAAATTCAATGAAATCTTGAGCACCAATAACAAAACAAAATTTATATGACAAAAAGTGAAACTCCTAAAAATATTAGGTACTGATAGAAGAAGGAGAAATGTTCTAATAAGCTAAGTATTAAGTTGTGTGTACTGCTGGCTCATGGTCAGCTTGTCATCAACCAGACAGAGCTGTTTTCCAGAGGGTCAGCATGAACTGGAACACGAACCAGGTATTCTTGGACACATTCCTGTGCATATGCACATGCTGTGGATGAATGGAACCAGTCAACACAAGTTAGCCAGTGACAATGCCGGACCAACTGGATTTGTGGACAATGGCAGAGCAGTGGATGTGATTTACTTCAGCAAGACTTTTAACAGTGCGGATTGGTGGGCACCTAGACAGGTAAAAAACTGCTTGGAAGGTTGGGCTCAAAGAACAGTGGTTGAAGTGTCATAATCGATGGTGGGGGCCAGCAATGAGGAGAGTATTGCCTGGGTCTGACTGGAGGCTTGTCCTGTTTAACACCTTTATCAGTGACCTGGAGAAGGTGGCACAGTCCACTCTCATCAGGCTTGCAGATGACAGCAAACCCTGGGATGCAAACAAACTCCAGGGCAGAGCTACCATTTTGAAGAACCCAGACAGGCCAGAGAAACAGACTGAGGAAAGGACCTCTGCTGAAAAGCATTTGTGGGTACCAGTGGAGACTGGGCTAAACGGGACTCAGAATTGCAATGAAGGCTAAAAGCTTACTGTACTGTATCCACAAGACAATACACAGTAGATAATAGAAATTATTGTTTTCCTTTACTCAACATTGAACTAAAACCAGTTCTGAGCCTCCAGTAAAAGAAAGTGTTGATCAAGGCTGTGGAACTGTTGGAGTGAGGCCAGAGGAGGCACATGAAGGTGATCAGAGGGCTGGAGCACCTCTCTGATGAAGACGTGCTGAAAATTGGGGCTGCTCTGCCTGGAAAAGGCTCCAGGGAGACCTTATAGCATATTCCAATACCTAAAGGGGCTTGAAAGTTGGAGGGGGACATTTTACAAGGGCATGCACTGATAGAACAAAGAGGGAAGGTTTAAAACTGAAGGTGACCCAACTTAGGTTAGATACAATAAGTTTTTTATAATGAGGTTGATAAACACTGGCACAGGTTGCCCAGAGAAGTGATAGATGCCCCATCCCTGTAAACATTCAAGCCAGGTTGGATGGGGTTCTGAGCAACCTGGCCTGGTTGAAGATGTCCCTGCTCATTGCAGGGGGCTGGATTAGATGGCCTTTAAAAGGTCCCTCCCAACCCAAACTATCCCATGAGAAACCAGAGCAAGTCCTGCCAAAGTCCACCAAGTTTCTCAGGGAATTAGAGCTCTGGGCCTGTGAGGAAGGGCTGATAAAAACGGGCTTGCTTCACTTATGACAGCTTTGGAGGAACACAATAGCAGACTTTCAATTCCCAAGAGAGGGTTACCAAGAACATGAGCCAGTATATGTATATGTATAAGTATATGGTAGGAGAACAAGAGACAACTGAAGTTGTCACATGACATTAAAAAAATCACTGTTCTGAAGAACTGGAACAGGTATCTGAGAGACTGTGGAATCTACATCCATGCAGATATTCAAGAACCATCTGGACAACGTTCGAGCAACCTAGTCTGAAGTGAGCATTGATCTTGCTTTGAGTAGGAGCTGGCTAGATGGCCCCTGGAGGTCCCTTCCAACCTGAATGAGTCTGCAAGTGACATCACCTTATAAACCTAAGCACACAGGAGTCTGGGGTATCATAGATTCAATGTCCTTTCTGACAGTAACAGCACAAGCTCCAAAATTTATTTATTTATTTCTTGTTGGGTGCTCACTACTCTGAAGCTACTGAATTTATGAAATGGCTTTAACATCTAACATATGCCTGTCCCAGAGCTTCCTGCACCATACAATGCTCAAGGAGTGCTGCTCCACCCACAACTTATCTGCTTAGTTAGCAGCATTTGTTTCAAGAAAATTTAAAACAGTGTCCCCACTCCCTCCATATGCCTCTCTCAGTACAAACATATTAATAAGGGTACCAAGATGCACATGGTCATATAGACACAGGCTTTTAATCAGGCTGGAAGCAAGCCCTTGGAAAGTTTCCATGACACAGATGGTGACCCCTGGCCTGTGTATCACATCTGTAGTGCCACTGTCCTTACCATGTCTGCTCCACAAGACCCACCACTGGCATGAAGGCTGCCAGTTGTAGAGTAGTGTTAAGTATCTGATCACAGTAGTCAATGATGGGGCCTACACTTAATACCATTAATCTGGGCTAAAAATGCATGTCAATCATGAGTAAACTTGCTGACACAAACTCTGAGAGCAGCAATAATCCAGCAGGGCCAAACCAAATCATTGCCTGGAATGCAGAGTCTGATGTAATACTTGGCTTCAAGTTGCTCCCATGACTCTCAGTTACACATACAGATACAGTCACCCACATTACACAGCTACTTTTGTTCAGCAGTTTTGTGAAATCTGTCAAAAAATTCAACACTGTTCATACCAGTATCAGCAGAAGGCATTACATCACAGTAAGCACACTGGATCTCTGAAGCCCAGTTAGATCTTTAGGAAGACAAAGACAAATACAGTTTTAAAACATAGAATGATGTTTATAAATATTTGATAGGAATGTCAAGGTCTCTAAAGCTGACCAGAACTCATCAAGTACAGAAGTTTCAAAATCACTTTGGTCAGCTACATACTTTTCTGGCAGTGCTGCTGCTGTACACACATTCTCAGCATGGTAATACAATTCTGCTGCATGGGCATGCTCAGATACCACAACTAGCACACGTGCCATCCTTTGGGAGTCTCTGAGTTAGTGCAGCATCTAGTCTGGCATCCATCCACTTTTGCAAAACAACTCATCTAACCCAATTTCCCATCATCTTTGTTAACTGTCCCACAGCTGTGGGCAGAAAAATTCCTCAGGGGCCTGCAGCCTGTTTCTGTTCTCTCTCTTTCCTGACACTCCCATAAAATACACTCTGGTTTCACGACAGAACGTACTGAAACAGGAGGAAAATGCCTCAATTTTTGCAGACTAACAAGCACGCCTCTGATCAGATGTGACCACCTTCCCATGACATGGTGATACAGTCATGAGCTGTGCTCCTCAGTAACAGAAGTTCACCAGTGCCCACAAATTTCCTGTTCGTGGGCACCGTGGTCAGATCAGAGCACATGCCCCGCGACACACAGTCTGAAGGTGCTGCACTGAAGAAAAGATTAAATCATGTGCCGCCTTGAAATGCCAAGCGTTGTCTTCAAACAGGGCAAGAACCTCACAGCCATTGGTAAAAAGAAAAATGTTTCATGCTTGCAAATCCCTAATTGAACTTAATAGGGGGAAAATAGGCTTAAAAGCTGAAGCCAAGTTTTAATATACTATGCCAATTAGGAATTCTTGTGTATTATACTTGGTATTCACTACCTAACTATAACCCCAAACTGTTTTAAATGCACTAAACTCACAGCCCCACCATCAGCCCTGATGATGACTTCTACAATCTATAATAAGGATATGATATATGAAAAGAACTACAAAATTTTCTTGGCTTTATCATCTTTGCATTTCAGAGAACCTCCCCTTCTTTAAGAATCTTGGGAGACTACTAAATTAAAAGATAGGATGGCATGCATAATAATACTGTATATTTTCAATTTTAAGTATTTCATATATTTGTTCCATTTAGGGGTTCATGAAATTACGATAATGTAAATAGAAGAGCCTAAGGAGAATTAGCAGATGTTATTTTGAAACAAGGGCACACAAACAGATCTGCAGCTTCATTTAAACTGAGCGCAGAGAACAAAACCTGGACAAAGTCACTACAGTATTTTAACCTATACGAGTGCTGAAGATTAGACTTTTTGTCTTTACACACCCTCCCTTAAAAAAGAAAAAAATTCCATGTCCAAACTACTTTATTTCTTTCCACATTCTGCTACATCTTCTCGTTCAAAGGTTCATCAGCCTGATTTAATATATTTCAAGTTGGGTAGCTCAGGATGCCATAACAAACAAGAATTTGTCTGAGCTTGGCTGGATTCCCTCAACTGCATCCTCATCCACCAGTTGTGGATGACTGGTACTAGCCAACTGTAAAGCACTGTTCCTGAACAAGTAACAATTGTTAAAATAAAATAATTAGAGTTTAGGCTATGTATTGTTCTGGGCAACTATCAAAGGAAGCACTCGCATGAAAATACAAAAGCAGGAAACAGTAAAAAAGCACATTCCAGTAAAAAAGGTCCTTGCCAGCTTCAGTCTTCACTGTGTACTGTATCATACCAATAAATAAAAGGTGCACTGTGAGCAACTTTAAAGCAAAAACAAATGACAAAAAACCAAAACAAAACCCAAACCAAATAGTCACCCACTTCTTTAAAAAAAAAAAAAAAAAAAACAAAACCCAACCAAGCAGACTGAAGACTAAAGCACTAAGCAATTGTGACAAGAAAAAAATCCTGACAAAGGTCAATGTTGTCCCCGAGACAACATTTTTATTTCAGCTGTCAGGTTTGAAAGCCAGATACATACAAATGTCAGTAAATGCAAAAGGTAAAAATTAGTACTCTTATACATACTCACTGGCTTTCCAGAGATTCTCTCTCTCCTTTTTGTTTTTTAAATTATGTACCAAGGTTATAATAAAAAATCACAAGGAAGAATACCAGTTTTAATAGCATGCTGGTTTACTTAAACAGAACTGCAAATTAGTAATTTCCAGTTCACTCCTGGAGTCTTCTTTCCATCTCGCATGTCTTTGGACGGACCGAAATAGCACCAAGGTGTGCCTGGACAAAGAGCACACTTGACACTTCCTGTGTGAGGCTCCCAGACAAAAATCAGCTCTTGGCAAATCAGTAGGTGAAGAGAACTCAAAATCATAAGCCACAAGAGAAAAACAAAGAGGCTTAAAGATGCCTATGTCAAGCAACACTGTTCACAAGGCTGTAAGTTGAAATTGCATAGCAACCATTAAAAATTTTAACATCAAAACAGTTGAGAGGAAAGCTAATATCTTCACAAACAGTTCGATGGGTGAAGGTATGGGTGTCTTCGAAATGGCTCTTAATGTCTCTACTGACTTTGGGCAGCAGGTTTGTTGCAGAGTCCTCACACCCTGGCTTCTGAACAGACAGGGTCTGCACAGCCTGAACTTCCGAGCTTTGGGATAAAACAGTAGGTTCAAGGGGGGTATATTTGGCAGGCAGTTCGGGAAGGCTGCACCTTCCCAGTGCCTCAGCAATGGGGAAAGGATGAGGCAACATGAGGCCGGGAGTTTAGGATAAAAGGAGGCTGCACCCTCCAAAACCTCGAGAGAGAACACCCTGTGTGCCCCAGGGGACTCTCTCCTTTTATTCAAATAAAGCTGAAAGATTCCTCTGTCTCCTTTTTGGACATAAACCTCTGGCATTTGTGGATTTTCCTGACACAGTGAACAAAACATACACAATACAACATGCAGCCTTCACTAACGTCTTCCTGACTGTTTCTATATTCTTTTTGATATGCACAAAGCATGTAAGAAACAAGCAGGCAATGCTGTCAAAGAAGCATACAACACTTAAACATAAATTAGACACATAAACACAATTTAGGCTAAGAATAAATCCTTGGAGACAAGATAAAATGTGTTTTCTTTTTTAAAAGCATATTTAAAAAAAACCAAAATGTCTACAATTAGTTTAAAATCAAACCATGACATCTAAAACTACCTAGTTTTCTGTTTTCACCTTAAATTGCATAAATGCTTTCAAAAGATTACAAAAGTTATTTTGACAAAAAGATACTCATCATGATACAAGTTCTGCTGAGTAATTAGTATTAACATACCTATTTTCAGCAGTTTTATGTGACAAATCCATCATCTTTCAGCTTGTTTAGGCTGAGAATAATCCAAAATAACTACAGTGTCAACACTCTGTGTGTGAATGTTCATTTCAGAGACAGAGTCCCTTGCAAAGCCTGCTTTAACCTTACTTTCTTCCAAAATTCAAACTAATTTTACTAATATTTTTTCTGTAAGGAAGTCTTAAGGAAGGCTTTTGCAACTGCTCCACACAAATCTCTGTTATCTGTCCTGCTCACAGTCACAGTCACTGAATTCCCTCTCTGTTCTTAGTCATGCATGGCTCACTCTCCATGCCTACAGCATCTCCCGTCACACTCAGCACTGCTAGCAATGTACAGCCAAGCCTGACCTAGTGTGCTCCCCTGGAACAGAAGGCAAAAATAAACACACAAAGATGGGACAAATGCTAGCAATCCTAGGCTCAAGTTTTACCCGTCTTGCACAGCATCAAATAGGCCACTTCAAAATGTTTGCAGCTTCACCTCCTCCCAGTCCATGTGATAGGCTCTTGACAGTTTGTGTGTCTTTCAATTTCCATCTGAGTTTATTGCCTGGCTTTGTTACTGAATCACTTATCAAGCCTCAAATAGGTTTTATCAACTCTCAATTCAATCAAATAATTGATTCAGGTAAGGTTCTGGGATTTACTTGATGCAGACCATTTAGAAAAAGAAGTTTCCTGATGAGTTACTTCAGGAGATCTGTGCATGAGCCTCTGAAACCCTCTACTCAGGGCAAACTGAGGAAATACAATAAGCTTTCCATCTCTCTTGTCTTGGGCTCTGTATAGCAATAGTGCATTAATGCCACAGTTTTCCCATTAATAATACTGCTTTGTGTTAGCTGTCCTCAGATGTTGCACTCCAAATCCTGGCTAGCCAACTATTTGTTTCCAAACTCCCCCTTTTTCCTTCTTAAACATTGCTGGAGACAGGACTTTAAAAGAGGAAACATCCTAGAATACTAGGTCAATTAATCTCCATGTCAGCCTGAGGGCAATACAGAGGCAGGCAGAGAAGGAACTGGCAGGATAGCAAAGCTAAAGCAGCTGCATAACACAGTTTAGTCAAGAACAGCACAGGGCTGAGCATGAGCTGACAGCCTCCCTGCCATGGCAGGAACACAAAGCAGGAGAGCGATTAATTAGCTTGACAAAACAAAAAAAAAACAGCATTAACATCTCTTGTTGATACCTACATGGATCCCCAACTTTTTTTTCAAAAACACTGAACTTGGCTTGGAAAATGAGCTTGGAAAAAACTTTGGCAATGACTTCTACAATCGATAATGATACACTGCAAAAGAAGTACCAAGTGCATTAGGAATACACTTCTGTGCCTCTGCTAGGGGGAAACCTACCTGCTTGAGGGGCACTCAGCTGCTGGAAAATCCGCAGCAACTGAACCAAAGTGCCAAGAAACACATTAGTAGGGAGAAATTTGATATTGGCTCTGCAGAGGCCTGGCTGAAAAGTGTAACATTTTTTCCTCACTGGAATATCTAACCTCTGTGATATTACAAATGCTTCTGCTGAGTGACAGCAGTATCCCTTTGTAAATGATGGGGTGGATTCCAGGGCTACTAACAAGGAAAGTAATGCCATTCCTGAAATTCCCACCTATGCCCACATGAAGCCACAGAATTCTCTCCTACACTGAAAGAAATAATAAATAATTAATAAAAGAGCAATAACTTTATGGGAAAAAAAAAAAAGAGCAAGAAAGAATCCACTGGCAATCCAAGCTTTGGTATGCTGGTAAGATCAGTTTCTTGGTTCCTTAAGACAAATACTCCTAATCATCTACAGCCTCTCTAAAGCTCAGTTGCATGAGTCTGATATACACCAAGCAGAAATGAATAGTGGGGTCAACAATTTAAATACAGCAGCCAATAAATCAGAAATCAAAGTGGATTTGAATTGAGTATACAGAGACTCTCCAGAAAATGCTTAAGGTCTGATAATAGTAAAAATGAGAACTACTGCTTTAAGAAATTTAGTTTAGCTCATAGCTGTCCAATAGGCTACCACAGGAACATGTACATATTGCTATTTAAAATGAGGCTTTTTTATTCTATCACAGAGAAGCAGACAATATGCTGCATGCAACAAAACAGGTTCCATGAACCAGCTCAGCCCAGAGAGTTGGACCCCACAGTTTCTTTCAGTGGCTGCCATGCCCAAGAACTGCTCTGTGGAAAGCAGCTGTGGGTCACAGCTCTGTGGGAGCCTGGTTACAGGCAATGCAGACAACAAGCTAAATAAGAGCAGAAAACTGTGCTCCAATACATTTTTCCATGCCTTCTCTCACATGACAAACAAGTAAGAGACAGCCTCATGTTATCATTCATAAGGAGATTTGGTTATATATGTGACTAAATACTTAAGTGAAAATCTTCCTCCATATTAAAAAACTTAAATAAAAATCCACCCTTGGGAAAGTGCCACAAATCTGATATTCCAAGGGAGAAGTAATAATAAAACATGTTAATTAATGATGGGGACAAATATTCCAGGTTCAAGCAACCTGAGAAGAACCAGCGATTAACTCAACAGTATCTCTGGGACAAATAATTTTTCTTTCCCCATAACTAATTTATCTTTTGCCAGTGGGGTGCTCTCATACATGGAGATTTAACTTTATGGCACATTAAAGTTTAGCTGTATCATATTACTTAGTAGCTTACAAGACAGGATCATTTACAATTTTGCCTCAAGGCCTAAGAATCTAGTTTAAAACAAGAGATTCTGAAAACGAAATTACCCGACCTGGCCAAATGCCAATCCCAAGGCCACTGCCCACAGCAATTTTCTTTTCCTCAGGCTACCTTAGCAAAACTTGTAACAATGTTCCTGAAGATGTGGTCTAACATTATCCACTTAATTGGACAAGCTCTCCTTATGACAAAGAACAGAGACTGATGACAAGCAGTCATTCAAATCAGACATGAACAACGTGTTGGCTCGACTGAGGAGTATCTGAGCACATTTCACACATTTACAAATACGTGCCTTTGGCACGACGGGGTCATCAAGTTATTTCTACGACTGTAAGACAGCCAAGATAAGTTAACAAAACCTCTTCTCATACTTCTCTTTCTTGCCTTGCTTGCCTGATCTCATTTTGAATTAAATTTTACAGCCTGGATTTGTTCAGTAGGTCCTAGGTCCTCCCCTCTGTGCCTCACTCTGCTGGGCACAGTATGAAGAACTTTAGAGCAATGACCCTGCTCACAGTCCAAAATAAACCACACAAACGAAGAACAGCCCTGTCCCAATGAGGTATCCATGGTCACCCTAGAAGACCTCACAGTCCACCACATGGGTAGGGCACAGGGAAAACTTGTTCCCATACAACAACACCTTAAACATTTAAAACCCATTATTCAATACATCCTATATGTTAACATGTCCACCTTATCTATAATGGCTGCCTGCCAAAAATAAACCATCACAAAGCATCTCACACATCTTTTTGATTTCATTACACAACAGTGTTTTCCAGACATTTAAAAATCCCGACAGTATGTGCTGGTTTTAAAATATAGCTGAAGATTGTCTTCACTATTCAGTCTGGGTCTGAGTTCTCTACTGAGCAGTTTCCTACAATAGCTTCTATAATACACTGTATTTAATTTTGAGTGATGAGTAGCAGCATTTCACTCAACTTCAATACCACACATCAGCAAGGCATTCAATCACTTTATTTTAACAACAATTTGTTGTTCAGATTCTAGAAATTCAAGTCTGGCAAGCTTTTTAATATGCATGAGTACATTTCATAGAAAGCAAAAAGCATGTCTCCCATTCTGCTCAGCACGTTCAAGTCCTATCTTCTTTGCATTAATGGACCACTTTGAAAGGAAAATCCTTGAATTAATACAAAAGGGTATCTGAAATCCAGTAGCTAAAACTGACAAGCAAGGTAAAGAAAGTGGGGTAATTTCTAAACCTCCATTAGAGATGGGATACTAATTTTTCAATTTGCTGTGAAACATTTCAGAAACATAATGGAAAGGGGGAAAATTGCATATTACCATGCATGCAAGAAAAATGTTTGAAATATCCTATTTATCTTCCCTCTCTAAGGGATGTGGATTCTTTTGTAGTCCTTGATGATGTGAATCACAGATCAGCATTCTGGGAATCAAGCCTATTCCCATTTACCAGCGTAATATGATCATTTAGCATAATTAACACATGGTATTTCTTTACTGCCATGGACTTGGACCAGATCTGAAATGTAAATATTTGCCAAACTGCACATCCTGGTGCCCAGTGCTACACAATGGTGTAATTTAAGACACTCATTTGAGTTGCTTTCTCTTCTGGGGGCAGAGTTAAGGTTGCTGTGGGAATTCTCACTTTCATAACAGGAGGCAGCTTAAACATTATAGATGCTGTTACATTAATTTCTGAAGTATCAAATTTTAAAGGTGTGGAAACAAGATGAAAGAGCTCACAGCACAGCAATAATTTCAAGTGGCACAAGAATGAACATAAAGAAAACTCCTGGAACAACCAAAATAACAACCATTTCAATCTTCCCCAACTATCTTTTCCCTAGTGTACTCCATCACCCAGCTCTCCTAGGACACAGTAATCAACAAACCACCATTCCATGTGATTCAGAGCATGGCACACATGCAAAAGTTAATCAGAAAAATCACTGCAAGATGTAAAATACACAGCAGCCTTACCGAGAGACATTTTATGACCAAGCCAAGACTCTTTATAACAATCTTAAATTCTACAGCATGAAATTTCATAGGTTCTTTATCATACATACTGTAACATTGTGTCTCATCTACTACAAATACAGATGTTACCTGTGTCAATGCCTGACACCGCCCACCTATCTTTTCATTCTTTGTCTTGCAACAGAAATATCAGGAAGCTATGCACATCTGTGCTAGTTTTGGGGTTAGTTTTCTTCACAGTGGCTGGTATGGGGCTGTGTTTTGGATTTGTGCTGAAAAGAGGGCTGATAATATAGAGATTATTTTGGTGGTGGTGAGCAGGGCTTACACAGAGCCAAGGCCTTTTCTGTTTCTTATATTGCCACAGTGAGGAAATTGGAAGTATGTGGGAAATTGGGAAGAGACACAGCTGGGACAGTTGACCCCAACCGACCAAAGGGATATTTCGTATCATGTAACATCATGCTCAGAGTATCAAGTGAAGGAAGGAGAAAGGGAGGAAGATTGCAGAGATGGCTTTTATCCTCCCAAGTCACCATTACATGTGATGGGCCCTGCTCTCCTGAAGATGGCAGAATACCTGCCTGTCCGTGGGAAGCAGGGATTTAATTCCTTGCTTTGCTTGTGCTTGTGGCTTAACCAATGAGTTTTCCAGCTTTTACTCTTCCAGTTCTCTCCCCAGTCCCATTGATGAGGGAGTAAGCAAGCATCTGTGTGGGGCTTGGCTGTTGGCTGGGGTTAAACCACAACCATGTCCAACATCAAATGTACAGATTTTAAGCTAGTTGTGTACTTCCTATTACTGATTTTTCTCTTGGAAACACACAAGTCCTAAAAGTGAAATTTTCCACAGCAGTTAGACAACAGAACTATTGCCTTGACATTGAAAATTCTCTCAGGATATTTCCCAGTTCTCTCTTAAATAAACAGTATCCCTAAGTCAATGCATCTTTGCAGCAGCATCACCTCTAATGTTGACTTACACAAGAGAAAAGGAAAGCTCCAGCATTCCTTTTTCATAGCCTCACCTAACACGTTCTCAGCTTTTCCCAGTTGCAAAGAGATTCTTTCCCTTCACAGACCACAATCTCTCATCACTCATCCCAAAATGTACAACAGTAGATGTTCTTTGCCTGCAGCTGTCATGACAAGTTTTACACAGCAGCACAGAAGTATGAAACAGTTCTTGGCAAGCCAAGTACAAGAGCGGACTATTAGCTCTCTGTTGCTCTCACTGCTTGGATTTATTAAACTGCACTCTTTGCAGCCTTTGGCAGAGCACATGGCATTCAGCAGAGAGGTGGATCACCTTGCTTTCCCTAAAGAAGCAGGAGCTTCTTCTGTTGTGTCAGAAACTTAATGAAAGGTAAGCAGTGCCACATCTTCCACTCGCTCCTAGGCAAATCCCTGAAGAACACAGGGAATGTAAAAATACAAAGCAATGGGCCTGCAGCTGTACTAAGATACCTGACCCTGGAGTAGCCTTGGGTTCCTCCAAGATGAGTCTATTTTTTAAGCCTGTTTATAGAAGAACCCTTACACAAAAGGATACAACTTATATGGACTAACAAAAGTGCTCTCAGTAGGAACCTTGTTTCATTCTTCCCTGCTTCTTTTCCCTACAAATGTCATAGACAGGTAAGAAAACAGAGGAAGAGGAATATTTGCATATAATGAAGAGGATTATCGTCCTCCTCTGTTATATTTCCTTCAGTGCTTATGGCAGCAGTTGGAGACAATCCTAATAACAATCATGTTACTCTGGACTCTCTCAGCATTTGCGGCAAGAAAATAACAAGATTACAAAAAGGTTTTGTAAGGGCTCGGTGTAGGACCAACTTGTCTTCTCTTAATGTCAATGTGAGCAGTATTAAAGATAAGGCTTAATGACTCCAAGAATCCTTCACAGAGATCTTACTTACTGAGGTAACTGGATGTACACCAAGGAAAAAGTCACAGACCAAACCTGAAAAGAAGAAGAGCAACAAAATGAATTTTTCTGTCTTTTGGACCCACTTCCCACCACAAACATAATTAGCTCAGGAGGACGGAAATGAGAGATTTAGGGAGATTTTAAAAAACAAACAGGAAAAGGTATATCAAATTCCATCTGCTTCTGAACAAAAGGAGTAATATACTCCAGGGCACAGTATATACTGATTTGATCTGGACTCAAGTTTAAATAATTAAAAAAGATTTACAGAAACTAAAGGGAAAACAGATCACAGAGAAAAGCAAAAGCTGTGTGTCTATTAAATCAGAAGTACTAGTCAGAAAACTCCAGTGGCTCTATCCCTCGGCATTTAGGTTTCTCATTATCACCATGACTCCTGCTTACAGCAGCCAAACTTGAAATTAAGCAAGACCCTTCCTGATGAACTCTCCTCCAGTAGCCTTGCTTTCTGACTGGTGTCACCTTTGTTTCTAGTACAATACAGAGTCCTTTGCTTCTAGGACAACTGCTGAAGTCAAAACCACACAAAACCACACAACAGAAAGCACTCCACCTTCTCCAATTCATACTGGAGTTTTCAAGCCTGTAACAGCACTAACCCAATCTTAGAAGGGTGGTACAGTTAGCAAAGTGAGACTAGGATGTCCTTCAACCACATGGAGGAAAGACATGGAACAGTGCCATCTCTACTGTTTAAAAGCCCATCAATATTATTGCCGGGCTTTATTATTGCAGCTGCGAACAAAAAAAAGAAGTACAGACTAAATTTTTTTTAATTTTTTGATTATTCATCAAAATTGGTCAATGGATATGCTTCCATCATTCCACTGTTGTTGATTTTTAAATTAATGTTTTCCCTTTGCCTTCTTCATAGTATCAAGGAAGACAATGAAACATTGCTGTTGATTTCACACAGTCTGTTTACTTACCTACTTCAGCACATGGACACTTCAACAGATCATACATATCACTTCTATACACCTTCCTTAAAGTGAACTAAATACTATATGACCTCATCACCAACATCATGCATCATGGCAAGCACATGCATGCATCCACCCAACCTAACTAGGTTCCCAGTGACACAGGTGACAACAGTTTCATCCACTGAAGTAATCATATTGAAGTCAAGGATAGCTAAGCAATAACGAAAAAATAAATAAATAAATAATTTTTAAAAAATATCAGTAATTAAATTAGCCAAGATTCCCACAGTTTCACTGTGTAGATGTGGTCTAGTTAATCAAACTGCTGTCACACACAATATGCTGTCAGCTACACTTACAGATGAACTAACTTTACTGCTGATGTAAGCCAGTTATGAACACAGCACAATCTGTAGCAAAGACATAAACAGTCTGAGAGGACCACTTCAAGCCATGTAATCCTGTAAAACAGGTAGTAATCCCAGCCATGTCAGAGGTACACTGACTGGCTGACAAAAGCTCTACACAGTAAAACTAAGAAAGGAAGATGAAATGCCTGCAAGAAATGGGTTGAAGAGGTCTTGCTGTTGGCCAAGGTAAACATTAATAATAAACTCAAAGAAACAAGACTCATCTGACAGACCAGAACTGGTGAGATGAAAACTCATGGGCAGATGCAACTGAAGAGCTCAGTCCATGCCCCCCACAGATTCACGACATGGCTTGGGTAGGTACAAGACTGTTGCAAAAATAACGATGCAAGCAACAGCCACTCTGCACATCCTTCAGAAACTTGAATGTTTCACTATGTTTTCTGCAAGAGTAGGGAACTGTACTCAGCAGCCAGACAACCTGTTCAATCCACAGTTCACAGCAGAACAAATTAAGGAACTTTCCAAAGCAGAAGTCCTATAACATGAGGACTGACAAACCTAGAAGAAAATGCAGATCTTTTCTCTTCTAGAAAGCTCAGTGACTGGTATGCACCTATCTCCTGGTAACCATTAGGTACATCACCACACCTCATCCTCCAGACTACCTGTCTTTCAGTTCCTCAAACCATGTCCCAAGGGCAAGCTGTTTGCTTTGGTAAATGGATGCCTTGGACCAATGTCACTATCACAGGTAAGTACCTACTTTGGCTGTCCTTGACAGTTTCCAGCTTGCCATGGGGATATTTTGTACCTGAAGTATGACTGCATTTTATTAGTAAAATTAAAACCTACAGCTCTAACCACTTACAGATCTCTGAAACAGAAACTGGGCTGTCCAGTGATACAAGCAGAAATAATCTGGTAGTGATCTTTTATTAAAGACTTAAGAAGAACATGGAGCAATGAACATCACTTCTCAGTATCTCTTAAAAGTAAAGGAGAGGGATGACAGCACCTTCAAAACAAACAAGGGCCTTGAGAAGATTTTGATGAATTACTTTCAAATTTTAAAAACAGAGGAACTAAATAGTACTTGCTAAAGCAGGGAGAAAGAAAGAGATTCCTAAATGAAGCAACACTTCTCTTTAAAGAGCTCTTTAAAAAGTAGTTCAGAAAAAAACAGCAACATATCTAAATGACTTGGACCAGCTTTGTTACCTTTGTGTGGTTTAATGTAGGAACAGCAAGGAAGAAATGGACTAGATAGCAAAATTGTTCTGTTCTTACCATGGAATGAACTTCCTCAGCTCTTCAAAGAGGAACTGATGGAGAACAGAATAAGAAGGAAGAACTCAAGACAGAGACTAAATAGCTGTGAAAACCAAGCTATGATGAAACACAAGCAAAACTTTTTTTTTTTTTTTTTTCATAAAAGAAAGGAAGATGCAATAGAGATTTCTTGGGTGTCCTGGGAGAGTAGGAAACTGAAGGTGGATTTTTCAGGGCAAACTGACTGCTTTAAGAAAGATGTCTTAAGAAATTATTTTAAGAAAAACAGAATGAAAAAGAGAGAGTTTCTTGTGTAAGTCTTGGGAGGTACTTTGTGGTGACCATTCACCAGGAAAATGGTGTGCCAACATGGAACTTGGAAAACTGAAAGCCATCCAGATGAATTTACATTTGTGTGGGAACTTAAGACTCTCTACTCATTTCCTCTTCCTGGTTCTCCCTAGAAAATCTCTTCTCTACTTCACAGTCCTTTTTACTTTGACTTCTGTATAACTAGAATAGAGCACACATCCAAAAAGCTCCTGTTCTCCATGAAGTCTCTTCCCCTAGAGATAGTCAAATCGCTCTACGGATCATTGGTCCTAGCAATTACTTTTAACACAGCCTTCATATTCTATCTCTGACCATATTCAGAGAAATACTGAAATACTGTCCTGAGTCTTCCCCCACATGAAACAGGAGACGTTTCAGTGTGTAGGATTTAGCTGATCTTCCATCCTGAGTAGGTGTGAGGGGAATATGCTGGGAATTTTCCCAGAGTTGCAGTTCTTCTCCCTTGCTCCTCATCTCTGATGGCACCCAATAGCTCAGGATTAGGTGAGAAATTAGCTATTTATATCCTCCTCATAGATGCCTCTGCTCCTGTCCACGGTGTCCCAGGTGTAATTAATACAGTCCTAGCCAGTCCTGCTGCTTTCTCCACTGCTGGGAAACAGACCAGCAAGAGCTTTTCTAAAACTCAGAGTCACTGTTACTTGGCAAAACTTTGTGAGACAGCACAGCAGCACTAGAGAGATCCAAATGCTCTGATGTATGAAAAAAAAAATCACTTAATTTATACTTGGAAGGTTTCCTTTACACACTTTTAGGCCAGCCATTTAGGTTTTTATTTTACAAGGAGACACGCTCCCATCTCCATGTTAGTACAGGTCTCTTCTACTGCCAGAACCATTATCCCATTCCCCTAATGATATTTTGTCCACATGTATATAAATACATATAAACAATACTGTGCAGACTGTCCTCCAGTAGAAACAACATACTAGATATTCCCAGAACATTGCTTTCAATCCTTCACAACTTCAGCTGCACTTTCTTCAAACAAAGTCAGGTAACAACCTTCATTCACATATGGTTACATTCATAAAATAAAATGGAATGCAAAGCTGATTTTGGGATAAGTATACATTTACAAAATCAAGGAACTGTTTAAAATAAAGCTGGATGAAAATACTGGGCAGAACCACCTTACATTAAACTGTATGCAGAGTTGTGGGTAAAAAAACAGCAGTAAAGAAAGAGAAAGCAAAGCATGCTTTCAAAAGCATTCTTGAATTATTTAACCTCTAGAAATGTGCAAATGAAAACAGAAGGTCTCCTTGCCTGTTCTCAACATGAATTTGGAGTACAGCTGCAATCACCATAAATGTGATTGTCAGCATACTGCCATAAGGCACTTGAGGAGACAGCACCGACTACCCAATTGCACAAGACAAGTCACTTGGGGTCTTCCCACCAGTGGCCTAAACCCGGGATTCCTCCAACTTCAAGCTTTGCCTCCCACAATCAGTCAGGTCAAATGAATTTAATTAAGAGTGAAATTAAAGAACACCAAATACAGGAGAGTTCACAGAGCCCTCTGCTCTCTAAGATCTGTACTGATCCCCGTTCCCTAGCACAGAGTCTCAAAATTCTGAGCTAAGTCTCCTTCAAACTTGCTGACAGGGTGTGACATTTCAGCTCTCTGTTCAGTGTACCACCTCATCCTTCCTTTTCAGCCCTTCCTCCCAGGGGAGGGCTGCAGACTTCCGCTCCCTTAGCCGAGTGCCTTCTCAAGGCTCCTGCCTTCCCACCCACTCCAGTCTGGCCATGCCTCCTGCCTCCTGCCCAGACACACCACACATGGATAATGCAGCTCCTGTGGTCTCATGCCTGCATGAGGTTGATATATTCCATCATACCCTCGCTGTGAGCTTACACAGACCAATCCAAGCACTTGTAAATCAGTGAGGACGGCCCAGGGCGAAGGCAGCTCTACTTGAGCAGTATCAGAATAGAAACTAAAGGCCAGTTAACAGAGTCCAGCTGATTCTAGAGACAGACATACAGTGACTCAGCCTCAAAAATATCATCAGCTTTTCACTAGTTAATGCAGTTTGTTTCCCCTTTTGCACTTGTAATAGGGATCATGGAAATAAACACCCAGCTATTAGTCACTTCCACCTTCAGAAATATCGGGCGTTAGAACAGCATGACAGCGTTTGCATTAGAAAGGAGAACTCTGACAGCAAGAGGGAAAAGTGCTTTCAAAAAAACTTTAATAAGCTTTCCTGTTACACCTTTTGAAACAAAGATTAATGCAAACTTCAAGTCATTTAAATGTATGTTACTACTTCAGTGTTTTCATATTATTACAACATCATATTCACATCACTGTAAAGAAATGCTAAGCTTAATTAATACCTTTTCACACTTAAATGCTTACTGGAGCATATGTTTAAGATTTAGTCTGCCCCATCTGCTTGGAGCTATCCCTACAACATGCCTGTCTGTTTTATACTCTTGATTTTAAAAGTTTTTCAACGCAGAATTTTTTCACCCCTCCTCAACAAGCAGACTCATACATCTCACAGGCATCAAAACACAGCTCATTACTTACTCAGGATCCCATATTTCCTATCTGTTCTTTCTTCCAAGTGAAGCACAGTCAGATGCCTCCTTTTTTTATCGGGCTTGCAGACAGTAACAACTTGCAGCAGCTAGGCTTTGCCCAAGGATCATCTCTCATTCTACAAACTCTAGCCTTCAAGGTTTATTTTTTGACAGCAATAAATGCAAGTGTTTGGAATATCATCAGAAAACAGAGGGAAAGGTGAGGTAGGGCTTGAAAGACATTTAAGCAACAGTGCTGTCCAGCTGATTTAACACTTAACTCATAGAGACATCACCTTCCCAGAAACACTTGTCCAATGAGGAAAGCATCCAGCATCTTTCACTGGAGAGCAGAGTCCAGACTCATGACAAACACACCACAGAAAACATGTCACTGAACCACAGAAAGTGACCCACAGGACAGATTTGATGGTTTTTTTCCCTGAGAAACACAGCACTGACATTCAGCAATACATGTTTCATTGAGGGAGGCTACAAGGAGCAGCAGAAGCAGCCTCTGGAAGTCAGTTTGAGGAGATCAGGAGAGATGAAGTGCAGAGTGCACTAGTGATACCTGTAGTCTCCAAGAAAGTATCTTGTTAACCCCTGAGTAATATATACAAAGGTCTGTATCTTCCCAACAAGTACTTCCCCTCAAAATTAAATTCTAACACGCATTGCACTGAGTAAAGAGATGGCACATCCTAAGCACATCTCTACTTTTCTATGTACAGAGGAAAAGACAAATATCTATTTCTGATCTACTCACATCCTCTGGGTATTGCTAAGATGGCCTCAGCAGGACTGACTCAATCCTAAGGTCTGTTAACAACCACAGCACAAAAGGGGAAATTATCTTCTGATCCTGGCAGACCTTATTATTATTATTACTTTACTCTATTTTCTAGAGAGTCAAAGAAGACAACCCTCAGATAAGAGCTATTCCCTGGTTATACACCATCTTTCCCCAAGCTCAGCACCATACTTTATTGTCATCACACTTCCTACATGAAATTTGAAAGAACATGGTTTGATCTATTCCAGAACGCATCTTAAGTGACGTTACACTGAAAAGGCACTTTGTACTTTGAAAATCACAAAAGGAAAGTGAGTTTACAAATACAAACCATTCCCCTACCCACACACCTTCCCAGCATAAGCTGCAAGCTTAATGAGGAAAGTTTTTAATTTGATTTCTTTTAGCATCTTAGCAACACATCAGTATCCCAAAAACCTTCCCTCATTTCTTAATCTGGGGTATTTAAAAGTATTGCCATTGTTTTACATGCCTCCTGCCTTTCCAGACCAAATGGCTGCTTGATCTCAGGATCAGAGAATTCATGTTGGAGCAGGCCTGTGAGGGTTCCATCATGCTCTACCTTACACAGGGCAAGCTATGAGGTCCCAATAAGACTTTATCTGCTTTGGCCTTGAAAACTTGTGAGGTCAGACATTGCACAAGCCCTCTGGGCAACTTGTTCCAGCATCTGACTGTCATCATTGCTGGAAATGACATCTATCTTGAATCTCATTTCAACTTTCCTTTGTTGTTTCTCAAGCAGTCACCATATACCAGAGTGAAGAAGTTCTGTCTTCTTGAGAACCCTCCTCTAAAGTACCAGGAGGTCACTACAGGCCTCGTCAAAGTTTTCTCCAGGCTGAACAAGCCTTGTTCCCTCATAATACATGAGGATCATACATGGTACATGAGGATCACCAAAAGGCCTTTAAATACCCTCTAAGCCTCACATCCACCCCTGCTCTCTGCTTATAGCACCAGGGACCCCATTCTAGCTCTGCCTGTGGCCCTCAGTGCCTGCCCAACCTGTGTTGGAGCTGTGCCCTGCCTCCAGCCATGTGTGTGAATCCTGGTCCTGGACCCCAATGATGCAGACCCTGACCTGAGATAATCACTCCCTTGGGTACTGGCTGCAGTCTTACTAAAATAGTCCTGAGTATTGTCAACTGCCTTCACTTCCAGGGCACAACACTGGCTCATGCTCAGCTTCTTTAATGCATTCTCATCTCTTTTTGTCATGCATCAATAGATCTAGTGACATTCAACACAGAAAACTAACGGGGCATCAGTCTCTTGTGAACAGCACAGTGCTGAAACAAATAAAAGGGAAAAACTGAGATGGGTTTTCAATTGTAAAACCTTAGTGCCTCAGAAATATCAACATGCGTCTTCTAAAATAAGTAGTCACTTATATAGCAGTCACAAAGTCTTGGATTCTCTAGTGCAAACTTGCTAGTTTCAGTTGTGACACAAATGTGAAAGTAACTCCTCCAATCAGTGCTGCCGCCTCAGCATTGGTTTCCTATTTTAATCTGTGCCCTTCCTGTGTTTCACTTCTCTATTGCAGTTTTTTAGTTTGTTTGTCTGGGGAGACAGGGGTTAAACACTAAAAATACACAGTTGTGATGGAAATACCCTCATGGACAGGCTGAGGTTTGGCATGCTTTGGAAGAAAATAACTTAAAATAGCACAGAAAGCAAAGACTGTGGGATATGCATCTCTGATAGCTACTTTCTGCTAAAATAACCAAAATAGCTGAGATAACACTGACATTCACAGTTAACCCTCTATCCTGCTCAACATAGATGAACAGGGCTATTCTAACCTCAGAGCTTTGCCTGAATAATGCAAATGACATTGCATTTGTTATGTTCTGACCCCAAGGTCTTCTTATGCAGCTTTATTAATGAGAATTAGGTTTAAAGAAAGTGCAAGTATCCAAAACCAAGTTTACCACAAGTCTTACAGCCCCATTATAGAAAAGGCTTTTTCTGTAGGATTTGCGATTTGATCATCACAGGTCTAAAAATATGAAAGGGAGAGATCTGGAGGCAGAAGCTATATTAGTTCCATCAGTTTTCATACTTGGAGCTCAGGAAAAATGCAAAATGGAAGCAACGGACATAAAACTGCAAGGACTGATTTTTTCCCTTGGTGTTCTCAACACTGATAATTTATCTTTTGACGTTCTAAAAGTTTTTGAGTGCTAGCTTTGGCCCCACATTCCATGCCAACACAACTCATATGAATGTACACATCAGTGGCTGCTCCTTTGCAATTATACACCCTGACTACAAAGGACTCCACTACCAGCTTAACAAACAAATCATTAAAACAATTTGTGGCACCTGTTACTTACAACTTTGCTACAGGAACATGTTAAGTTTTGGCTTCCATACGCAACGTTTAGGCCCATCTAGGAATGGGCTAAGAGCCCAAACAAACTGTGTGATTTGACTCTCATGGCTGTTCTAGAGAATATTTAACTTTTACCCAGATATATCCCAGGTGGCTTATGACCATGTCTTAAAGTAAGTTCAGTGCAGTCGAGTAGGAAAATCAGGTGGCCCCATTTCTATGGTTCAAACCACAAAACTATACAGAGCAAAAGCACAGAACAAAAGAGTTGATAAAAGGATTAAGTAGAGAAATGCAGCTCACCCTTGCAATCTAATTTTTTTCCTTATCTCAGCATCCCCATACCACTATGCCCATCAGAAATCCGTGGAGCTGCCTTCCGTAGGGGCAGACCTCACAGAGCTCCCACCTCTGACCAGGAGCACGGTGACAGGCGGATATCCCAAAATTCAGCAACAAAGTTTCCAAAAGCTCGAACAGGAAAAGGCCACGCTGGAGTCAAGTTTTACATAAGAAGGGGAAGGCAGAACCGCTGGCTCCACGTCCGCGGGCGGCTGCCGAGCGGAGCTGTCAGCCCAGGGCGGGCTCGCTGCCATCCCAGCCGGGGCGCAGCCTCCCCTCATGCCCTGCCCGCCCCCAGCCCCTCACGGCAGAGGCAGCCCCGCCTGCCAGCAGCGCTGTCCCAGGGCTGTTCTCCCCGGCGGCGGGGACAAATCTATCCCCAGCCGAAGCCACCCGCTCCCGTGCGGGATGGACACCCTGGCCATCTGTCCCCGGCCGAGAGCAGGACCGCGCACGCAGACGCCGCTGGGCTAGTCTCATCCCTCTGAACTAACTTTCCTGTTTCCGCAAAAATCACACAGGCACCGGAGGGGGTGGGGGGTTATTGTTTCCAGCAAACACTCCTCACCACTACGAGCCACCCGCACCGCTCCCGCACCCCCCATCCCGCCGGGACCTCGCGGCCCCCCAGCATCTCCAGCGGCCGGGCCGGCATCCCACGACCCCCGCGACGGGCAGCCCCCGGGATCCCTGCCTCGGGCCGCCCCGCTCCTGCCACCTCCCCTCTCCCAGGGCCGGGAATCGCCCGCAGGTCCCTGCCGCCCCTCGTCCCCCGCGGCGCCAGGTCTCACCCGCGCGTCCCTGGGCCGGGCCTGATGGGGCCGAGCGCTGGGGGAGCGGCGGAGGTAAGGCAGGACACGGCCCCAGCTCCTGCCAGCGGAAACGGGAGGAGGGGCTCGACCGGCGTTACCGAGCGGGGAGGAGCTGGGGGCGCTGCCCAGGGGAGGCTCCAGCCCCGCGGAGGAGGGAAGGGAGGGATGGAGGGAGGGAGCGCTGCCGGCCCTCTCCATCCCGCGCCCGCCCCGCTCCCTCTGCCTCCCGCGGCGCCCTCCGGGAAGCCCCTGGGGTGGGCGCCAGGAGCATCTCCCGGCGCATCCTCCCGGAGCTGGCGGGATGCGCCGGGGCGGGGGGCACCGACCGCCCCCGCTCAGCTGCCCGTGCCCCGAGGGAGCCGCGGCTGGACCAAGCTGGACCCGAGCCCTCGGGCTCAGGTAGGCAGGGGTGGCGGCCGTGCCCGCAGGCGGCCCGGAGTGTAGCCCTGACCGCTGCTAAGAACGGCAAACCCGGGCTGAGAGGCTCGGCGGTCCGAAGCCCAACACAACTGCCAGTGTGTTGCTGTTGCTTCTAGCACAGGGGGAAAGCGTGTCTGAGTGCTCCTCTGAGCTTTCTACGGTCGCAGCCGGAGCTGTAGACAGGTGTGGGTCGGTCTTTTCTCCCAGGTAACAAGTCATAGCACGAGAGGACACAACATCAAACTGTGCCTGGTGACGTTTGGACTGGATATTAGGAAATCTTTCTTCACTGAAAGGGTGTTCAAACATTGGAACAGGTTGCTTAGGGAAGTGGTGGAGTCACCATTAATGGAAGTATTCAGAAATTGAGTATATATGGTGCTTAGAGATTTGTTTTAGCGGTGGACACAGCAGCTCTGGGTTTATGGCAGGACTCTTAGAGGTCTTTTCCAATCTTAATTATTCTTATCTGTGGTGCTATGAGAGATAGAGCCATAAGGGAGATCTTCTGACATCATATAGAAAGTCCCCTCCTGCCTTCTGGGTGTCAGTGGAAGTGCAACAAAACCTTAAGTTTGTCTCCAGCAGAAGACTCTCTCGAGTTGTCTTAACAGAGCTGGGGAAGGTTCTGGCATGAACCACTAAGTGAAATGTTTTGTGCTGGGGAAGCAACCTAGAGCTGGGGCAGAGATGCCTACAGAAGTAGAGCAGTGCAGTTGTGGACACAGGCCTCCTGAGAGGAACTGTATTTTACAGTTTATGAAGAGAAACTCAAGGCTTCACCACAAATGTTTTTGCAGAAGATCTGTTTCACATTCCTAAGTCCCCTGTGTATTCTCATTTCCTTCTCTGGTACTGCTGCTGCTGTCACACTTCTCAGTTCAAGGGGATGTCCACATCAAATATATTCTCTTGTAGCTTCCATCGTGTCGTAAGTGGATTTTTATAAACTTCTTGATTCGACAGACTCGAAGCATCCTGGTGGCAGTGCTGCTAGCAACACAATTGTAATTTGCTGCATGTTTGTTTCTCTCTCTTCCAGAAGACAAGCAGCTCTCTCTCTCTGTGCAGCAGCTGTTAGTCTTTTATTTACGTGCATAAGTACACAAACATTGCTATGTATTTACATTAATGCAAGCAATGAAGGAAATATGTCTTGCAATGCACCAAGAGATGAAGAGATCTGTGGAGAGAACTTCTTTTGGTTCTTTGGTTCCAGGCCCTAAGAAGGGTCCATCACCTGGATGCTGTAGCTCTAATGCAGCAAATTGTACCTCAGGGCTGAAGGATCTTCATTCCAGAATTGATGCCAATCTTTAATTAACTTAAACTTTGGAAATAAACAACCACTTCCTTAAAGACAAGTGGCACAGGAAGTAAGCAGGCAATGAGAACACATTTGACACTTTTGGTGGTGGTGGTGTTATTGTCAGTTGATTGTTCACTCTAAAAGAAACAGCATGATGTTGTGTTCTTTACCTGTTGCATAAGCAAAGTAGCTTTATGCCCAAGTATATGGGATTTCTATAGTTCAAGTCGAAGTGAAAAATCAATATGTGAAATCAAGTCATCATTTGGTGTCAACCTTGAAAAAGAGGTAAAATGTGCACAGGAAACAACTAAAACATGTATGGGAGCTTTGTATGAACCTGATCATTTAGGGAAGAGCGTGAAACTGAGGACTGGGGTGGCTGATACTGTAGATACACTTTGTACCAAGGAAACTGCATTTATCTGCAAGTCTCTTCTCAATTATGGCAATAAGTTTAGAAAAGTAATCTGTTAGACCTGTATTTCAGCTTCAACTAGCTATCTTCCACATGCAACCAAATCTAACGTGGAGGCACTCTGATGTTGTCCATACAGTAAGGAACAGAAGGAATTACACCTCATCAGCATCTTCTCCCAGGCAACCAGCAACAGGATGAGAGGCCACAGTCTTAAGCTGCACCAGGGGAAGTTTAAGCTAGTCATTAGAAAAATGTTTTTCACAGAAAGAGTGGTTCAGCATTGGAATGGGCTGCCCAGGGAGGTGATGGAGTCACCATCTCTGGAGGTGTTTTTTAAAAAAATGGACGTGGCACTTAATGCCATGGTTTAGTTGATAAGGTGGTGTTAGGTCATAGGTTGAACTTGACTATCTCAAAGGTCTTTTCCAACCTTATTAATTCTGTGATTCTGTGTACCTGAATCCATGACATCTGACCAGCAAACCTGAAGGCTACACGCAGCTTCTGAGAATAGCTTTGAGTAGCTGCATTTGAGGCATCTAGAAAAGGATGTTTTCCAGTGCAATTCAAAGGATGTACCCCCTCTACTGTAATAGCAAGTCTGTGGCTTTGGTCCCAGCCACCAATTTCAGATGAAATCAGAACATGGCAACAGAGCTGAGTGCTGTGGGGAAATTAAGGAGGTTGAAAATCAAAGTCTTTGCTTCTCTTTTTGACAGAAAGAGATCATCCATCTAGATTTTATAACTTTGCTTATATTCAGGTTTTTTCCATTATTGCTGTATTTTGCACCAGGAGATGAGGGGGGTGCTTTTCTCTAAAGATTAGTTTTCCTCAGAATGAGCACAAGTACGTGTGGCTCATTTATGAGGCAAAAGTTGTATGAAGCAAGAGATTTGGAGACTTGACCAATTGCTGAACCAGCACATTAAGTGCAGGCAAACATGGCTTCCAGTGTAGTAGATCTGGATCTGGTGTCCAGGAGGATTGGGGCTGCACTGGGTCTGTGAGGTTATGGACAGAGCTGTGGTCAACCTAAACTTCTGGCTAGTCTTCCCTCATAGAGAGTAGCCCTGATCTTGATGTTTCATTACAAGCATGCAAGTTGTCTGCTACCTTCCTGCTTGGTTTTGATGTAGACTCTGCTTGCAGTATTGGTGAATCAGCATGACCCCCAGCAGCTTCTTTAAGGCTCAGCATGTGTTCTTCCTGTCCCTTCTAGCGCTCTAGAGCAAGTTTGAGGGTCTTCTCACCTGTCTGAATTAGTTCTTATTCTTTGCTGTAACCACACAAGATCTTCAACTCCTTCATCTGGTCCAAGATGTCAAAGAAGCAAGACAAAAATGAGCTGCATAATGGGGAAGAAAAGGTCACTGGGAAACCATTGCACCAAAGGCTAAAGCATGTGTGGAAATGATCCTTGGGTCTAGATATTGAAGTAAAAAGAGATTTAAATTCAGTCCCTCCCTTTGCCTCTAGGCCTAGCTACATGTTTTCTTTGTTGGCAATGTCAGCTTAAGAAGTTCCCACCCCCTCACCACAGACACATGAATGAATTAAAATGAACTTGTCTTACCTGAAGTGTTCCTTTTAGCTTTGAAATTAAGATGAAGGGAGGGCTCCTGTCTTGCCTAGCTCTGTGTTGCTCAGACCCATGGTCTGTCTTATCTCAGAAGACTATCAGTAAGTGGAATCATTTTAGTAATTCAGTTTTACATGATTCCACAAGCAGATGTAGCTGCACAAATTAGGCCTGATAAACTGAAGCATGTACAGAAAAAAAAGGAATCAGTTAAATGGAAACTTTTTAAGTGCTTTGTTATAAAGAAAACATGGATATTTAGATCTCTGTTTTGTCACTTTACCTTCTAAGGTCTCAGTGTTGCGGCTGTAAAGTGACCGGGGAATCAGCTTTTAATATTTTGTCCTTTGATTTTACAGCAAGTTCTTACAGGTTAAGTTAACAATTCTAGTATTTCTGCCCCAACAGAAATTAAACTTGTAAGACACTCTGATACCCTCATTTGTTGTCGGTTCTTTAGAGTTCAATTTAGCCTTTCCATTTGAAACTAAGCTATCTCTTTTTTTACATATTTTGTGTTTGCTTTGCTCTATTTTTAGCAAAATTGCAGCTGGCTCTTAGTTTGATGCACTGTGGTTTCTTCTGGTGAAATTCCAAGAAAGGAAGCCTTGGGGACAGGGAGCTAGAGTCCTTCCAGTCTTTGAAGTGTTTTTGCATGGATCTCACCCATCCTGCAAGGGGACCAAAGCCTTTTAGTCCAGATCAAAATTTCCAGTACTTGTTTTGCCTCTTAGCTTTTCTTAATCTTCTTTATCTCTTGGCCAACATAAAAGTGAGCTCTCCCAGACATGTGAATTTTCTTTTCCTTTGTCCACTGAGTTTCAGAGTCAGGTAGATGTCTCTTGCTGACCCTGGTTGGTGACACCAGGGAGCTGTGAACTCCAAGAACAAGGACAGAAAGGAATAGTGCCAGAGAAGAATCTTGCACTGCTATTAAGTTGAAAAAAAATCCCTGCATAAATGTCCCAAAATCAACTGTGCAAATTCATCTGTTCAGCCTGTTTGTGTTTTCTGCCTTGATAACATCTTAAAACTTTGCTCAATGTGGTTTTATTCATGGTCAGCTAATGGACTAAGTGGACTTCTAGGGCTCATTTTCTTCAGGGACTGACTTCTGTGGGGTCTGCTGCTGCGGTGTAACCCTGCAGTAAACGCATGCAAGGCACCAAGCCCATGTTTGCAGGAAAGTACTAATACACATCATAAGGAATTTTCCATTGCTGGGGACTTTCTCTGCCCTTTCTCTGTACAGGCTTCATTTTAAAACATTGTTTTCTGCATTGGCCAAAAATACTTTTCCCAAGGGTCAGTCTTTTTATTAGCAGGGTTTTACTTGATTTGTTGCCTGCTCCACACATGGTTCAGACATCAGGAAGGAAATTGCACAGGGCTGAAACAGGCAGGTTCATGCATCAGCAATGGACTGTAGACAGCTGGTGCCATTCATACCTACATGGCCAGGTGAAGGGGCTACCTGGTTTGCAGAGATATAATTAATTCAGTCCTGGGTGGCTTCGTCACCTGGCTGGGACTAGCAATAACACCCCATGGATGGGTGAGGGCAGCCTGTGCTCACATACATTTTTCATGTGTAGCACAGAACAGCAAGTATTTCAAAACACTTTGTTTTCTAGGTGTTTAAAGTACTTGGCTTATCTTTCTCCAGGCTTGACTGATTCTGGTTACCAGCCATGCAGATCTTAAGGAAAGCTGTTGGCATCTGTGTTTCTGTATTACTGTTTGGAAGTCCATTCTTGAAGGTATTTCTTTGTCTTGGAGAGAGCAGGAACTTGGTGTAGATTTTGTCTAATAGATGCAAGCAAATTTTCAGTTCTTGACCATCCACTTTTGGCTCCTGCACAGAGTTTAACAGCACTAGCCCTGCAAGGTCCTTAAAAGTAGCCTCTGAGAATGCAGGGTCTGCAAGATTGGGAGGAAAAATATATGGAGCACTTTTCCCATAACAAGAAACAAACTATCCTTCTCCAGCTCTGACTTCATGGCATCATCTTTGCTATCCTCCTTACCCTTGTCCTTTCCTACCCATGCTTCAAAGCACAGGGTATGCCTGGTGAAGACTCATCCCTGTCAGAGACCTCCCACATGCAAATGGAAACCCACACTTTTACAATTACAACAGATCAACTGGCATGCAGATGCTTAATGAGGAAGTAAGTCAATTAGTCCCCCTTCCACATTAAATTGATTGTCCAGGCCATGCGACTCTGCCTGGCCACCCAATAAATATCCTGTTTAACAGCTGCCAGAGCATCATGCAAACCACCTCTTCCCTCAGAGCAATATGAATGGCTGCATCTTTCCCCGACATCAGCAGCATTGTGGGGACCATGATTATTGCCTCTCAGTGACTCCTGAATAGACAACCTCAGTTTACAAGTAAAGCAGAGAGGCTGTGTTTGATTGCCTTGGAAACACAGAAAACGAAGCAGTATTCACTCTTCTCTCATTCTTTTCCTCCAGTTCACTCACGAAATGACATTCTGTGCACTTCACTGTCTGCAGCTAGCACGTCGAATAATTTGACCTCTGTAAACAATTATTTTGCTGATGCACAAGAGCACAGACTGGCTCACTGAGCATTGGTAGCTGTGCAGGGAGAACAGAAGCAAAAGCAGCAAAAATTATTTTAGTTTGTCAAGTCATGAGACTTGATACATAGAGGAAATCTGCTGGGCAAGACAACATGATTTAACATACCCAATTTTCTAAGCATAATTTCATTTAAAACGCAAAAGAAAGATTGGTCTCTCACTATCGTGCATGGAAGAGAGGAAAAAAGAAACGAGCCCCTAACAGAGCAAGGCTGAAACAGCCAGTGACTGCACAACTGCTGATGTGGACAGGTGTGCAGGAAGTATGTGCAATCTCTATACACAGGCACATGACCATGTATGTCTAACTGACACCTATATAAATGTATGGTAACCACACCTGTGCATGTGTTGACTTTCAAATGAATGTATATGAGTGAACACACAGACCAGGTGTAGCACGAACATTTTCAGCCTGTTCATATGTAATCAGAATTGTTGAAGCTGCTGCCATTGCCACTGCCCCACCTGTATGCTCAGGTGCATACACTCCTTTTATGTGTATGATCACATCCTGAGTGTGCACTATGAGAAATGCTTTTCACAGGATGCTGATTGTGCTGAGACCCTAAAGCAGTCACTTGCCTGTTTCCTTGACTCCAAATCTTTTTCCCATTTGCACAAACCTGGAGATGGAAACTTCACTCTATCACAAACCAGCTCAGAGGTACTTTTCTGAAAATACACAATATCTGCAGTTTATTTTTCAGTTTGGTGGGGGGCGGGGGGGGCAGGGGTTGTTCAAGCACAGACTTTTTTCTTAGACATGCATTCTATGGACAACTCAGGGCAGAGAGTCTCTAGTCCTTCACCAGCCGGTAGATGTGATGTTGGGCACCGTGGTCACTAGTTGATACTTCAAAAACATATGCTATGCACAGCAAGGTCTCCTGTGTGTCCCTGTTTGTCACAACCTAGACAGAAAAGGAGAAGAAGCTGAAATGGCAACTGCTATTTTTCTGCTTACATATTCCAACACACTTAACATAAAGCAGAAGGTCAGTAACACACAAAGAGCAGAGAAGTGCAGGATTGATACACAGCTTGGCCCACACACCAAAGCACTTTTGCAGCCTCAGAACTACAATGCAGTGAAGAGACAGGGAGGTGAGCAGAGACCACTGTGAAGAAAAGTCCACTGTAACCAAGCAGTGATCACAGCAGTGGAAGCAGGTCCACCAGGTTCTCTACTTCCCACCCCTGGTGTTACAGAGGGAAAGTGTTTCACAAAAAAAAAAGCTCTTTTTGCTCTGTTTGTTGGGTACAGAGAGGCCCCCTCCTGTGGCACACCCACCCCTCTTCACACAAATATTGATATATCACAACCACAGACTGTTGTTTTCCTTCATCTGCTCCTGCTTGTCAATGGTAGACACAGAACACGAGGATTAGAGAGTATAATTCCTTTTACAGGAGACTTACAGATTTGACTCCATTACACCTCCCATTCCATACACTGTAGATGTTGAGAGAAGGATGGCTACTGCACTCATGCATATTTACAGAAGCCCTTTTTTTCCCTTTTTTTTTCTACAGGCCCTCAGGACCCTTAGTGTCTCTACAACGTGACTCTGTCAGCAGCATTGTGAAGGAGCAGTGTTGTCCTACTTTCTGCACCATGCACTATGTGGCAGAGGCAAGAGAAATACTGCTCTCAGAACTCCTAGCTCAGCTTCCCTCTCTCTGTCACTGCACAACTTCGCATATTCTTGTCACCTGAGTTTGTGCCATAGCTAAAGTTCTCTCCTGACAGAGGAGAAAAATTTTTATCAGCAGTAGCACAAACTCAACTGCAGAAGAAAACTATTCCAGCTGCAGGCTTGTACTTTACCAAAGCCCAATTGTTCTTGTGAAAACAGGAAGAAAATATCTGTTTTCAAACTTGCTTATTAATTTTAGTGGTCTGATTTTGGTCTATTCTGTTTTCTTTTCTTACTTCATGATTGGATTTGCAGTTGAAGTCCTTTCTTCTGCAAGATGTGGTAAGTTATACACATCCAGGTGTGCTAAGGCACTGGGCCCTTTTCTGAAAAATGGGCTCTGAAATCTTGGGAGTTCTAAATCCACAGAAATGTGCAAAGCAAGACAAAACATGCTTGTGGGATTTAGGGGTATCTAGACTCATTAAAGGGTCTAGTAAAAATATAATTAGACTTGCCTCAAAGGTGGTTGCAGGGACTGAGGACTACCAACATGCCTTAAAATATGCATTTTTCAGCTCCCCAGTGGGGAGTGGGAAATGCTCAGGCTGCTGCTCAGGGAGCAGCACTTCCATCTTGCACAGGACTTCAAGGTAGTGTGTGCCAGCACTCATATGAGACATGCCTTCAGTGCCAGAAGATAAGAGGACATGAGACTTCTCAAAACACAAAGCCCCTGAGGAAGTATAACTATGTGACAGTTTTTTTCTTAGAATATATAGGAAATGCTGGCCTGACTGAGAAATGAAACATGCAGAAGGCAGCTACAGTGTTCCCCAGTATGGACTACAGCACACAAATCTCCCTGTCTCTGCTCCTCTCATGCTTTTGCTCATATAAAAAAACTCTCAGCATTTATACTCCTTATTTATTCCAGATGTTTAAGATCTTAATACAAACATGAAAGAGTAAACTTCTTAATGCCCTGTGACATATACCATTAACTTTGTGTTTTATAGCTGATGTGTCTGAGCCACAGAGCAGTGAAATGAGTTGCCTGCAGTTACCGAAGATCTTCAGAGAAAGGAAGGAAAACCACTTTGATTTCCAGTCTTTCATACAACCACCAGCATCTCTTCTACTTACCCAGCCTCACGTTCTCTGGGCAAAGATCTGTGATGCCTCTTACAGAGATGAACACAGAATTCAGTCCATTAGAAAAATGCACCTTTTAAGCTGTCTGCCCTCTTCCCAAATTTAGGCTGCAGCTGAGCCTGGAAAGGCTCCTGTTATAACAAAATACTAATGCAAATCTAATTGCTGTAGCCTTGTAATCCTGACCTATCTAGAGGGTGATTCAGAAGGTGTCACAGAGCTTCCCCACAACATCCCTCTTCCTTTGCATGTCAGTATATTCTGTACAGGTCCTGAGGAAACTGCTTGCTTTCCCCCCTATTATGGTCAGTGAAGAACTCTTCCCACAGAAAAATTTTATAGCCACTCAGCAGCGCCCTTGTGGGTTTTTTTTTACCTTACAAAAAGGGCCAGGACACAGAAAGGACCTCAATATTGGTGAAATAGTGGAATGAGCATTTTCTTCACTGAATTTTTCATCATTCCCCTTCTTTTGTCTCTCTGCCTCATGAACTCTCCCTTTGTTTTTTGTTTTATCTCTCTCTTACCCAGGTCTCTCAAATTCTTTTGCCACTCCTCTGCATGAGTTACTATCTCTAGAGCTCCATAAATGGTCTTGAAGTGCAACACACGTGAAAGACACTAAGTTCAATTAGATGCTGAACTATAAAAGGAAATCTGCTTTGACTCTCAACAGTGAACTCCTGCATGGTGCTTACATGCTGCCGAGTTGCAAGGAAAACAGCTGAAATTCCCACCTGTAAGATGGTGAAGTTCTCCAGCACACTGTTCATCATGTACTTCTCGGGAAGGTGCTTGAGTTTATGGATGAAGTTGATCATGTATTCGCAGAGAGGGGAGCGGTGGATGCGGTAGGAATAGTGTCCGTTTTCATAGTGTGCATACTCTGTCTGCAAGGCAGAACACAAAAGGGTCACATGGGGCTATGCTGGCACAAAAAGGGACTCAGAACAGAAAAATTACAGTGGCACTTTTAAATAATTTTATGAACAGTGACTACAGTACTTTGCACCAAGGTCAGTCCCCTTGAGTCCTGCAATTTCTTTGGCTTGATTTCTTGTTTTCTTTAGAATGGTGCATTCCAGCTTCTGAGCAGCAAACCCTCAAGGAACTGTGTAAGTAGCTAAGAGGAACAGACCAATTGACACCTACACTACAGTCTGCATCTTAACTGGACAAATACTAGGTGTGAATAAACTGAAAAAGTTAATAACTACTATCTTAGCAGGAAGTAATGATAGTAATACTATGCTCAGGATGCTTGATAAGCCTGTAACCCTTTCACCCCAGAAGCTTGGTCTTCTTCCATGTGCACCATGACACCTTCCTTTAGCCCCTCTATCCCAACTTCAAACATGCCTATGATGTAACTGTAGATGGCTTGTGGGAAGGATGCACCTTGAACAGACTGCTGACATGAGAACAGCTGTGTTCTGCACATAAATGCTTCTGGTTCCTTGAGAAACAGGGCAGCAGAGGCATGTCAAAGTAGCTCTCTTAGCAGCTGAATGTGGCATCAAAAAGAATTTCTTCAATGCCAGTTACATGCATAACCCAGTTATTTGCAGTTCCCATGTTGCTGAAGGTGTAAGTGTATAACCTCTAGGTCTAATAAAACCATAAGACTATAGTCTGTAAATTATTACAGTCAAATTAATAGCTATAGTCTCTAAATGATCTGTTTAAAAACACTGATGAGAGTGAGGTGTTGCTTATATGTTTTCACATTTCTTGACTACAAAACACATCTATGTTACCTAGCTTTCCTTTGCTTCCCAAAAAACCCCAGAGAATTGGCAGAGCTAAGAGTCATACGTATTTACATCTCCTCAGAAACTGAGATTTGAGGGAAAAGTAACAAACACTAGCAGATCTTCAGTGAAATCCTATGACAAGGCCCTTTTGCAGGCTGAGTGATCTTACATCTATGGCATCTCCCTGACAAGAAGCATGAGATATATTTTGCCTTGAGATACAAAGGCAGGATGCAAATACTTGAAGTGACAAAACAGAAGCCAGAGGGAACCTTGCACCCAGGTGTCTGCTCCTTACCTCTACTTTCTCTACCACCTGCTTTCCAAAGGAACACACTTTGGTGGAACAGGTAATGACCATGTTTTCTGGGCTCTCATACTGGCTGGAAACACCATAGAAAGATCTGGATTCATCTTCAATATTGGTGTTCAAATCAGCCTGCCAAAAAAAAGAACAAAAAAATTCAGATGGTTATCAATAGATGGTTGTGGCATTTTCTCACCATTAACTTGCATAGCCAAGATAGTAAAGTATTGGGAGTATCCCCAGCTCCTTAAGCAGACCACTGTGCATTGAGTAAGTGGGAGAAATCTGAAAAGTATTGAATAAAATCCTATTTCCACTTCAGAAAATGGTGTGGATTTGCATACACATTGGGGAAATCTGGTGGAATATCCTCCCAACATTAAAAACATGACACAGCTTGCAGGTACTCACAAAGCATGTGGAGAGCGGACTGCAGAGACAGAGCAGTGCAACAGCTGGGCTAGTCTGGGCTGACTCACCAAGGAAGAAAAATAATGATAAAGCAACAGTAGTAAAGTTTTTCTACCCTAGGAACGTAGGTAAGGGAAAAGATACAGCAGGGAAAAGGAATATCACACATCAGGCTCGAATGTAAATAGACAGGATGCAACATAAGGAATGTAGGTTACTGATGGATCCAGCCCAGTTTCACCTGAATTCAAACCCATCTCCAGTAGAAGACACAGTTTTCAAATGTAGGTGTCTAAGGCTGGCCAACTGAAGCCTCCTATTGGGACACAACTCCTAAAAATCCTGGCTGGCTGAAGCTTCCACCAGGGGTCATTCCAACCACAGTTATGAAACAACTGGCAGTTTCCTTAAGCTCTAGAAGCACTAGGGATGTGAGGGAATGCCCAGCTCAGCTTCTTCCACTTCAAAACTGAAAGGGCAGAGCTTCTCTGTGCTCCACAAGCCCAGGTGCTAATTTACATCAGCGTAAAACCAAGATCAGTTCCCATAGGCTGCTCCAGAGCATTTTATTCTTCCAGCTGAGCCAAGGGAAGAGGAAACTGAACAGTGTTCCTGCTACAGTGAACACAGTATGACTAGGACAGCATTAGATGCCATTCTAGCAGGGTTTTCTTAACCAATATCAGTGAAGAGTTTTTTTATTTGAGATCTAGAGCAGCACTAAATACAAGCAATGTGGTAGAACTGGACCACCACAAAAATTAATGCCCCTCTTTCTTTGCCATGCAAAATACTTGTCTCTTATCTGCCATAGAATAATAAATAGAGTTAGTTTAGTTGTCTTAAGGAGCAACTTCACAAAAGGTTTAGGACAGTCTAGAAAATGACAGTCAAATTTTCTTCCCTTCTGTAGACACGTGAGCTTGCTGCTGCCTTTGTGGCACCAAAAAAGATGAGGGCATAAAGATTGCCTATTTTCATAGCAACACATACTCAAGTTGGCTTAAGTCTCTTGAGAAATTGCACTTCAGAGTTGTACTTTGATGATGCCAGGCTGGTCCTGACCCCAAGAGAGAAGAGTCTCACTCTTCCAGAGCAGTTTGTGCTTTCCCATTCCTGCTGTACTGACACACATTTCTGTAGCTGCATTACAAGGCTCTCTGAGGAATTGCTCAGTTAGTTCTCAGTGGGATCAGTTCCCTGGTCTGATTCAGAAACACTTGTGTGTGCTCAAACAAAGAATGTGTGTTGGGAGGATAGGTGGCAACAGGGATAGCAGAAGGCAGGACAGCTTATTCTAGTGAATTATTATGGCCATGCTGAAGACCTTGGTATTAAATAATTGTATCTATGCAGCTACTTTCTTTGTACCACAAAAGTACCTGTATTAGAGAACAGCAGTACTACTCCATTCTGGTTTAGGTTTTTATTAAGTTACTGTAATACTGTACTTTAATACTGTAATACTCACTTACATGTCAATGCAACTAACTTGTTTTTTTCACCCACACTCCAATGTCTCAATAAAGATTAATTTCCTGCCTTGTCCAGAGAGGAACTAGACCAGGAGTCCTTCACAATATTTTTCAGCTATTTCCCTTGGGAGTGATAAACACAATGTATGGACTCGATTCCGTTCTTCCAAAGAAACTGTCCCACTGAGTCAAAAAAAACAAAGGGTCAAGGCTCGAGAGGCTTGGTCAGGCCACTGCTACATAAACACAGCAGAGATTCTCACTGCAGCACCAGACAAACATTTTCAGGGTCTCACTAGTAAAGTTAAGGTTATATTCTTCAAAAGACTCACTGGTAGAATTAAAAAATAAAAGCATTCAATACGAGACAAAGCAGAAAGGTGCTAGTTTCACTTCATGAGAAAAGCTTCACTTGCCCTAAGAAGCCACTCTAGGTGCATCCACAGTTTGACAAGCCTCCCATTAGAAGGCCAGACTAGAATTTCACAGCCAATTAACATCCAATTAATCAACATTAATGGCAAAACTATGGTAATACTGTTTGAATTAAGGAGTCATCACCATTCACCGACATTATGTACAATCAGGGTCCTGGAAGCCCTGTTGCAGTGGAGCACTAGGATCATGTTGGAACTCCCTCACATTTACACTGCACTTTTAATTTTAAAGCTTGTCCCATATTGTGGGCTACAACAGTCAGACATGGAGTAATCAGTCACCAAGAGCTGCGTACCCACCTCCTGTCACCTTTGCAGGTCTCATAAACGTACACACATGGAATTTCAGCAACTCAGGGAAGGGCAATATCAGTTTGCTGGGGAGTTCAGTTCATGTTTGCAGGAGAATGGAGCTGGAGCACACCAGACACTGCTGGCCTTACAGTTACAGCTTTTTCACTTATTTACAGCTGCTGGTTCCCACCTTCTCAAGGCACGGTCCCTGTACCAGAGATTATTTAGCACGCACATGTCTGCTCTTGAACTATTTGCAACCTGGTTTATAGATGTGAACTGAAAATGGCAATGGTGTACATGTATAAAAGACAAGGAACAACTCAGGTGGAATTCCAAGCTCTTAGCTTTCCCTGCTGTGGAGATGATTACCTCCTGAAGGAAGACAAGGTAGAAGATTGAGGAAGAACACTGCAATCTGCCATAGCCAAATTAACTTCTAAATGTGAACTGGACACTGGGGTAATTCAGAAAAGATGCAGTTAAACTTCCCAGGATTGCATGAAGACAAGACCATAATGACCAGAAGAGCTACTGCATTTAGCTTAACATCTAAAAACACTGTGGCTAGATTCCTATGCCTAGATTCATGCCTAGATTCCTATGAGCTTCTCACAACACCTAGACCATCAGGACTACATTGCTTCTCTAAAGAAAACCTTGTGTCAAAACACATCCAGTGCTGGAGCAAGCACCTGAGGTGTGCAGAGACAAATCTGACTTACTGCGTCCAGTATACTCCACTCTGAAAAGATGCAAGAGAATAATAGTGACTATGATTCAAAGGAAATTCATCTTCCCAGAACTTCATCAAGCAGGAGGCCTAATCTTCACTTTACAGTCTGGGAATGAATAGAATATTTAAATATGTAACTGGACGTGACTAGAACCCAGGTGCCTCAACTCCTCTCTGGCAAATGCCCTAGTATGTCCAACAACAAATGAGTCTTCAATACATTCCTTACCCCAACCTAGGCAGCCAAAGGAGACATAGGCAGGATTTAGGAAAGTCTCACTGAGGGGGCTGAGCTGCCTGGCCCCCCGGCTGCTGTGGGTGGGACTGCAGGGGCAGCAGCAACATTCAGGCTGTTGGGTGGTGTCCAGCATTCAACAGCTGTTCTCAGTCTCTTTTACAGGCAAAGGTAGAAGATCAAATAAATGAGGCATATTACAAGCTAAATCTGAGTTATGAGCCACCAACTGGATCGTGCTTCTTTATCTGACTAAGTCAGGGCTCTTGCTTTTTGTCCAAGTTCCAGATGCAAAAACCTGTGCACACTCTGGCATAGCAGAAATCTGATGTGTCTGGGATGTGTTCAACTTGCTGTGCAAGCTCAGCACAGATGACACACTTATACATAGGTTGTCTGATTACTTCCAAACATGCTGAAACTACAATCACTGAGGTATCTGTGATACAGCATATCTCAGATACTCACATACTGCATTCAAGAGTGAACCTGTCTGCTTGGGGGGAAACATCTGAGATTTCCTCCTTTCCAGAGAAGTAAGCAGAATGTTTAATTACCTAGAAGGTAAGATTTCTAGATAGAAGAGACTTGTTCTGGGAAGAGCATAGTAGCCCTCCACAAGCTAATATGCTGCTCTCTCCCCTCCATCTCTGGAAAAGATTCTTTGAAAATTACTCAGCAATTCAGTCTTTCAATCTGCCTTTCACTGACAATAATCTCTACACTGTTGAACACCGTGGGGGACAACTTTGGTGGAAGAAGTGCCATTGGCAGAGTTCCTTATGTAAGGCAGCAACTGGAGGTGGTGCTGGTTATGGCAGGTGAAATTAATGTGTGCAAAAATCATAAAACTCCCTGTTTCTAGCTGCTGTCTTGTTTGCTGCCTCAGGAGTACCAAGAACAGAATAGATGTGGAGATCAAATTGCCATTCCTTGTTCTCCAGGCAGTTCCATGATTGAAAGCATCCAGTGGGCAAGGAAGGGTGCTGAGAACAATTTGCACTGCTGCTGTTTTGACTGGATTTGTTTGTGATAGGAGAGAAGCCAAGTGCAGGACAGCAGTTTCCAGCCCACCCCTTCAGCACTTTCCCACAAAAGTATATTCCATTTAGCTGAAAGAAGATGCTCAGTGATTTGACTGCCTATCATCAAGAAGAAATTACTATATATATTCTGCATAGGCAGGACAGAGATCCCAGGAAATTTGTCTGATTCTTGTCTCTGCAGATGGCTGCTCTGTGCAAAGTACTACCTGTCCTGAATTCCTGGTTTGTCACTTTCCTTCTGTCTTCCATGCAGAGCCTCACAACTTCTGAAAGCTCCAAGATGCAAGTGCACCATTCTACTAGCGTGCAAAGCCCCGAGAACGCCTCTTCCCCAAACTATTAATAACAATCCATATAGGAGGAGTTCACAGGGAGAAGCAAGGAACAGGTGGCAGAGATAATATTAGCCTGGAAAAGAGCAGGGCTGCCGCTGCCCATGTGTTGGGAGGCTGATGTCTCACATTCATTGTCGTGTGCTAGAATGCACTTGGAGCACAGAGAAATGTCACACAGATGTCATACAAAATTTGCCAACTCAAGTCCAAAAATCAGCTCATTGTACCAAATTCCCAATGCCAAAATCAAGGAAGAATTGCAAACACTGCAACATTGCTTATGTTCCAAACTCATCAGCTATTAAATCTTAGCTACTATAGAGATCATTTAAAGCACCTTTGAACAAACATGAACATCTCTTTCTCAGTCATACTAGATTCTCAGTGCTACCACTGAGGTCAAGAAATCTCAACCCTGGTGTTTGGAATTAGGCTTCTGGTACACAACAGACCATCTAGAATATTCAGTAGTTACTGTACCAATGGCAGGTTCATGTCTCAGGTTTTTCAAGCCTAAAACTGCAGATACACAACCACAATGTACTCATTCCTTGGTTTTTTAAAAGTCTTTGTTACCTCCAACCACAACTCCAACTCAGAACCTCTGAAAAATCAATCATATCTTCATGTCTCAAAACATCCCTTCAAGTATTTAATTCTACTCACCATTTTATCCTAAAATTATGCTATAAGTTCAACGATGTAATAATTGCTTTATCCAATACATCTTTGAGCATCAACAGTATATTTGTATATTTGTCCAGAGCTATCAGGCAGCAAAATGAAAAAGCACCCCAGCACACACTGCTACGAAAGTATGAAAATGCAGAGGAATATAAAAATTTCTGCTGAAATCTAATTTTCTTCCTTTTTTGTTTTTAATCATATTGCCTTATCTGTGAAAAGTGTTTGTTTCTTTGTTTGTTTGCTTCTTTAAAGTCTTAGAAGCTTCCATTTAACTAATGACTTGACTTGTAACTTTGCCTATTTCTAAGTGACAAGCTGTAATGTTGCAACCAATAAAACCTGATGTTAACTCCAGATAGGATTCAGCAATGCAAGGGTACCAAAAAAAGAATCAGACAGTCAAAATATTAAACCAAGCCCAGAAATATTTCTGTCTTTGTAAATATAGAGTTGCAGAGCCCCACCACATTATGCACACATTGGAGTAAAGATGTTTCAAGTCCTATGTCACATCTCTTTAATCAAGCCAAATTCCAGTGAGCTGATACCATCTGAACACTGGACACTTCATGTGGGAACAGAAAGAGCCCAACTTGATGACATGCCACCATCTAAATCTTTCCAAACACTGATAGAGGTGGATCTGACATGGTGCATAAGTCACATTTATACTTCTGGTATTAGAAACCAAATTACCCAATCCCCAAAACCGAGCCATGAAAGCAGAAAAGCATACTGTCAATTTTGATAAATAAAATCACAGTTGCACCAGATCACAATTTCATGGTTTCTCTCTCTTCAAGTCAAGGAGTTCAAAGTGTTTCATTCTCTCTACGGTAACATCTCCCTCTGATCTCTTCCTTTTGGTTCTTGGAACTTCCAAAGCACAAAAGACAATCAATACCTTTCAAAGGGTGCCCTGTCAAAGGATATGCTTCTCAGCGAGGTGCTGTTTTCTCTCCCAGCCAGAACAGAGTTGATGTTACACCTTTTGTTTTAAGCACTCCAGGCAGGCTTTGTTGTACTTTGCCAGGAGGCTGCAGGTAATAGAATTATGTATCCCCAAAAATCATCAGCAACCAATGCTCTAGGCACAGGCACTTGAGAAGAAGACTGCCAGCCAACATTCTCCAAAACTCATTTCTGGAAAGACTAGGCTTGGGACAGCTGGGAAGTTGCATCTCAAGGCACTTAACTCTTCCTTCTGAACACACCAGTCAGAAGGAGGCTTTTTAGCACCACTTTGTATGAAGGGAATGAGTTATAAAAGCTCATTTTTCATCATCTCACTCTGACATGAGGTTGAATATTGTGGTAAACTCAAGGTGAAAGGCTCCAAATCCCATTACACATTCCCTCAGCCATCTACTGTACAACTGCCCTGAGCTACTATTATTTTTAATTTCGTAATTTTTATGATAATATCGATCACCAAAGCTATTTTGTTTTTACCTTGAAGCACAATAGCAAAGTTTTTGCAAATTTCAGTTAAATCACAAAAATCCAAATTGAGTGAATAAGCTTTTGCCAGGCTGATTTCTGCCAATTTACCAGAAGTCATTTCAGCAATATATTATCAGCATAATCCAATTTCATTATAAGTTTCTCTTATCTTTTCATTCTGCCAGCAGTAAGTATGCATCTGTAAATTATTAGTACTTGGAAAATACAAAATGCAGTTACAGAGGCAGGAGAAGAGATGGGAAAGTATTGCTTCTGACTGAGGAGTTACACAACACTGAGAGAAATGAATGCATAAAAGTGCAGAGAATAATTTCCTCTGAATTCTTTACTTATACATAGATTAAAATTCTAGAGGGTCCAAGTCACCATTAGCTAATCTCTAGACAGTAGTCAAGAACAACTCTACAGATGGACAATGTGAAAGACACATCTTGCTGCAGGCCAGAAGGTATGCCTTGTGGGGTCAAGAAAAGCGACAGTTGTGGCTGTATTAAGTTGCCTACACAGGGAAAAATTTGTTGGGAGGAAGCAGTTTTCTAACAGCCAGTGAGGTCACAGCTTTTAAAGTGAGAAACTTCATAGCAAATGGGTACCCTACAAAGGGTACGTCTCTTACCCAGAATTTGACAAGGAAGAAGGCATTAGCTGGCCCCCTTTCAAAGAGCTCCTTCAGGCCCCCCTTCTTCTCAGGGAACTTGTCATAGATCTGCCGGATATCCACTGCCTCAAGGTAGGGGTCATTGTAGCTGGGGCTTGACTGCCCAATGTGCACAAACAGGTGTTTGTTATACTGCAAGAAGAGGAAAAACACAGCATTAGAAAATTGTTCGAGACCATTCAGTACATACTGTACTTCCACTGTCCTTCACAGAAGACTACTGGAAGTCAATGAAAATTTGATAGCATTTTCTAAAAGAGCACAAGAAATCAATAGAAGTATCTCTGCTAATACCAGCTCATGCTGTTCTTTCCTTCCTATCAATACATTCATGCTGCTTCCTTCTCTGAAACACTGTTGTTGGGTGTTTTCTTCCTATATTCACTCCTAAATCATTGTCTCGTGCTGCTGCCATGTAGTCTGAAATAACCTGAGACACAAAGTGACAGGTCACAGTCAAACATTGATGCTCCAGTCCTATGAAGAGCTTGAAAGAGCAGATAAATCCCAGGCAAATAAAACTATCTTTTCTGAATTTTCCTATCTCAGCCCATCACCAGAGCACATCTCAAGACGCAGAATCAAAAGGTTTAGTGAGAGAGACAAATCTTACTACTTCCATTTTATAGGTGGGCACCGTGGAAACACATTGATGCAAATTCATCACAGTTGCCACCAATTTTAAGTTCTCAGCACACCAGACAAACAAATGGCTTTATGTGACCTTAGTAGCTTCTGATTTTGGGTTCTGTATTGGAGTCTATCTTACAAGGCTGGACAGGACAGCCAGAATAGCCTGGGAGGGGCTTATGTCCTCAATGCCTTGGGCCCTGGTGTATGAATGCCCATGACCATGGACAGGGAGGCCAGAAGCACATTGCACAGACCTGGTTCTATCATACTTATCCTCTACAAGGAGGATATCTGCTGTTTCCCAAGAATGCCTTTCTATTCTCTGAAGAGCAATGAAGCAAGTATTTCCATACACAGAGTAGTATAACATATCCATGGTGAACAGGACCTGCCCGAAGATGCAAAATTAATGAGGGGTGGAAGCAAGTTGTGTTTCTTACTGTGTCTTGGTCTTGTTGTTGTTCCAAGAATGCAGAGAACTCTAACATCCAAAGTTTGGAGCTAGCAACCCTTCGTCCTTGCCAAGCTGGTGCTGACGGGGAAGGTGAGAGGCCAGCAGGAGACTCAAACCCTAAGCACACAGGATTTATATAACAATAATTTAGAAAAAAATGACAATAGCTTTCCAAATGAGCACCTACTGTCACAGCTGACTCATAATTTTCTTACAGCTTTATCCATCATGCAAAAAATATCATTCACGAGGTCCTCAGTCTACCTGTGCTCTAAATATCTTGTCAGTCACCTCTGCTAAGACAGCACTGCTAGGGCTCATGATGTAAAAGACTAGCTACCTGGGTTTGGCACCAGAGAAAACATGTTCAGCAATTTTAATAGGACTTAGACTGAGCCCTGAAGGAGCAGTGAAATAAACTGTTTAGTATCAGAATGAGATGTCACCATTAATCTCTCAAAATGGGGAAGCCAAGAAGGAAAAGACATTTGTTATTCCACTTACTGAGAAATTAGGAATGCAATCACGTTGTGACAGAGAACAGTGTTCTAGAGCATGAAGCATGGTGGAAGACCAGTAGAGATATATAAACTTTTAATTTCTGCTGAACTAGGAGGGAAAAAACCCCAACACAACCAATGTAAAACAAGAAGAAAAAATTTGTACAATAAAACAAAATTTTAAAGCTACAGCTCTCTCAGTAAAAGGATGACAGGTAATAAGAGGAAATCATATAAAAATTGGTTTTGGCTCACTGAAATGTTTCAATGGGTTTTGTTTTTTTTAATTAACTTTCAAGATTTTTAGAGTGCTGGCTGTTTTTGAAGTTGGAATGCAATTTCAAAGGAAGGAACTACATTTCCTTACCTACCTGGTATTGGAAGCGGAGGCTGTACAGCATAAGGTTGTTGAGAAAAAGGTTTCACACTACAGAAGTATACAAAGAGAGGTGGTTAATAAAAACCCAACCAAACGAAAAAATATTCTTCACCAACTGTTTGCAAAGATAAGATCAAGTATTTCTCCTCAGGGGGAAAGTGGCATAAGTGTCTTTTGGAAATTATTTTTCTACGTGAGCAAGAGAGGGTCATGGGCGAAGACTCAGAAAGCAGTAAGGGGACAGGACTGGACAGATTAAGACATCCCTGCAGGTGCTCAGCAAGCCCTCCCTCCAGATTTGTTTTTGAGATCCCAATCAGCCTCTTAATACACTGGTGCCCACTTATTTATCCTTTCAACTACAAGTAGTTTCATATCTATGCAAGTGGATATAGGTCTGGGCTGAATGCCTCTCAGGCTTTCAGGCCCAAATTCAGAGACATTCAACACCCACAAGTAAGACAGCTTTCAGGACAGCTCAGCTCCATTTTAATACTACTGTAAGAAAAAGGAAGGTCTTAGCATTTCACAGATCCTGTAATAGCTAATGGTGCTCCTCAGGCAGCAGAGAAAGCAGCAGAAGCACCTGCTCTGGATGCTCACATGAAGGAATACTTACTCCTGGGAAGATCCAGCTTGGCCTGGCAATGGTCCTTGCCAAAACTGCAAGAGAACAACACATTGGCAAAAGTCACCACTTTTAAGACAAAGGTGAAAAGGAAGGCTTGCTCTTTTTTGAGGAAACAAACTGCAAACTTCAGACCTTTAAAGATGTGAATGAGTTCTCTCTCCCTTCTACATTCCTGGTTTTATTCTTGTGGAGATGCTGACTGGTCTTTTTTTTCATTCCACACACTACCAGAAACTGACCCAAAAGTGATATTTAATGTTAAATATTATGCATGGACCTTGTCCCTCAGTCTCCAAAGCTTTTATGATACTCATTCTCTTGCAAGGACCATTTTGCCCAGGAAACTGCTCTCCAGTTCCACTGGAGTTATTTTGGCAGAAATCAATGCTCAGTAAATGCTCACTAGGCCCAACTCATAGGTACAAGGATGCTGACAGACCTTTTCTATTAAGGATTTTATGTAAGGACCATCTGATCAAAGTGCTGAGAATAAGATTGGGAAATAGAAACTTGAGTAAAGGGTCAGGATGGCCCAAACAGATTTATTCCAAAAAGATGCTGGACTAAGAAAGTGATACAGACACTTAAAAACATTTCAGACAGATGAAAATCCAAAGGAACCAACTGTTCTCTTCCTTGTATCATTAAAAAAATATACATGGTAAAAGTCTATTGTTTTACATAAGTGTGAGCAAAGAATTAGACAGAACTGTTGTAGCCACATGACACACTTATTCTACAGAGATAATGCCTTTTGACCCATTCTGTCTCAGTTCTCAGGATTTTCCAACATCCTTTTAAATACTAGAGTATTCTCAAAACTCCACCAAAGCACTGATCCACTCACCCCAGAAACAGCAGGGTAGGCTGGTCGTGGGAGACCAGGCAAGGCCATTTTACTATGGAAGGCAGTTGCAGAGATAATCTGGGCAGATGACATTGTAGCCATACTCTGCATGGCTTTATCTTTAGCCGCCTGGTCCTATGAGCAACAGTAGAAACAGAAAAAACAGGATTATTATAATGATTAACAAGTTGCCAGCTCTAATGCTCTATAACCAGAATTCTCATCAGCTTCTCTGTCGGGAACGAGCATCTCTGAAATTCTAGGCAGCAAATTCACCAATAAGTGTCCTAAGAACTTTTCAAAGCTGTAATGCTGTCACTCATTACTATAGCTTCAGATGTGAATAATCATGCTGGTTTAAAGGATGCTAAGCATTTATCCTTTCTGTCTGAGGGCTTTCAACCACACAGCTAAAAAGTTTTGTTGTGGAAAGTACGCCCCTTGTTGACTTGTGTTTTAATAATTGGTAAGAATATTCAATGGGAAAGATTCTTGATTACAAAAAAAACCCTCAGAGGAAAAGGTCACAAAAAGAGATCATCATCACTGCAAAAATGTCTACCTCAATTTGGGACTGCATTAGTTTCAGATAGTTTATAATTTTATCCCCATCTTCAGGGAAACTTGAAACCTTCATCATCTCCAGGGCACATATGCAGGGAGATTCCTTCTTGTATGTTAACAGGACTGTAGATTTACACGCATTCTTACAGGCAATGACAGTGCCACAATTAGTGGGACTGAGGTAAGTATAAAACAAATAGCATTCTTAATTTCTTCTTTCAAGGAATAGATAGGCAAACAAAGCACTTCCTCACATTCTGCCTTTCCTCCTACATCCATTACAATTAATCTTCATCCTTCAAACTTTCCACATTTATCTGTGTCATTATAATTACCACGGAAAACTCACAGATTAATTCATAGCTTGAAGACAGCACTGAAAGGTACAACAGCCCTTGCTGTCTTCTTCAGGAATTCTCACTTCCCATTTGCATTCACTGAACTGCAGTAAGTTCTCACCCTTGGGCCTCCATTCTTTCTAACCCCTCCAACTTATCTAAGGTTTTCTAAAGTTCAAAGACTAAATATCCTAATGTGTCTAATAAAAAAAAAAAAAAGCAGAGGAGGCATCCTCAAAAATCTCAATAATAAATGTTAATGTTCAAGCAGAATGATTAGTAGAAATGGGCAAGACTTACACTTAATCTTCTTTTTTAGAGTATCTTGACTCCTGTTAGTATCATTCAAGTGAATGGAAGGGAAACATTTTAAATGATGAGAAAATTATTAATATTCTCCGAAGCTATGAGACACGTTTTTAGAATCCAGTTTAAATTATGCCTTAGGGAATAACTGAAGGATTACCTACATTTTTTAAGGGAAATCATTATTTTCTGGCTTTTTCTTAATATATATAAGGACTATTTCCCATGTGCCATTGCAGAAAAGGAAATTTTTCCATCCCTTATATGTCTACCTGAGTTTATACAAGAGTTTATACATGAGTTTATGCAGAAGATGCATTTACTTGTGGAGGTATTAAAAGTTAAAAGAAAATGTAAAAGTTAGGGAAGGAAAGTATTTTACCTATAAACCTCTGTTGTGGTTTTGTTTTTTTTAAATGCTTGACAGACTGCAAGAAGAGCATGTTTTTAGAAAAGACATCTCCTATCTGTTTCAGCTAACAGTTCTGTGCTCATTTCAAGTGTTTTCCAGTATAGAATTAAAAAAAAGAAGAAAAAAAAGGAAAAAAGGAGTGATAAAAACTTTTACCAAACATTTGCAATGTTTGTATTTTCTTTTATTATTCTTAAAACACATAATAATGATGATGATGATTATTGACTAATACCACCACGATTTCCCACTTTTTTCCTTAGTGCAGATGATATCTATTAGCTACCCAGGACATGGAAAAACTACTGACTTTTGGGAACAGAGTGTTCTTCAAGTTTTACCCTATTTCCCAGCTCTATCTTTTACAGACACATTTAGAAATTAGACACCCCAGTTTGTTTGGAGATGGAAACATTGCAGTCACTACTCTGAAAAGCCATCATGTAGCTGCTCTGATCTCTAGGATATAAACACAAAAATGTGCACTTGCTTTGGAAAATGAACAGTGATGGGAGAACACACAGCTGTCAGCAGGCCCTTGGAAGAGAGGCAGCACTTTCTGTGATTTCATTTCCTTGCTCTATGGAAATGGCCAGTGAAAGCAAAGAAGTAAATGAGTTGAATCAGTGCTCCCGACTTGCCACTGCAGGTGGAAAGGAACAGCCTGGTCCTAGGGAAGGGTTCTCTGCAGGCAGCTGGGCAGAGCTCACAGCATGGCCTGGGTGGTGTAAAAGCACAGCAGCCAATGGCTCCATGGAGCTCCCCAAGACACCTTCATTCCCTGAGAACAAAACCAGCCAGCTCCTGTGAGCTAAGTGGAAACAGGCTCGGTTGACTGGCTTTTCAATCATGTCCAGCCCCAGAGCTGTGACACACAAGGAACAAAATCAAGGTTACAGATGTAAGCAGCAGTGAGGATTTTAACACCCCGGGCAGTTGTTGTTTCCTGCTTGCTCTAACTGGCCTCTCCAGCAGGCCTCCACCTGAATTGACCACTTAACAGCACCACAGGTTTCAAGCTTAGGCAGCCCTACCTGAGTGCACTGAATTAGATAGTTGTAATTTGTACCTCCTTCTCTTTATCAGAGCAGCTGGAAACACAACAGGCTAATAAAAGACACAGCACAGCTTTCTAAAATGGGGCTGGGATGTGGGGGGGTGTGTGGGGGGTGCTGGCTGTCATGGCTTAGAGGCAACCCCTGCTTGCAATAGAGCTGCATGCATGTCAGCACTGGGCAACACTGAGTGCCAACAACTCACACACAGGACAATCCATTTGCTCTGGTGCCCAGCGAGGAGCTGCTCAGGCAGCCAAAAGGAAGCACATGCTAACAGCCATGCCTCAGCAGTCAGGGACAGACTGGGCTGTCACAGTTATTGTCACCTGAAGTATGGAAGATCAGAGAACTAAACTCTTTTCCTTCCAGATTACTTACGGCCATACCAAACAGAAAGGTCAGCATCCACCTTCTTTCTCTGGCTGTCTCAGTGAAACATAACAAGGCTCAGACCTCACATCCTGCTCAGCAAGCCCTTTCTGGATAGCTCACATTCTAATAGGGGACAGACACCCTCTTCTGCAATTGTCACATACAAACTTGACCTTCTCAACATTTCTGGCAATTCAGCCTGAACACATAAACCATTTCCCCGCATCAAATCTGAGTGGAAATAAATGTCAAGAGGTTCATTAGGGTGATCTTGGAGCTTTTCCTATGGAAAGGAAAACACAGCTTTGCTCAAGCAAGTATTCAACCATTTTCTCTTTCTCGTTAGCTCCGGCCTCTGCAAATCAGGTCTGAATTAATCAAGGAGCAAAGTCTATTCAGTTGGCATCATTTTACCTGAGAAGATGCCAGCTGGCTTTTTTGCTTCTCCTCAGTGGACAGCCCCATATCACTACCTCTAGTAGAGGTGGAGCTGGTGCTCTAGTAAGCATAAGGCCACCTTTTCCCAAGACCACCACAACATCAGTGACTGCTTATTGGTCAGCATTTGGAACCATAAACCCTTCCTGCTCTGGTAAACACTTTCTGCACACTCCTAAGTCTAAGGGTCGTTCAGATTTGAATGACAACAGCATAAACTGGAGGTAGAAATAAAACGCATGAAATTAAAAAAGTTATTGTTTCTTTATTCTTTAAATAGAATTGCTCCAGACGTCACAGAACTTCAACAATAATGAATGTTTGCACAACATTTCCTGGGAAGAACCTTTTCCTCTCCTGCTTACTACAGTTCAGTGACTAATCTCAGGCTTTTTAAGGCTATTCAAAGAGGGAACTGCTGACTTGGAGGGGCTTGTGTGATATGCTAAGGGATATCCATCATACCTTGAGCTTGGCTTGGATCTCTCTAGCTTTCCGCCTTGCCAGGACCTGGATGTGACTAGATACCTGCATTGAAAGACAAAATTCCATGCTCATTCCAGACGAATACTTGGTAGCCTCTTGTAGAAGTAAATATACTTTAGGCAGTTATTTAGGATTGGGGGTAACAATGAGATGCTTTTCAGAGCTTTTTAACTCCTGTGCCATGAAATAGGGTGGAGGCTAGCAAAGATAGGTCATCTAAGACAGGTCTAGGCTGCTCAGTGCTTTGTCCAGCATAGCATGGATATTCATTCCCAAATTACAAAGATTCCCTTTTCGTCTCATGTGTCAGGTATTTTCAAAATCACCATTGCTGTCTTGTCTGCTTGGGCTGAACAAGGAATCTTCATGCAGACAACCACTGGTGTTCCCTGAAACACTCATCAGTAGGCCAAGCACATAAAATCATGCTATTTAACAGTGGAAAAATTTGTGGGTCATGATATGATTGGCAGACATGAGCATTATAAATCTCCTGTAAAATGCCTGAGCTGACTCTTCCTGCCGTTCTTATTAAACAGCTCAGCACAACAACCTCCTTCCAGTGAAGTCAGAAACTACCAAGAAGTGAACAGCAAGGATTTTGTTCTCATTAGCCCTCATAATCTCTAGAGGTCCAAAGAAGGTAATCCTTACAGGGAAAACTGGACACTTACCTGTTTCCTTGTGCGTGTTTTCCCTGTTCTCAGCTTAATGTAGCGGGCAATTAACTCATTTCGGCCTGGAACAAAGAAGCAATGCAAATACAAGCTCAGAAAGCAACAACCCCAGCAAAAAAGATAGGTAATTCCATTGTGTATCTACAGAAATCAGCAGCAGGATGATTCTGTCACACTCTTTTCTTTCTTAGAAAGGAACTTACTAGTGCACATGGTAGAAATCTGAGTTTTAGGAGCAGTCTCCTTTAACATCCCCACAGGCAAACTGACAAAGTTTGGGCCAGATAATTGGACAAGAGACTTGATGAAAATTGTCTGAATGAATGGATGGGGTCCCAGTTGACAATGAGCTGACAGTGAGGCAGCAATGCACCCTTATGGCAAATCCCAGCTGCCAACAGGTCAAGGGAAGTGATCCTTCAGCTCCACTCAGCACAGCTGAGGCAACATGTGGAATACTGAGTCTAGCTCTGGCCTCCTCAGCATGAGAAAGGTGTGAACACACTGGAGCAAGTCCAGCAAGAAGTCAGCAAAAATTATTAAGAGACTGGAGCATCTGTGCTATGAAGAGAGGCTGAGGGAACTGGGTCTGTTCAGCCTGGAGGACTCAGGGGCAGTTTTTAATCAATAATAATAAAATAAACTACCTCAGGCAATGAAGGGAAAAAGGTAGCCATCCCCTCACCTCAATAGTGCCCAGTGATAGAACAACAAACAAATTAACACATATGAAATTCTGTCTAAAGCAATTAAAAAAAAAAAAAGGAAACACACAAGCTTTTGTTACTCTAAGGGTGGTTAAACACTGGCACAGGCTGCCCAGAGAGGCTGTAGTCTCCACCCCTGGAGGATACCCACCATCTTCTAGACACTGCTTGAGCAGCAGGGCCAGATTAGGCAATTTGAAGAGATCCCTTCCAACCAAAAGGAGACTGTCATTCCATGTAACTAAGTCCAAGAAAATAAACAAAGTGGGGAAGCACATGGAAACAGCTACACAGAATTTATCAGTGTGATATACAGTGTGATACAGTGAATTACAAGTACTTTCAGGCTCCTGCAGGCAGACTACCCAGCTTTATTACACTGGCTTCCATTATCACATCTAAGCAGTCACATAGATTTTATCGTCTTTCTGGAGGTGGAGAAATTAAGAGCAGAAACAGAAAGGCAGCAGTGATGCATCTAGACTCTAGGCTGGTTCAAAGCAGAAAATACAACAGAAAAAGAGCAGGCTCTGCAAAATAATACATATGTGGTGACCACAGTAGTATCAGGATAGTACTACAATAAAAAGTTGTGAGTAGGAGCTGCAAGGCTGTGAGAAATCTTGATATGGCTGCAAGTGTTTGCAGAACAAAGCAGGAATGAACTGGGAAACAAAGCCACAGCTCTTGCGAAGTTTATTTATAATCAGATTATAAAACCCAGTATTGTCTGCGGAAAGTTTGTGGGCAAAGAACTTGTACATTAGGGCACCACAGGCATCAAAAGGCAAGCAGTGAAATCAGCATTAAACTATCAGTATTAACTATTCCAGTAGTTGAATACTCCATGAAAAAGCTGTAACTTGTTTTTATTTTAATCTCTTATTTCAATCAACCCTGAAATAAAGTGCATACAAGGAAAGACTGCTGAAATTGATCACTCAAGCCTTTAAGGGAGGACTGGCAAAGCCCTTAATTCCATCTGTTTCTGAAACAGAGCAATGCAAATGTCCATGACTGCAGTTGCTCAAGAAACACAAGCAATGCACACACAGGGATGGGAAAGCATTTTACATGTACAGATCTCAATCTTTCCCTAATGGTGTCATTGTAGCAGCTCCCCTTATTCCCCCGGGAGAAGAAACAGGTCAGTAGCTGAGAAATCAGCTCCAGCTCCTGTAAACACAAATTAGGAACTGTGTCTGTGCCAGAAACACAATGCCCTGCCATGTAAGCACTGACCTCTTCAGTTCCCACAGTTTCTGCTTTAGCACAGTGAGAGTTTGGTGGGAGCAGGTGCTGTTCTGCCACCTTCCACCTGCCTGCTCTTCCAACCCATGTAAACCATTTTTACAAAGCCGAGACCAATTACTAGTGACACATATCCACACCATCTTCCTCTAGTGCCAACAATAATATTTATGGCTTCTCAAAGCTTCCATCTGTTTAGACATGGATCCAAGCTGAAAGGTAAGAAACAACTGAAGTGATTCTTCTCAGACAGATGCCGACAAAGAAGAAATTTCAGAAGGACTGTTTGACACACATCAGAAATGGGAAATGTGCTGAACAAAACAAGGCACTCAATCCCTATTATCTGTAAAGAAAGAAGAAGGAAAATTCTTGTTTCAACAAGAGGACCTTTTGAGACACAAGGGGAATGAGTTAAAGGAAAAGAGGAAAAACTAACCTTGAGAGGAAGAGGATGTGGTGAATTTCAGGTAAGCTTTTAAAGGGCACATATTAGGCTATACTGAAAACTTGAACGCATGGGAACTCTCCAGACACTGGCTCAATTTTGGGCCATCCTTGCAAAACTAATTTCAATGGATTCTCAACCAGATACAATAAATTTTATGGAGCAAATTAATATATATAGTGTGTCAAATTAAGTAAAGAAATCACGGAGGCTGAACAGTGTGACAGAACACCATTCTGCTTTAGCAGTAAGGGGCTGCAGGGGTAATGGGTATGAGAGGATGCCATGAACAGCTCTATGCCAGCCACAGTCAATTCCAGCCACCACCAAACTGGATGAAAATAACAATCAATCCATCAAATCCTCAACCAGTCAGAGGACCACAAGCTACCTTTGCTTGATTATATTTTGGGAAGGGTGAGAGCCAGCAGGGACAGGAGACACATGAGGAGACATGAGAATGCACACGAGAAATACAAGGTATGTAAAAGGATGAATATGGAGAAAAGGAGGGGACATGCTGGGGGTGTGGCTAGAAAAGTAACCTTGGAAAAAGTTGCTCCATGACAGAAGAACACTTTGAGGCAACTGCAGCACCCACGCCAGAGCAGAGACAATCCTGAAAGGACTGCAGCCCATTGAAAACACATGCAGAGATGAGAAGGAACTAGAAACAGGGAGCACCAAAGGGGAAACAAAACAAAACAAGAAAAAAAAGCAGGAACTGGCAGAAAGAGACCTTTACACAGTGATGCCAATCTCCTGCGTCACCCAGAACCTCATCAAAGGAATTAAGAGGGACAGAGTGTTAGAGAGAACAAAAGAAGGGAAACAGAGTAGGAAGCGGGGAGAAGAGACAATAAACTGTAGTCAAGCCTGGGAAACTGGGAGGTATTTCCATAAGTGTGCATTAAATGTTTGTCTTTGACAACAGCAGCAGCAAAAATTGCAAAGTTCTCTCAGGCTATGTACTTCACCGAAAAAGACTAGTGAGAGGGGAAAGTGTTGGACAAATTGCAGACATTAGATGTCAGTACAAAAATTCTCAAGAAAGAAACTCTACACAGAGAGCATTTAATTGTGGATCATCAAAATTTCCAGTTTGAGAATTCACTTCCCTCTTGCTAATATCTCACATACAATCTTCCTATTCCAGAAGTGTGTCCTCACAGTCAGGTTAAAACAGAAAATGACAGGTTATACTAAGCTAATAATGATACTGGTAGAACAAAAAAGAAAAGAAAATATAGAAAAAAAATGCGCCCAAACAAACAAACAAACAAAACAGCCACCAACAAACAAACAGATCACTCTACAAAGACATTCATCACAGAGATTACTAAATATAGAACTATGTAAATTGCCAAGCCCAGTAAACTGCAGCAAGGGAGTATTAAATTACCATGAATCAAAACTGCAAAAGAAGCAAGTCCTAAATGTTTTTTTGTTTCATATCAGTAGTTAGATGTAAGCAGGTAATACGTGGCTGGAAGTCTGTAGGCTCACAGGCTCTGGAAGGTACTTTCTTTGTTTCACAACCCGGACTGCAGGGTCAGCAAAGAGCAGCACCGCTCACTTGGCTGGAACAGGCAGAGCTGTCATAAACCGTCAGATGGTTCATTTTTTAGAGCCATGTAAAGTGTCCCTCAGTAATCTGATCATATGTTGTGTTCTTAGAATAACTCCCACTGAGGTCTGCCATGGTCACCAGAACCTGCCAACAGTTGTGACTCCTCTGTCGAAACTGCGCATCAGGTTTCACGGAGCTCCAGCCAACATTCCAACTGTGGCACAGCACCTTTATCCCCCATGGAGCCTTCCCCTTGGAAGCATGGCACAAAAAAAAAGCAGCAAAGAGATACTCTTTTATGTTCCTTACCTCTCATTCTTATCAGATAAATTTCCAAGGGCAGCAATTTGGGTCTCATTAAGTCTTACACTAAATTGCAAAAGCTTGCCTTCAGTAGTTATGCAGGAAGGAATTGCTAGGAGAGGTGAATAAGGAGGCTTTTGGATTCTCCATTCTACTACACCTGTGCAACTTTGAATATGACTGCAGAGAAGTGTCTTTGTGTAAGGAAGAGGGATAATTGAAGGGAATTCCCATCACCACAGAAAGCATTTTCCAGTCCTACCTCAAACTTCATGCTGACTTTCTGTTAGTAGAGGTATATTAATTCTTCTGCCTCTAGTAACCAGTATCTCCTTAAGATTTATACTTCCTCACACACCTGTTGCCAAAGAAATTGAAATCAAAGAATTCAGTGATTTCTGCAAAATCCTTTGTGGGAAATGGCACGGAAGTGTCTGTTTCTTGGCAGATTCTTTATCTTTCTGTACCCAAAGCAAACATTTACAACTACCTATAAGTAGTTCTATAAGAGAAGCAACTATGCAACTGTATCCAGTGAAAGGTTATCAAAGCAATAAGATGGCTTTAAGAAAGCCACTCAACTCTCATTTCAATCTCTTTGTGTCACTTAATGATGTCTCCTGGGACATTGCTATCTCCTTGAATTTATTTAATTAACTGTTGGTTACAATCAGCATAAACATAATGAACTGTGTGCTTCAGACATAAATCCAGACAAAAGAGGGAAGGTAAGGACACCTCATCTATCCACCAAATGTCAGTGTTTCTCTATGCATGCAAAGCAAGTCTATGCCAACCAAGTCTTACTAGAAAGACACTTTTTAGACAAAAGCAGTGTGTGGTTGCATGTCCATATGGAACTAATTGCCACTGGGGTCTGCCCCATCCATAGCTCCCTGCACAGCCTTACTTCCCATCTCTCATTCTTTTGCTTCCTCCTCCCCCCTACTATGCTAAATGTCTTCTGGGACATCAGCATCAGCTGTTCCAGAAATAGGGCTGCATGTGTCAGAAACCACATTTTTGTCTTTTTGATGGTTATCAAGATGCACAGACATCCAACTTCTACTAATATAACCTAGTTTTAATGCTACCTTTATTAAGATCTTATTTTCTTCACAAATCACATTTTCTCACCAAAGGCTTGGTGAGAAGGTTTTGCTTGGTTCCTTTACTCAGGAGACAATAATGGAACTTAATACACCACTATGACCATCATACTGTGATCATTTCCCATGACCATGGGAAAACCATATTGCATTTTATGGCACTGACTCATCCTATGAAGACATCTTTGACCCCACCAAAGCAGAACTTCAGTGCTCAATAGTAAGTTTGAGTTTCCACAGCAGAGTTACACACACTAATGAATTTTATATTCAGCTGGGAGAAGAACACTTCCTCACTCTGATCATTTATTCCTTGCTGGAATTTTCTCAGGATAAACCTTTATCATGAAGATTCTCTGAGCTCATTCAGTCCCTACAGTAAGGGGATTTTGAGATAAAGAATCAAAGAATGATAAGCCAGTACTTCTGAAAAATATCAAAACAATCAAAGCCTGAAAACACAACATTGAAGGAACTAAGATCATCACAGTCAGCTCTTCCCTAAAATATCTGTTTTCATCATTTGACAGCACAAAATCTGAGTTTCTCCCTCTTCTGAAATGAGAAATTCAAAGCTTTATTTGCTGGGCAGAATGCACAAGTCAAGCCCCTCACATGGCAGTCAGGTGATTCATTTGTCTGATGTTCAAAAAACTCAGTTGTCTCATTTACTAACTGGTCTAAACACTGAAACCCATTCTTGTCTTTTGCTGGAAAGGTGTTTACTCCTCTCCTTTGCCACTGCACAGCCTAAATTCAGCCAGAAACACAAACAGTGCTACCACCATTTCGAAACTGCTTTTTCTTGGTGGTTGGTTTAAGGTGCTTCACAAGGTGTATGGCTGGAGTATAATAATTACAGACCCTGCAGTTTTGGGGAAGCCTCTTATTTGTTCCAAACAAATACTGGAGATAAATGAAAAGTCAGGCACCATGGGTGTAGTTAGAACAATGAAGAGGTTCCCCACTCCTCAGCTGGTCATTCCTCCTCCTGCAACATTCCATCAACTCCTGTGTGCAGCTGTACCAACTAAATTGATGGGAAAAGGGGAGGGGGAGACAGGAGGAAAGACTGACATGCACCACTCAAATTACCAATAATTAAAAAATAAAACTACCTGTCTCCATTTAGATTTTGTTGTTGGTTTTGTTTTGTGTTTCCCCCCATCAGCCTATTTTTAACTGGACTGGTGAACTAGTTCATTTTGTGGTCACATTAACCACGGCAGCAGCACAGCAAAGAGAACAGAGGAAGAATAGGTGCAGAACTTCTTAAACCAGTTTTGCCACCAGAGAAACTGTAGCCTGGAACTGTACTCCACCTAACCATCACTCACAAACAGGCTGGTAAGAAAATGGGCAAGGCACTTCCTGTGCTTGCATCATTTGTCTCAAGGCTAAACAGCGTAAAACTGCCTTCGAATTACTGCCCCAAGGGCATGTGGAGTTATTCCTTGTAAAGATGAGCATTTTTTAACGTACAACAATGTATGCAGGCAGCAGTCCCTGCCCATCAGCCTAATGGGAAGCTCCAGGCTATGCAACTCTTCACCACACCTCAGTCTTTAATAGTGCTTTTCAGTGCATAAATTGAATGTCCTCATCAGCTGTGTTTTCCCACATTATCGCCTCAGGCCACAGAAATGTAAATTAATCCATCCAATACGTACTCTTCCATATACACCTTAAGGACTGCAAAAGGAGCAGAGCTGGGACTTGTTCTGGTACTTCCCAGGGTTAAGACTGATAAGAATCCTACAGAAAATGTTTAGATTCAGTTTGGCTGGGAAATCCCACAATCACACCAATGCAGCTGCATATAGTAACAGGAGTCCTTCATTTGCCAGGGAGTGTATCAGGTAACACCTGAAAGAGCCAATAACAATCCTACATGGAAAGGCATGTCAAACTAACAGCTTTCAGTCTCTTGGGACACCTGAGAACGACCTCATTGAGGCACACAGACACTTTACTCACCAAGGCCTGGGTTCAGAGAAACTTGACTATTGAGGGTAGCACTGAAACCAACGTTTAACTGCAACAGCATTTTCCAGTTACCATCAGTCCAGGTTGTACATCACAGACTTGGACATCTGTTAAATTCTTCCTTAGATTAATAAATGTCTGCTCATTTCGATATCCTCTAGTAACTGTGAGGCATCTGAAAGCAATTCTCAGTGGTGTTGTCTTAAGGGATAGCAAAACCTTTTGCCTTTCTACTGATTTTGTGTTCAGCTGCCCCTGCCAGCACCAGAGTTTCTGGCAGATTTCTGCCCCAAGTGCTAATCTTGTGCATGTGCCCAGATGACAGGATGACCAAGCACTCAAAGCTTCAGCTGCAAGAGAAATTAGAGCTAAAAGGGGTCTGTGAGATTTGTGCAGCCACTTGCTGCATGACCAGCAGACTACGCAGTTCTCAGGGCAGCTGCTCTGGTCTGGCTCAGTCCTGTGGAGGAGCCATGACTGATTCACTGAGCACCTAAGACAACACCATGACCCAGCCCCAGCCAAATGACTGAGAATTACACAGCAGCCTCAAGGAGAGCAAAAGAACCCAGAGACTGTTCTTGCATTATATGAACAAATGAATACTAATTCTTTAAGTGGAATGGCTGCCACCACTCAACTTCAGTTCATGGCATCATAATTTACAGTGCAGTCATTGCTTGTGATCACTTTAAGCCATTAAGTTATAGATTCAGCTTAAACAAATGCCTGGACACTCCTGAAAATCACATCTGCCCTTCCCCTTCTCTCCCTCCCTCTCACCAGATTCTTCCATAGGTCAGTTCAACTTTGATCTGGCAGAAATCTGTCCAGCTCATTTTGCCAAAATAGTTTGCTATCAGTTCAGCAATCTAGCATGCATCCACAAGGAGTCTGCTAAAAACTGAAGTTTGGCTAAAGAATAGGAGCACAAAACTGGAAGCAGAGCAAGGGAGCAAGGAAACAGGAATGGCAACTCCCTCTTTTCTTTTGCTGTGAACTGTAAGGTCATCTCATAATTTCTATAGGAAATATACTCTTGGTCTCAACAAAACAGTTCCACACCATCCCGACATTATCAAGAATAGCTGTTAAAGATGTCATACTCTGTAACAGGTGAAAAGAGAATGACAACGGGAAAACCTAGCAGAACACAGATTAAATAATTGCATAACCACCCAGGGACTGGTTTGGGTAATAGCTGAATTCTGCCAAGATGATGAAAATTCCTTACAGTGGCTTGTGATAGTCCCTGTTCCTTCTCACCCTTCTCTCTTTCTTCTAATACCAGCACAATTCTGTTCCAGATTCTTTAAGTACCTGTTCCCTGACTGAGTTGACAGTGTAAGTCTGATAGATAACTGGGCAACCATGATTTAGGCAGGAGAGCAGGAACAGGAGGATGACAAAACTATTTAAGAGATATGCAGAGATACCTAAAAATGCACATGGATCCAGAAGGAAATTTGCACATATCTAGGTGCTTCAGCTACCTTCAATATGAAAGCTTCTATATCTAGATTTGTCAAATCACTTTCCAACAACTTTAGCCACAAAGGATCAGACTAAAAATGAACACCTCAAGTACAGCTGGCTTTGCCTCTGAGCCCAGGAGCAGATGAGATGATTTTTTAAGGTCTTTCCCAGCACCATTTTCTATGATTCTACAACCAAAGCCGATGATGCCGTGTTTATATGCAGGAATGCTCATAATCCCTGGTCAGGGTTGAAAGCAACACTGAACTGAGTGCCACACGTGCTGGTGTGTTTCCCTGCAACACTGCCATGTGTAGAAAAGGGCTTGTGTCTGCAGCACCTGCACTCAACAACTTAGGCACTGCTACTGGGTGACCTCACCAAGCATTGGTCACACTCCCTGCACTCCTGCCCACAGACTCCAACCAAAGCTCCTGAAAAGGCACTTGCAACTATTGTACAAACTAAGCCCAAGAGGGAAGAGTGATTCCATTTTACATGGAAGTAGTGTCATTTCCTATTCAAGAAGGAACAGGAAAAGCGACAGAGCAAGACTCCGGCTGTTTATGTGCATGGAGTGAGACTAAGAATGTGAAGGAGCACCCAGAAGATGGGTCACAAGTTCAAGGTGACAGCAATGAGCAACAGCTGCTGGCTGTGCACCCTTCAGCAGCAGGTGTACCCAGACCCCAGAGGTTTCACTCAGCTCTGCCAGTGACCAACAGATTTACAAGACCATCTGTCTGGGCACAAACTGCACACAGCCTTCCCAGTTTTGCTGCCCAGATCTTCACCACACACAGACAATACAGGGTTTGTTATGGATTAGCTAATGACCAACTGTTTAAACCAATAGACAGCCCTAGTTCTCCTGTGCTCATTATCTGGATCCTACATGAATGAGAATACTCCTTGTTCTTTTAGCTGCAATACTGGCTTTTTCTGAACAAGCAGCTTCACTTCAGGAAAATGGAAAGGTTATGTTGTCTCACACTGATTTTGCTTAAGGAATAAGGAATGCTTTTGAAAGAGATTTAAAAGAAAGTTCATATTATAGGGTTTTTTTACTTACACTGAAGAAGTAAGGGAGTACCTTTTTTCCTAGGCCAGGTCTCCACACAATCTGCATATTGACATCATCTGCTCCCTCTATGCACACCATTTCTTGAGAAATGCTGTCATCCTTCTCTACTCAATGTTTGACTAATTGACAGAAGACAAACTCTGAGAAAGCACTCCTGGAATTTACCTAGAAGTCTGCTCTTTTTGTTTCAGACCTAAGGAAGGGCTCTTGTTAAATAAACATGCTCATGTCACAAAACCACAGGTAGTATGAATCACAATACTAACAATTGACAAAAAAATGCAGACATTTACAGTGTAAAGCCACCTAATGCCCACTGTTTTCTTGTTTCCTGTGTAAAACCATAGCATCTCCCATCTGGAATCCTCCTCTTCATTCATGTAAATCACAGATACACATGCGCACACGCACACACACCATTCTTTGGGACTAGTTTTACAAATACAATCCTTGTAGTTTTGTCTGATACAATTTTAAAAACCCCCAACCACAGCACTTCCATTACAGCTCTTCAGAGGAGAGAGATCCCTCAGCATTGAACACCATGTTGTCCTGAAGCCTTTGCTGAGATCCATCCTATATTCTCTTTTTCTCCCCCATTAATCCTAGTCATGCTCACATGTTCCACATAAAATCCCTCTCCCTCCTAAATGTTAACACCCTTCAAATATTTTTAGACTGTTATTATGTGTCCCCCCACCCTCCACCTTTCAGTCATCACTTAGCCAAGCTATGTATATTTAGCTACTTTAATCTTTCCTCCTAAATCAGTCCCTTCAACTCCCAGAGCTCAATGTTAAGTCTGGTATGCTTGCTCTTCTCAGAACTCACTCCATGTTTTTGAGATCTTTCTGGTAACGTGTTTGCAGAAACCTGTCCAGAAGATAGCTTTACATGCACTTCTTTTAAAGAGAGAAGAAACCCAAGTCACTGGGCACTATTAAATTTCATTTTCCATATCTGGTTTTTGTTCCCAGGTTTTGAATTCAATCTGAATTTTTAAGTATTTATGAACATTTGGTATTTGTAAGATTAAATTAGCAACTGATAGTATTGAACCCAATTGTGAATGAAGGAAGCGGGTTTTAAAATGTAAAAGAACACTAAGGCTTTTTAAACGTAAACTTTTCAAAAAACCACTGGAAATGTGTAAAGTTATCCCGAAGAAGAGCAGAAACAAAACAATAACATGCAACAAGGGAAAAGGCTGAAAAAGGAAATATAGACAGTCTTTCAGTTAAAAGGTGGGTGAGTGGATACATCTGCAAAACATAAAGCTGGCCTACTAAATTAGAAATCAATTAAACTGGATGTGTTATCTACAATGCAAAAAAAAAATCAAACCAAGTGCCTTTTTGACAATATACCACCACAAGTCAACTCTATCTTGGAGAATTACAAAAAATTTGAAATTTAAAAATGAAAAAGTCAGAGGAAGAGCCATAAGGGTAATGCAATGATGCCAATGAAGGAAGTCACACATCATGAAATCTGTGGCTGCAGACATATACAATAGGAAATACGTAGTACTACACAGCTCACTTGGTTTTAAGCCTGATAGATACATATGGGACTAGAAAGCTGCTAAAAATATAAAGGGACAGGAAAAATATATGCCCTAATTTAAACCAACAGAATGAAGCCCCCACAAAAAGAGTCACAATAATTTTGATAACATGTAGTACACAATAAAATTGCTACTGTATTTATGTTCAGTACTAAGCATGTTAAGAAAAGATGTCACAGCCAGTACTATTAACTGCAAGAAGATTCCTGGTGGGGTATTTCAAACGTGGCAAATTTCACAATATTCAGGAAATGCTTGGAATTCATGCAAAAATATTTCTTTTTACGCTTGCATGAAGAAAACACCAGTTAAATTGACATACAGCTTAACACAAAGAACCATAAACTTGGCTTACAAAGGAGATGGAAGGAAAAGCATGACAAACTCCAGCAGAAGTTTAACGCACTGCTAATGTCTCCAGAAGTCTGGCTTTGTCTAGTCGACAACAAAGAACAAGAGCCACACAAAAGCATAGTTGAAAGATGACTGAGTGAAACAAAACCTCATTATTATGCAACTCCAAAAACATTACACCTACCACCAGAGGGGAAGCCAAAGTCTGCATCCTGACCAATTGTCCCCAATCCAAGTTTTGTCTGTCTTCTAGTGTTTAAAATACGAGATTCTCTTTTTTTTTTTTCCAAAATCATGGGATAAAGGGCTGTTCTAGAGTTCACTAGGTCATAATAATGGAAGGGATAGGAGCTTCAGAAGTATCTCTCTGAGGGATATCACAGCTGAAATACAAATTTGGCAATTCCCTGAAACATTCAGTTCAATGTCAACTGAGCACATTCTCAGCATGTTTCAATAGCTTTGATTGAAACATCATCAGGTAAGATGCTAAACTACAATATAGAGGAAAGCATTTGAGGCCTATCACCTTGAAGGTTTCCACATTTTAAATAACCATGCTCCTCCCTCCCCTCAAGAAGAAGTGCTTATGAAGTGGGACAGGCAGCATATGTTTTATGATTCTTCAAATTTATGCGTTTGCTTTGCAGTTCTACTTTTAGTGACTATTTGAAGTTGGGGAAAACATGAAATGATAACTTATCCCTTTAAGTAAAGGCATTTTCCTGCAAATTTACCTAGTCATTTCAGAACAGCGGTGGGAGGGACCATCTGTGACCTAGTAGCTTTTAGCAATAGACTGACCTTTCATCCCATCTTAAGTCATGTTGTAAAAGCAAGACTTTGTGGTCCACTGCGTGCTCCAAGTTTTAACTAGTAACATGGTTGACTGTCCTTCTATCATTCAGCCTCTAAGCTTTGGACATCTTTAAGTATTTCCTATCAGCAGTTCACAAACAGATGGCACCAGCCTGGGAGATGGATGACTGCCCCAGCTGTCTGCCCCTCCCTGCTCAGCACAGAAATGGCTGAGCTGTTCGAAAAGCAGCTGCTAAACTAGTGGCTCTTTCAGAACGGCCATCTAACAAACTGCCACCAGTTCTAGCCCCTCTTGCAAAAAGGTGCTCCAAGCCAGCTGTTCCCGCAGTGGAAGGGAACACTGGACAGCTAAGGTAATAATTAGTTTTTTCAAAGATCTTATTGTCTCTTTTGTAACGTCAAAAAAAGTATCGTTTCGCAAGTTACTACTATTTCTTATTTCTCTGCTCTCACTAACCTTTGGAGACCTGGTCTATTTAGCATTTCTATGCAAATCTCACAAAGGTACTAAGCTTTTTCCCTCCTTTCTCTACATCAGTCCTGAAGATGCCAGGAGATACCCAACACCTACTTCTGTGACAGTTTATTTAGTACAAATGCTACACATATGATTGCTCCTACATTTTTTTCCAAAAAACATTGTTAGGAAACATAAACGACAGATTTGTAATACTGTACCCCCATGGTGTTCTAGCAGGCAACACTTATAAAATTATTCTGCCAGATCTTAGTGGTACCAGAAGTATCACCAGAGCAGAAAGTGCCCTAGACTCAATGCCTCTAATGTCAACACAATGATTAGCAGAAAGGACAGCATTCCATATCACACGAGACAGCTGCTTGTGCCTTAAGCAGGTGGCCATCAAAGCCTGCTGGAAAGGCCAGTGAGGGCTTGCACACAGAGCAGGCTGTGGCATGAGCTTAGTCAGGATGCTCCTCCATGCAGAAATGGAACATGTCTAGTAAGGAAAAAGATAATGAAAGGAAAGGCAGCAAAGGAATCGAGACACAGATTATCAGTGCACAGAGAACAGCTTGGCTGACTTTGATGTGAAGATGGAATCCTGCTCACTCAGCAATCAGCTGAGTGTTGTCTAAAGAGCTGTAAACAAGCAGACTTTGAAGAGGCATGACATGAGCATGAGGCCTGTGTAGAGGCTGAAACACATCTTTCTGTACAATTTAAATGCATTTAAGCAAAGCAGCAGGAATTCTTCATATTGCCTCAGTACACTTCAGCTAAAACCTGCCAACTTTGAACTGACAACAGGTTGCCTCACAAAAGATGAGAAGCATATAAATTGCACGTAGAAGAGATTCTGAGACCTGGAACATCTTGCCCATAACAGTAGTACCACATGAGCTACTCCTCAGTGAGAAACAGTGAAATGGTCCCAGTTTTGTCAGGGGAAAGGGGCATATACAGCTGTAACACCTTACCCCTTGGTTAAGAGAGCTCTGAGCAAGACGGTCACAGGGTGGATAAGTAACCATTCCTTCAGAGGCAGGGCCAGCTCCACATCGAGCCTGCCCTGTTCCACAAGCTGGCTTGTGAGCACTGAAGATGAAATCAAGGACTATATTTATTCTCCCTGCCTGGTCATATCTTTCTATAGATCCCAGACAGGGCCCCACTTCCTTGGCCTGGATGCTGGAGACAAGTAAGCAAAGGAGGGCATAAATCAGTGCCTGGGTTCTGTCAGGAGCACACTGAACCAACCATCCACACTAGGAACAGGTGCACTGAAGGCAAGCAGGGACACTGTCCCATTTGGAGTAGTGGGGGAGGGCTTGCAGAAAAGCTTTTCATTTCTTCTCCCTGAGCCTACCCTAAACTTTTCACCCTGCAAGAGGGTTATTTACCTTCTGCAGTTCACCAGTCCAGTCAACTAGGTGTGTTGCACTTAATACCAATCCATGCTAGGTCAGGACCAGCTAAGTCTCATGGGTTTTTGTATGCCTTTGTACTTCACTTTTGCTCTCATTTCTTTCCTTTTTCTTCCCTTTCCCTCTCTGTTCTGACACATTCACTCTAAAGCTCAAATACTTCAGGGGCCATGCAAAATTTTCAGTAAATTAATACAGTCTTAAAACACAACTGCAATTTTTCACCAGTAATTTTAAAAGTCACCCATCATGAAAAGCAGACATAGAGCAACAAGAGGCATGTCACTAGCTCGTGCTTAATAACCATGGGGTGGATTCTCAAGTAATATTTTAGTCTGAGTAACATTTTAAGCAAGCATCAGTCCCTAAAGAAGCAGTCTTACTTTAACCTCAGTCATGGCTGCTCATTCCCAACCTCACCATCCATTCTCTAAATACCACCAACAAGAAACTGGGCAGTATCCAAGTTCACTTCTTTTCCCCTTTCTGACCCCGTTAATTTCAGGTTGGATCGATTCCCTGGATTGGTTCCATAGCACAACCACAAAAATGTCTGCGCCAGCACAGAGCAGGAATTGATGTCTGCCTAAGAGTACTGGCCGTGAATTAGCCTAAGGGTGATCAGCCTTACCCAACCTATACTGCTCTTCCCAGGTACAATGATGTGTGTACCCAGTAAAATCGTCCACTGTAGATAAGGCCATGTAAACAAGACCCCACCCACGCTCCTATAGTCAGAGCAATCCATTCCCTTGCTCAGGGAACAATGGCCTGATGGGTGGACAGAAACCTGAAGAATGACTTGTGAAGTGCTCCGCAGGAAGCCCCGGGGCATGCACGGAGCATCCCATGATGGGGCCTGTGAAGACATGCAGATTCCAATGTATAGGGGGGAAAAAAAGCAAGCACTGACTGGGTAGAAAAAGGGCTGTCTTCCATAAGATCCTTGCTAGTGTTTTGAGAAACTGTCCACCTTGGGACTTAAAACCAAATACTGGGTATTCAGCCTTTGCTTTGCATTTTAGTCACAGAAGTACCAGGTGGCTTCTTGCAATACTCAGCTAGAGAATCCAAGCCAGACCAGACCAGCTTTTATTAACAAAATCAAAAGAAATTTTAACTATGGAAAAGGTCAAAAACCCAATTCAAAAGCATGTCTGCCACGTATAAATTTGACTTCTGCTGCAGCTGCAAGCCAAAGTCTCTCTGTATTCAGGGCTGTGTATCTAGTTAGCTAGATGAGAAGAACCCACAGGTGCAAGATACTTGTGCCAGGGCTATGAGAAGGCAAACTACAATGAAAAGGAGTACACAGAACTTTCTGCCTTTAAGATCTGAAGTGATGCTGGTTAACAAAGTGTAGGTGTTTGCAGAGCAGCAAAGCCATTTGGGGGTCAGGAGCTGAACTTCTGTTCTGTAGCACCAGACATGCAGACCATTACCTGTTCTTACTTCCAGCAAGAGCAGTGAAGACAGCAGCAAAAGATACCATAAAATATAGGCTTTGTCACACCATGAAGCCATTAGATTTTATATATATATATATATGAAGATTAGTTCAGTAGCATGCTCATACATATAACTCTTTCTGCTCTGTTTGTGAATGACAAGATCTTCACACCGATTTTCCTAAATACCACTTGAGGCAACCAACGGCCTGGGAACACCTGAGAGAAGGGAATTCACTGAGAGCATCACTTGGAGCACAGGACAGGCTGCCTGGAGCTCGGTGTTGAGGCCTATCCCCCTCCTTACCATACATCTTGCCTTCGTCTGACAAGATAATCTTGCGCCGGCCGCATGGCGGGTAGATGGCTAGCGCTTCCTGGAAGCTCTGCTCAATGTCCGGACTCCACACGCCCTCGGCATCATTGTCGATGGGTTTGTCCAAGGCCTCGCTGCCCCCCGAGTCGTTGCTCCCCTCAGGGGAGGTGGGAGAACTCCACTCGTTGGAGGTAATGGTGCCAGCTAGAAACTCCAAGGTGCCACGCGGAGGAGCAGACTCAGAACCTGTAATGGCAAGCACATCCCATCGGGCAGTTAGAAACCTTCCTTGCTAGGAAAAAGGAGACACTAAAGCAAAAAAAAGTTTCAAAAAATCTCAGTTAGGAGGGGTTTTACTTCATCTTAAACGATAACTGAACCACATGTTGGGTTTTTATGTTGAGATGAAAACATTTTCTAGAAATCCTTCTGATAAACAGCCTGCTTCAATCTCTCTTCAGTTCATTAACTCTATCATTCCCAGTTCTTCTCAGAGGAGTCTTCTCGTGTCGTCATCTCCTTTATTTCTTTCTCTCTGCACTGTCATTATCCGTGTAACTGTTATTTAACTTTCTGAAGCACACAGAGGGATTCAGGCTGTGTGAAAGACTATGAAAAATAAAGCAATGATGAATTATCCAGCCATCACTAAGCATTGGGGTTGAAATTTCCTTAGGTACTATTTCACTGGATCAGAGTTAGTAGTTGGTGTCATTTCTAACACTGACATTTCTTCTCAAGGATCAGCTGTGTTTTTAAAAAGCCATCCCTGGAGCCAGACAGTTTAATGCAGTGTCTTCCAAATCCCAGCACCATATCCTGGCAGAAGCAGAAGGCACCATGAGTACAGGGATGACAGCACCAGGTTGCAGGTCAAGAACCAAGGTGCTTAGCCTGTTGTTAAGGCTCATCCTCAGAACTACTTTGGGCAAATTCCTTCAGTTTCCTCTGCCTCTCTGCCCCCTCATCACTTACTAGCCTCAGGCTATTAGATTTGCCACTGGGCAGGAGCAGAAATTGGTTTCTCATTGAACCTAAGCAGGCAGCTGCTAGCTCTTAAAAACTACAATACATTATAGTCTACTTATAAATGCCTACAGGAGAGGCTGAAGCCTTTGAGTGGAGCTGCTGAAACACTCATTGAGAAATTGACTTCAGACCACACAGGCACTTCCAGTCAACCAAGCAGGAGACAAATGGCTTCTAAAGACACAGATCATTCTCCTGCCTTAATCCCAAAGCTGTTTGTTTATCATTTTAATAGCTTTGTTATCTGGGCTACAAAGAATGTTCACAATTTGAAAATCCATCCAGAAAAGCCATCATTTGAAAATCCAGCCAGAGTTCAAAACTTCCCTATCACCACATTGAGCTGAGTAGCAAGAAAATCAGAATAAGGAAGTTTTTCCCAAGAGCAAATTATTAAACCTGTACTGAATATGAGTAAGGAGAGAGGTCTGACATGACAACCCTCTAGCCCAGAAATATCACAGTGAAAATGTAAAGGGGAACAGAAGAGAAATTTGTGAATGGCATTTGTCAAAAACTAGTTATAACTTCAAAAACTCAGGGCCCATAGCTCCAGAAACTTTTCTGACAAACATTTTTCAAATCTTTCTTTAGTTTCTTATCTCTTTGAATTCTGTGTTTTTAAAATCTTTTCCAAGACCATAATGACCAGATAAAAGTTGAAATCCTTCAAGAACTTAAACATTTTAAAATATGAAATTGTAAAGATTTGACAACACTGGTTCTCAGAAGGTTTTGCTGCTCCTTAATTACTTTAGACGGCAGCAGATACATATTTTACATTTCCAAAAGCTAAGGAAATGAGTAAGACAATACTGTGCCTTTGACTAATTTCAATATATTGTTTATATCAGACAAATAATTGGACACAGTGTACTGTGTTTTAACAAATGGTTCACTAAGGCATTTAGAAAACTCACTATATTACTTATTTCCTGTGAGAGTACTTGAAACACACAAATCACTGGGATGGCCTACCACTGCCCATCCATCCATTTCAGCACCTACATGAGATTATTTCAATCCCCTTGATCCATGGTATACAGTTTCAAAGCTTTAATGAACATGGAAAGAAATTATAAAATGGGAGGTGAGAGGCGCAGAGAGGGGAACTCACACTTGGCTTTTTACCACTGGGACAGACATCCCACACACACTGTGAATGTCACCAAGGCCAGCAATGTGACTTTAAGAGACCCTGAAATGAAAGGTAACAGTTGCTTCCCTCACCAAGCATGCCCCCTTTCACTGACAGATGCTAAAAAATTTGCATGGGTATTTAAAAGATTGTCCTGCTGGGGAATCGGTGTAGCAGAATAAGCTTTCCACAGGGAGACACTTAGAGGGAAAGAGAAGTTACCTGTTCCAAATCCTTTCCTATTTCCCCAAGCACCTCAGGTCCCTGGAGGCTCTGCAGACCCTCCATAGTTAACACACATTAAAATATCCACAAACACAAGGCCCAGACTGGTTTTAACTTGTGATGACAGGCTGAAAAATGGAGGGTTCAGAATGAAACCCAAAGTGTGACAGCAAGTGTATTCATCATACCACCTGCACTGGGAGCTGCAAATCTTACATGAGCCAGCAGGCTTCACATCAAGCAGAAACATCTCCAGCTGTTTTAACTATAGGAGTCCCAAAGCCACAGTCACTGGAAGCTACAGCTCTGCTGTCAAGCCAAATCCCAGAGCAATGGACACAGGCAAAGTCATCTCCTAGGGAATGAAGGACCATCATGACCAAAAAAAGCATCTACTTTGAATCCAGTTATTTTCATCTCAGTGTCCATGCTGACACAGGAGAATACCTAGCAGATGATTTCATCATGGTACACTCAAGTTGAAACTAAATAAATATATCTGAAGCATAACTCTCCTCCCCCCACCACACTCACACCCTGGGAGCTGTTGCTTGATCATTTCATATTTTACAAGGCTTGGCATCTGCACTAAGTGCTTTTGGTGACAGGAAAATCTGGGTTCATTCTAATCCAAGCTCCAGAATAACTGGAAGAGAAAACATGTCCTATTCAGTGCAGTGTCAACTCTCCAGACTCTGTTCTCCAAACCTTAAAGAAAAGTTGCACCAACTTGAGCAGATGTCATTTGTACATTAAGAGAAGTCCACAAAGCAAGAGACAGAATATGTGAACTTTCTCTCATGTTGGTGTAAATCAAGGGAAATGTGGAACACAATAGCAGTGACAGAAGAAATTATATAAATCTTGAAGTGACTAGACACTTTTTTTTTTTTTTTTACACGTCTTACTTTTTGTGCCTTGCCCAGTAATGTTAGTTTTATCTCAAGCTACAGCTAGGTCAGCAAGAACCCCAAAATGTGCTACTGTGGTCAATCCCAACTTTTCTACACCTTGGGTCCTGATTCTGCTTTCCCTTCTTGGTACTTAAGCTATTCCTGATGGATGATGAAAAATGGGGAACCATACAGACAATAAAATCAAGGATGTTTGACCATCTCCAGCTAAAACCTCTGTAATTACTCAGTTTACAGAGCACACTAGCAAAAATTTTACTTCTATTTGATAACTTCTGAAGAAATTCCATAGACTGAAATGTCCATGGAAATCCTTATAACTCTACACCTCTAGATCACTAAGATGCCAAAGGCTTAAAAGGCCTGCAAAGTTTTCTTAAATAATGTTGCTTAACTAGAGTAAGCTCCATGTGCAGTCCCAGGCAATACTCTGTGCCAGAAGCAACAGTGTAATTCAGGGAGTCCTGGTTGAGTGCTATCTGATCTGTTGGTCTCTGCTTTGGCTGAACACTTTCAAGCCTTCTGTTTCCTGCACTGTTGATCTGAACTCAGTCGTGGCCAAGATGACCACTCATTAAACTAAGCAAAGCAAACTAAAAAGAAGCTGAGGGCTAAACCCTGTGGTAAGTGACTTTTTTAGAATGGCCAATTGGAAAACTGGCAGTGGAATCACTTCCCATTGAATGAGCAATCAGGTGAAAAACAGGAATTTTTCAGAGGCATGAGAATGTTGAATGTCTTATAAGAAAAGTTTCAATAATATTCATTAGTAACTTCTTTAACAAAATACAGTTGTTTCAGTTAGCATCTACTTTCCATTTGCTTCTGTCTTACATTCAATAGTCACTACATGCATAAAGCCTGGTAACTTTAATGGTGATTTCTATTACTGAATGTTCTAATATTATTGAAGATTTTATGTTTTTGTTAATTTTTTTTTTTAAGTTCTGCCTGTGGAAGAGTTTGTAATCACAAAGCCTTCTTCTGATGTGGAGGGAATTTGATTCCAAAAGCACTAAGCAGACATCCAGACATGCTCAGACAATTCCTTTCCCATCTGAATTCCCTCACCAGGCACAGTTCTTAGGAAGAAAGTAGTCAGAGGATGTTGTCCCATATTCATAATAGCAAGTTTTGCCAGAGGTCACAGGGCTTGGTGTTTTTTCACCTGGGATTCCCTCAGCCTGGACTTATGCCCCACTCCTTGGCTTTTGTACTTCTGTGATTGTACCTTACAGTTTTCTTTACTCTGATCTCACTCTTATTTTACTGAGTGATGATTAATAATCTTTTTTTGTAGGGTCCAGTCATGGGTTCTCTCCCAGGTTCAAACACACAAGCCCCCTCAGAGCACATCCACCTCATCACCACAGTATCTCTACCTTCCATCCTAATGTTTCCCTCTGTCCAAATACTGTTTCTTACTCACTCTTGCTCCCTGTTTTTCTTTCTGCGGTAGTAATTTCTTAATGAGTCGCTCACAAAGCAAAACCACGGGGAAAACACAAAAATCTTTCAGCTCCAGCACCTTTGGTTTAAGTGTTTCAATTCCGATAATTTCAACACTCTTTTCTTTCACACACGGTATCTCATTGAGATTCAGAAATCCTGCACGGCTAGACAGCTGCCAAGAGCCCTTCAGAAAGGTCTCACTGACAGGGAGCACATCTTTAAACGGAGTCCATAGTCTGACACATCTGCTTTCTAATATTAATCCCTCAGTCATTACATCGGTAACAGCTCCCTCTTAAGTGCCTGTGGCAGCTGCTCAACACAAAATCATACTTTCCTGAGGATCTGAAAAATTGCAGCCAGCTGCCTCCAGTTGTTCGGTTTTCTTAGAGCTGCTCTGTCCAAGAGCCTCCCCCCACTCCATGGCCACCCCCTTTCCCTGCTGGAACCGAGCACAACTCAGCAAGCAGAGACGTCCCCATTCACTCACCCCTCCCAGGCAGGGGCACTTGCCAGCACAGCCCTGTGGAGTCTGGCAGGCTCCACTCCTGCTCTGGAGCTGGCTGCGCCATGGGAAAGTCGCTGTGTTTTACCAAGAACATCCCTTCACCCTCGGCCTCATCCACTGGAACTGCAAGGCTGTGCTGGCAGGGATTGCTTCACCTTACAGGTACTCCTCAGTGTCATTGAAATGCAAACAAACCCAAGCAATTCCGGTATTCACTGCCTTGGTAACATGAGCCAAGTACTGCTACTATAGAGGATTTGAACCCATAACATTTTCATATCTGATCAGCAGTCAGAGAATTTAAAAACAAAAAAATTAATTTCAGCCACAAGAGATGATATCCTGCTGCTCAAGCTATAGAGTTTGTTATATATATAAAGCAATAAGAAAACCTGCAAACGGGAGCAACCAGCCACTTAATCCCATCTAGGACACCTAGCAAATGAACTTACACAACACAGTGATACAAGGAGATTCGGGTTTAGGGAAGCAACAGTCTGGAATACTAAGAAACCTATTGCTCAAGGTACAAGATGGAAGACAGCATTCAAACTTACCAGAGGAAGAAGACTGGGAAATTCTATGGGACACTACAAGAATAGCTTAGTTCCTCTGAAAGAGAAAAATGAGTGCAATCAGTAGATGAGTAGCTCCCAGATGGTGCAGCTCAAAGACTGCAGGAAAAACATACTGGAAGGGGAAAAGGTGGGAAAGAGGGTATTCAACGACAAATAAGATTTGTTAAAACTCGCAGAAAAAAAGAGGACAAAAATCATGGACATGTTTATAGGGTCTCTAGAGAAAAAAAATAAAGATGCATCTGAAGCAAGACCAACTGGCACTGAACTGTACCTGGGAAGGTAACAGCACTTTTGCAGCACCAGACAGCAACCAGTTCCTCAGGCTCCTTAGGAACTGTACTCCCATCATTAATGCAGCCTGGAGACAGTGGAGATGGGTGAGTGCAGTTCATTGGGCCTCTTGAGAGGGCTTTGCTCAACCACTCTACAACAGCTTAGCCAGGGGCTGAGCCTGGCTGTCCTCTCACTTCTTGCCCCGGGCCTCCTGCAATCCTGATTAATGCTGGCTATTCCCTGTAAATAGCCCTATCCACCCAGGACAACAGAGTAATGCCGCATAATCCATGAATAAAAACAGTTAAGGTAAGTGCTACTGGCTGTAGAGGATGTAAAAGCTCTTAACTAGCAGAAGTGCCAGGCTAGGAGGAAAGAACTGAGATTTGCCTCTCTGTATTGGGCAAGGTAATACACTCATCACATCCACAGGCTGCATGGTGACATTTTTGTCTCTGTCTCAACACTGAAAAAGGCTGGTTTACAAAGGAACAAGCTCTACTAGCCTCAGATCATATCCAACAGGAGGCTGGGCTCCAGCTGAATGCTTGTCACACTGCCTAACACAAAATCAAGCTTGGTTAGTTTGCTACACCGAAACTGCCTGCAGCAGCTGCTGTTCAAAAGGCACCTGACTTCCCGAGCAAAGCAAAACAACTCTCAAATTATTACAGTAGCTAGCTCTGGCTGAAACAGAGAGAGGATGTAGTGTCCAGCAGAGTGATATAAATCAAAGCAAGGAGAGAGGAGAACTTCTATCAGTGCAGCCCTGGATAATGCAGTCAAACAGGATGTGATGAGATAAGGCTGTGTGTGGCCTTGCACACCATCCAATCAGTTACATTTGAGATAAAGGAAACAGAGCACAGAGCCTTGCTGCCCTAAGGAGGGGAGGTTAAAAATCTCAACAACAAAACCCAAAGGCCAGCTCTGATCCCACTAGTCTCGGGGTGGCCAGCTTGCGGATCGATCCTGAGCCATGGGCAGCTCATGCCCAGCTGCCACCCAGGGGCCACATCACAAGGCCACCAGCCTGGGACTGACAAAATGACTACTGGGTGATTTATGTCTCAGCTGGGAGAGAAAAACGAGCCAGCAAGGGCAGCAGAGATTGACACTGCCAGGTTGTGCTGGGATTGAGCCACGCACTGGGCTGGCCCCAGCTCTCAAAGGAACAGTGGAATTCCTGGGGAGTCACTGTTATCTCCCATGTGGGAACTGTTCCCAGAGCTCCCATTCTCCCTGACTTTCCAAGACATGTGGCATGTGTTTCACAGCTTCCCAAACAGATGAAGGTTGTGGCAGGGTGAAAATGGTTAGTCACCCTCGTGCTAGCAGGAGCAGTCACCAGAGAATCATTCTCCCTGGAGCTGGTTAGAAAGCAAGGAAGCAGGAGGGAGCCAAATAATCACGTCCCTTTTCCATCACAGAAACATTGGTAGCGTCAGCTAACACAGGAAAATTGCAACTGTCCCTTTACGTACAGACAAGTGTCGATATTGACTGACTAAAACGACCTGAGAATTACCAAACCGAGCTAGAGACAGAAATAAATTAAGCTGAGCGTTTTCCTGAGTATTATTCACTTAATTATTAAAGGATAGGGAACCTTCGACAGCAACCTAAAAAAAAGCCTTGCTCCTAAACTCGCTGAAACTCAGTTGTCCTGAAAATCTCACCAATGGGCTCAAAAGCCCCCATTTTACCTCTGGAAAAAAATAGAGTATGAAGATGTAAGTGAAACACCCAATGGAAAAATCAGAATAAAGTTAAAATCTAGACAAGAACTTCAAGGCAAGAAAAGGCTAACTTTAAAAGTGATTTGCAATTGCAGATGGCAACTTCGGAAGGGCTCATGTTTAACACTGTCTGGAAATCGAGCATTTTTTAAGGGTTTGCTGACAAGTAACACTAGGCTGAGACTCATAATGCCCACTTTATGATATCAAAATCAAATTCTTATTTCCTAATTCTGCCTCCTGCTCATGACATCTTTCAATGTCTTGTCTAGGACTCAAAGATGTTTCAGCAAAGCCTCACAACATACTTAACTTCTCATGACACTAATGGCAGAACTGAACATGAGCTCAGACAAGAGACAGATGTTTGCAAATCTCATCCAATGCAGCAAAAATGTTTAGCTCCAAAACTACAGTCAGTCTCCAAGAAAAGAAATAGCTGAACTTGGGCTAAGAGACTTACTAGAGAATAGACGGACAATGATCACACAACCCATGAATGCGGTCAAATTTCCCCTTCTGTGGTGCTTGCAGGTGGTCTGTGTTGGGGGCATGACCTGTCTGGTCAGGACTAAGCTCTCTACTAAAGGCTCAAGACAAATGCAAATCACTAACAGACAGAACAGGTATATAAAATGGGACCAATGCTCAATGTTCTTTTGACTTTTCTGCCTTCAGTCAGTCAATTACACACGTGCTTTGATTTTAGAAGTAGTCAGGCATGAGCTTAAAGGGGTTTAATGCTTGTCATAAGGCGATGCCTAAGTAAAGAACAGCCACGATGAAACACCTGCATCACATGAATGAGCCCTACCCATGGCTACCAATCCAGCTGCACTCTCCTGGGGTATTCAGACACCACTCCAGCTCACTCCATCTGGATCAAGCAGCAGATCAACATTCACTGCTTACACATTCAGTTCTTATGGTTGTCACTGGGGAAAGTCAACCTTTCTGCAGAACAGTGTGAAATTTCCAGGCAAACACACACCAGACATTTTTGCCATATTCCAGTGCTCCTAACAGTTTGATACATGAGACAGTAAAGCCACCCTCAATTCAGACCAGTGTAATTTTGATTTCAGAACTCTTTCCTTTCTTTAATGTGGCATAAACATGCCATCATCTCCAACCAACTGAACACAAAGCGATTTCACAGGAAGCAAATGAAAATAATGAAAATTTGTAATTACAACCCTAACCCTCAAAGAAGGATCAGTGTTAAAAAAAATAAAAACAAAAAAACACAAAAGAAATGTCAAAAACTGAAAAACAAACTTGTCCCCAGATATTAAAGGAAGGCATGAACATTCTGATTTATCTCTTTGCCCTTCTAGACCCTTCTCGCCAGGAAGGTCAACAGGTTATATACCTTCTGCTGGATTAATCTACAGGAGAACAAGGGCAGCTAGCCAAGCAAAACTGGATTCTTAAAGGGACACAGCCAACCACAACCACAGACTCTGCTCCAGTTTTTAAAGAATGTTCTTACAAATAAAACCTGTGACAAAAAGCAGTGAAAAAAGATGCTGCTACTCTATTTTTCAGTTCACACACTGGATGGATAGAAGCAGAGATTTACATGTTCTACCTGCGCAGTTATTTTCTTCTGATCACATAGATCTTTCACAAACAAGTGAGGGCAGAGAAATAAATAGAATTTTATTATTTTATTTTTATAAAGGTAATTCAAAGAGCAGTGAGTATGCTTGGATATAATCTTCTTACACAAACCTCTCTTTTACACCTTTTTTTCCCCCCCCCCAAGCTAACAAGATTTTCAAACCAAAAGATCTGCCTAATCCTGCTAGTCTGGTACAAATGAGCTTTATTTCAGTGAGCTACGGAGATGTACGATCAGATAAAATGAACTTAGGACACATTAATAAATCCTCCCTTTCCATTTCAGTATACACGTGCTGCATGTTCTCTTGACATTTCCTCTTTAGTTCAAGCAGTCCAGGTTACAAGAGATTACACTTTGCCTGGACATCTGTCATTAATGGTTGCCATACTGTTGGAAGGGAGGCACTTTGAGGGCTATGCTGATTTATTTTCTCTTTGGCAATAGCAAAGCAGATGTTCTGAAGGCTTGCACCCAGGCTCTGAAAGCCACTGGCATTCATGTCTCAGAAATACAGGAGTGTAAAACACCTACCCTTTGGCAATCACATTCTAAGGTAAGAACAAGGTAATTATAAACCTACAAGAGAACAGAAAAACAGAGCCAGTGACTCAGCCAGTAGCACCAGGAACTGGAAAACCTGCCCCTCCCTAGCAGGAAAACGTCTAATTCATATGGTGTTAAAAACAAAGGGGAGTGACTGCATCATCTCCAGAAAAAGGAGGACCCAAGGGGCAGGAACAATAAAACCAAAAACCTACCAAACCCTCCCCCCATCCCCAAAAAGACCCAAGAACTCAAAACACCACTTCCTACCTCTAAAAACTCTTTCTAATAATCTAGTCTCAGATCTTGTAATGAGCTCCATGCATGCCAACTCATGGGTTTTTTACAAGGCTCTACAAAGGAGCATGCTGGGCATTTATCTAGCGTGGTTGTTGGCAGAAGTTGGAGAGAGGAGCATCCGTTACTGTAAATCCTAATAAACTTGACTGCTCCTCAAAGGAAGATAGAAATGCTGTGAAGGTAGAGAAGGAAAAGAACACAGTACACAATGAAATAAGTTTAGATTTAAAATAGTATTTGTTACTCTCTACAGATATCACAGTTACTTCATATTGGCTTTGGGGAACACTGATCATATTATTAGAAAATTAACAAACAGCTTCAAAACTATGCATAATGATATATATGATATATGAGACACAGAAGCAACAGATGCAGAGGGCATCTACTGGGTTGCTGCAGAGATCTTTGCTAGTTGAGTTGTCTTTAACATCTTAATAAAGATCTAAAGAGTGACTCCAGGTAAAGTTAATGAAACTTGCAGTTGATACAGAATGAAGTTTACAAACACTGGTGGGTAGAAACAACTCAAAGGGTGTTAAGTGTAAAAAAAGAAAACAAAAGAACCAAGGGAGACAAAAAGGACTAGGTGGAAAAAGTAATGCAAAGAAAACCCAGAGATAAAATCAAGGAAAAAGCCCTGCCACAAGCAGGAGCTAAAGACAGGCAAGAGTGAGAATGTTGAACAAATGAGAGAGTTGTCTGCAAAGCAAATGCTTCTGCAAAATGATCAATGTGACTTTAATCTGCCTGCGCTCAGATATCACTTCAGGCAACAAAGAGAGATGAATCACTCCAACTTGTGGAATATTGGATCTCATTCTGACAAAGAAACACAGATAAACTGAAGAAAGTGAAGAGTATAAAAAACCTTCAATAATTAGACCTAGAAAATTGAAAAATATTATTACACCCTCATTAGTATCTTGTAAGAACTAAGAAGATGCAAATACAGAGAGAAATAATTACCAATGATTTCAGAGAAATACACTCCAAGGCAAAAACTGCTGCAGTAGAGTAAGAAAACTTTTCAGATGTACATTGGGTGATGAAAAATTTGCCCAAGAAAACTTTTACATGACATGGAGGAGTGGGGGGGAAGACCAAACCAAACCAAACCCCAAACCTAATAAATGAACAAAAGACAAACATGAGCTACAGGAAGAGTATAATAGATCTTTAAAAAAAGGTAATACGAAATTTTCACATTCTTAAGATACAGTCATGGTCAGATAAAACAGAAAATCTATTTGCTCTCACAGGAGCTACTGTAGACATGGTCCAAGGAACTACTTAAGGTGGAGAAAAATGGCAATGTTGTTTGGAAAATGTCCCCATTCTTTTCCCACCCTTCACCTCCTAATCATTGCACCCCCTTCTCCAGACACACCAGCACATGACCATATGATTAACTTGTCTGGAGAAGGAACAGATGTGGCTGAAAACAAACTGGCTAAAAGCGAGTGTTACTTTTCCTCTGGATCAGCCCCGGGGCAGTGAACAGCAGTGCCAGTGTCGCTGCCAGTGACAAAGCACAGAGATGTGACAAGTAAGGAAATGGGCACTTTGAGGGTGTGGGGACAGGTCCACAGCAGTGCCAGCCACAACTCTTTGTGGACCCACCCCTTGGCTTACACGGGCATGGAACCAAGAGCTGAAAGATACAGAAAAGGACACATAATACCAAGGAAGGAAAGCTGTGAATGAGCATGCAAACAGAGATGCAAACAGTACTTTTCAGCAACCCTCTCAAAACTCTACTTACTCTACTTGAATTCTGTAAAACTAATACCAGAGTAAGAAAACCAACAGCAACTGTTATTTTATGTAAGCCACAGACAAGATAAGGTGCTATGGAGCCCTTTTTTCTTTAAAGCTTGGCAGTATTATTTTCATATCATTTTCCCACAGATGTTCATTAAAACAGCAACACTGAAATGCTTATCACAATAATAGCCTAAAATACTTCAAAATCATCGGTAGCATTAATTTAAAAATCCAGAAGTGGAAGTATCCAGGATAGTGGAGAAATTCCTGGTAACCGTTCTCATGCACCATTCTCATTTATTTGCTTCCAAGATCACCTCCAAGAGGACACAAACAATGAGCTGATAGCTCACTTTAGAGACTGATAAGACTGTTGCATGCTCAAGTTTGAGGGAGCCATTCCCACTGGGATTTAGGAAAACCTGAAAAGGTGACTGCACCCACTGCAGGATAACCTGAAAAGGTGACTGGCTGCCCTTCACTCTGCCAGCCCAAGTTCCAGAGAAAACCACAGAGTCCCTCAGCATTCTGCAGCCCTAATAAAGAAGTCTCTCTGCATTCACTACGGGACGATCCCAGGCTCTTGTCTGTCACGAGAACAAGCTACGGAAACCAAAAGGCTTTAATTGCACAGGTAACTGTACAGCAGTATCAGCCCAGCCCCAGCACTCGCTGCTTTCCCCCTCGTTCTGCTCCTCTCGCTCCTCCCCGTTACTCTCTGCCCTGTCCTGCTGCCCACTTCCTTCTGCGGGAGAACAATAAAATCGCTCACATCTACCCAGACAGATGGACAGACAGGTGAACGAACGCTCTGCTCACCCTGCACACAGACACTGCAAACAGATCCTGGGAAAGCCGACCTGTCCCCAGGAACAGGAAAAGAGGAAACATAAATCCAATCCCTAAATCTCCTTTCCTCCTACTCAGCCCCCTGTACTTGAAAAGTATTTTGCGTTGTTTATATGTAGAGGAGTTGCAGAAACCAACTCTTAAGGTTAGAAAGTAACATAAGTGTAACTCCAGGTTAAACAAAAACAAAGTTGATAATTAGTTGTGGTTAGTTCTGAATTTTTGTTTGTTTCTGTTACGGGTTTTTTTTAACGTATGTGACCGTTCACTATAAAATACTTTACAGAAGTCCTTAAAACATGTAGAGGTACACTTCTTCTCTCTTCTGCAAAAAAAGCCTCATTTTTACCGTCCCGTGCAAGAAATTGCTTAAACGGAATTATCTGCATAAGATGAAAGATTACTCCGGAAAGCTTTTTGTTTGGTTGTGGTTTTTTTTTTTTTTTTCCTATGTGTGTGTTTGGTTTGTTTGGGGTTTCTTTAATCCTTTCCTGTGGCATGCCACCAAAACTCAACTCTAACTTCAGAATAACTGAACTGGGAACACATTTCCTCATCTTTTGCTAAATGCCCTCCAACAACCTACGGACCTTCTCACAAACAGGCTTCCTTATGATTTTTTTGTTCTGTTTTCCCCCCATAATTCACAGTAAAATTTACTACGTTAAGTACTGCTCCTCCTTTCCACCCTCCCCAAGCGCATCTCTGCGAACCGTACAGAAACCTCTTTCCCCCCGCCTCCCCATAAGAGCTGCAGTTTTCAGCGCCCTAGTTCCCGAAGCGGCAGCGCTGGCAGCCCCTTCCCGGCGGGGGAAGCCGCCAGAGGCTCCATTGAGGATGTTCCCATCGCTTCCTTTGTACGCCTGTGCCTCGCCTGTCGCACACGAGCGGCTCCGCACCCTCCCTTCCAGCCCGTCCCGCGCCCAAGCCATCGCGGAACAGCGTGTCCTGACCTGAGCGAGGCAAGAGCGGCTGCTGTTCCGCAGGGCCAGCGGGGACCGGCTTCAAATCCTCCTTCAGGTCCAGGACTTTCTGCCAAGAGAGCACCGAGCGCTGTTACTGCGCGCCTGCCCCTCGCTCCCGCCCGATGCCACCTCCGCGCCCGCAGGGGTGGGAGCGGGGGCTGGGACAGGGGGAGCGGCCGGGTCAGCCTCCCGCTCAGCATCGTCGCCGCCGCCAAGTCGCGAAGCAAAAAAGTTGGCGAGGAGCGGCTCCGGGGTGGGCCCGCGGGGCTCCCCCTGGCCGGTCCCGCGGCGGCGGGGAGAGGCGAACAATGCCGGGCCGGGCGGGTGGCCGGGAGGGGATGGGATGGAATGGGACGGGATGGAATGGGATGGGAGCGGGGGGGCAGCCGGGCCGGCGGGAGCGGAGGCACAAAGCGCACACTCACCTGAGCAGCGCGGCGCGGCCGGCGGGACGGCGAGCCCGGGCGGCGGGGGGGCGGCCGGGCAGGAGTTTGGGAGGAAAAGGGAGGGTTTTTATTTCCCCTGGAGTTTGAAAGGAGGAAGTGAGGAAT